>CM064898.1:4249770-4812270 GCA_030347415.2 Decapterus maruadsi
TCTGAACATGAACACGCACTTGAACGCACCACAGTGTGCAGGACAGGTCAGTGAGGGTCAGCACATGGATGTAACACCTTCTTAGCACTTCTTACATCACACACACACACCTCACAGATGAACCGGCATTACTCAGCACAACACACACACCTGATAGAGAAAATACCAAACCAATAGAATAAAGTAGAAAACAGTGCTTTGTTTATGTCTAAAAACTCAGTTTTTCCTCTTTTTACTTGGTCTTTATTCTGTATAATACACATTTAATCAATACTATGATCTATTTTACGTTGCTTATCTATTCTATTATGTCTTATTCTAGTTATTTACTTCAGTGCAGCCATCTTTGACCTGCTTCACTTTAATCTGAAAACGTATTTGCTGTTTATTCTAGTTGTTAGGGCCTACACTGTATATATTAACTTTATTAGGCTATTAACTGACCAATAGGCAGTTGTTATACATTATTAGTGCTGGTTTCTCACAGTGTTTTCCACCTGTGCCGGGTCTTACCTCTGTCTCTCTAATTGTTGCTCCTCCTTCCTCCTGAAAACAAAAACAAAATCAAAGTGGCTCCAAACTTCGACAGGAAACTGAGTTTAAAAAACAAAACAAAACAAAACAAATAAATGAATAAATTAAAATCCCGTCGTTTCTCGTCGTGAGGACTCGTTGTTGTCGTCTGAGTCCAGACCACAGACACAGTTTTTCTCACCGCGGCTCCGTCTCTGAGGCTCTAAGCCGCTCAGATGTCAATCACTGCGGCTGGCTGGCTGCTAAAGCCGCTAACCACGCCCAACAGCCCACAAAGCTTTATTTACACAGCACGTTTCATACAGTAGGACCACGCCCCCTTTGCCGTTGTGGGAACAGGAACGAAACGCAGAGTGGGAAAAACGGAGGAAAACGAGGGAGAAAAAGAGAGAACAGACAAAAAAAGAAAACAAAAAAGAAACGGAGAAGAGGAAGGGAAAGGAAGGAGGAACTTTAATTAAACAGAAACACTACAACTTATTAAGACCCAGATTTACTCCCTCCACTGACTTATCCAGACATTGTGAACTATCTCGTTTTTCGTATTAGTGCATATACTAATGTGGCATTTTTTATGCAGCAGTACTGTCCCACCATCATTACTTTTAAGCGACTTTGGGAACTTTTTTCAGGGGGGGCGAGCAAGTGTTTACATCCGCGATCCTCCAAAGATGGCGGCCAACGTCCAACGGCGTGACGTAACTTCACATTCTCTATTCAAAGTCTACTGTGCTGAGACTTCACATAGAAAACATGACAAAGGATAAAGATTCACAGTAAAATGGAAAATATATAAAAGATACAATTAATAACTAAAACAAATTCAAGTTTATTTGTTATTTACATTATTTTCAATGCAATGAAATGTATGCTACTTTACCCATGCTCATCAAAATACAATACATTAATGGAAATAAGTGATTGACATAACTAATTTAAATGGTTTATAATAAACAAAAAGTCATCCATAAACAATATATTATAAATAATCCTCATTTCACCATTAAAACAGTGTGATATGACCTCACAGTGAGGAAATTAGCATGAGAAAGGACATGATAGAAATGACAATGGCTACTTAAAATGAGCATTATATTTAACAAAATTACAGGTTGTGTGTTAAATTACTACACACGGTGAAATGTTTAATGCGTAGGCCTGTGACTGTGAACAGTGTGCCCCACAATCTGATAGATACACACACACACAGTGTAGCCGCCTCCTGCTGTGAGGTGCTGTTAACGAGGCTTTGTTAATCACCGTGGAAACGCAGGTTAACGGCTGGCGGTAAAGGACAGAAGGAGCTGTTAATCTGCTGTTAGAACAATACACACAGGTCATGTGGGTCAACGCCAACACACACACACACACACACACATACACAGACCTGTTTTAAATAAAATGACCCAATTTGATGTTTAAATACACTTTTGACAAATGACCAGTCATTGAGCAGGTGAATATTGGCTTTTTGATAATATATTTAATGTTTCTTTTAATTTATTTGCTCCAATTTGATATTTTGGACACTGTTTGTGAGGTAAAGAGCCAAACAATGAATCTGTTAACTAGGAAAATAATCTCTGGATCAATCAACAATGGACAAAACAAACAAAAAAAATAGACAAATCATCCAAACCAATCAAATATGATGTCAAAAACAGATGCTTTTACTTTACTTTATTTGTTTATTTGGGTGGGACAGTGCACATTAATGAACATATAAAAACATGTAATGTGTAGCAGCATTGCTAATTTCCACAACATAAAACATAAAAACAGTATAAACGACATAATACTGCAGACAACAAGGACACAACAAAACGACTATAACAAAATAAAACATTGACATTTTTTGTGTAGGATTTATAGACATTATAAGACCAGACCTTTCCATCCAGAGGTCAGTGCTGCCACCCAGTGGATGAAACACTGCAACTACAAGTAAAGTCCAAAAATCTTAGCACAGTTCAAGGTAAAGAAATAACAAGGAATAACGCAGACTACTCAATCGTTTTTCACTGGGAGCCAAATGTTGTAATGAAAAAACATTATCTTCAGTGTGCGTCCTACTTGTCTAGACCTGCTGATCATTGTTTACATTCCTACACGATCTGCCTTGTAATGTTTTCAACACCATCGTTGTGAGTCACTCCCTGCGTCTGTTATTATACTCTGGGTTGTGTTTGCCATGTAACAATATGAGCCGCTTTATTCTAGTTTTATGTCATTTTCAATATATTGCATGTGAAATAAACTCCCCTTTGTTGGTATTAGTGTGTTATTGTGCATATTTGCTCAATTCATGCATGTAGAATAAAACGACTGAGGTTTTGACTGTTAGCGGTCATTTTAAGTCCCTTAGTATCAGTATTAGTGTCGATGTGATGAGTTTTGTGTCCATTTAAGCATTTTTCCTTTATTGTTTTGTGTCCCTTGTGATCAATTTATGTCTTCAAGAAGTTATTATTTCTAGTTTAAAGGGTTATTATTACGCATCTTTTGTGGTCATTTTCCATCTGTGGTCATTTTCTGTCCTTCAAGATTCTGTTTCTCGTCATTTCTGTGAATTTGTAATTGTTTTGTACGCTACATTTGTGTCTCTTTGCGGTAATTTTCCATCTTTCTATGACCGTTTTGTGTCTGTCTGTGGTTTTCTTGTGTCCACTGTGATTTATTTGTGTCTTTGAGTCGTCAGTTTTTCTCTCCTAGTGGTTGTTTTCCATCTTTCGCCTTCTGTCTCTTAAAATCTGTTTGTGTCCCTTTGTCGACGTCTTCTCTCTCTTTGTTGTCATTTTGTAGTCGTTATTTAGCAGATTTTGTGTCACTTTTAGATAATTTGTTGTGTCTTTGAATCAGTTTGAGTTCCTTAAAATCAGTTTGTGTCTTTTTTAATCATCGTCTTCTGTCTCTTTAATGTCATTTTGTTCTGTTAGTAGTTATTTTGCAGATTTCATGGTTGTTTTGCAACACTTTGAGGTAATTTGTTGTGTCTTATCGTCAGTTTGTGTCTTTTTGTCGCCATTTCTTGATGATTGTGTTGCCAACTAGGCCTAACTGGCTGTCACCCTGCTCTCTTTAACGGAAATTGGAAAACACTTTAAAGGGATAGTTCAACATTTTGGCAAATTTGCCTATTGCCATAATAAGTTGTGACCTGCACAACCACCACACTATGAAATAATCATGTATAATTATGTCACATTATCATGAAGCATTTTGGAGTTGTTGGTTACTATTACTTGATGATGAATTTCAATTTGATGATGAATTTGCCAAAAAATATTGAACTATCCCTTTAAGTATTTTTTTTAGTCATATTTTCTTCCAAAAACTTCCTACCGTTTGTTTGTTTGTTTTTCCCTCCATTTTTTTTTTGTGCCACCTGTCACCTGCTCGCTTCGGAGGGAAAAAACTTTTACCCCTCCTTTCTTCATCTTCGTGACGTCACGCTGCCGGAGCGCGTGCGGCGGCGGCGTCGGCTCCGTCCGTATCGCGAGCTCGCAGCCAGGGAGAGGGAAAGGAGGAGGAGGTGGAGGAGCAGGAGGAGGAGGGAACAGACAAAACTCTTCAACCGAAACCCAACACAACGACAAGTATTGTCTTGGACAACAACACAGCGGCGGTTTGAACCGTGTCAAGCCTCCGGAGCCGCCGCGCAGCACCGACCGAGCCGCTGCGGGGAGTCGAGCGGCCGTTAGCGGCGTTAAAGTTGTCGGCGTCCGGGGTGAACTTGTTCCGAGTTGTTGTGGTGGTGGTGGATGTAAGCGACGACACAACAGGAGGAGGAGGAGGAGGAGGAATAATGCCGCTGTCTCTGCTGCTTTGACCACCCCGGCTCCATTTTCCCATCATCAGAGACGAAGGGGAAGAGAGGATAACGAAGGAAAAAAATACAAACAAAAGTGAGGAAGACGACAGAAATGGCCGAGGCTCGGTCCGAGGAAGACGAGGAAAACATGATGAGGGACACCACGCGCGAACAAGTGGTCCGACGACAGCCGAACGGTAAGGAAAAACATAACAAAACACCGGAAAAACACGAACATATTTCACCTGTTTGACACCGATTACACCTGATATCGATTATATCCATTGATACACGCTGGGGAAAGTAGTTGTCACCGGTCTGTTGTTGGTTAAACAGCGGAAATTCAACAGGCTACTTCACCTGAAACTACTGATGTAGACAGATAACAGAAAAACGTCTCAATACGACGCTTAAAATAGATTGTAGGCTATTGTTGTTGTTTTTTTTTGTGTATTTTCTGTGGTAGGTTTGCGGTCCTGTCGGCCACAGTGGGAAGTCGAGGAACTCCCTTTTCTGTGATATTTGTAGTATGCCTGTAAAATCTCTCATAGGACTGATAAAACTGTTTATTTATATGTATAGAAAGTTCAGGCTGGACTCAGATGAACAGAAATTGTATGGTTTATTATAGAAAATGAACAATTTAGAGCCACAAACTAGTCTGCAACATGAAAAAAGTTTATACCAAAGTTAATATGTTTGCATTTCCGACTAAAGAACGACCAAATAAGTTAACTTTCATAGATTAGGGGTAACTTTGTGGATTTAAAACAAATGGGTCATCCTTTACTCATTAATCTTATGAATATTTTTGACAAATGAGCTGTTACAGAAGGATAATGACAGATAATTAAAGAGGAGCTTTTCTACTGGGTGGGACCTGCTCAAAGCCAGAGCCATAAATCCTCATATTATCAACCAGTGAACGCACTCATCATTTGGGGCAAAGTTCACACGTGGAGTTATGAACACACAACACACACACACAGACACACACACACATAACATTCCCAGTTGGGTATAATGGTGCAGGCCTGTGCCAAGACTCACAACCATTAATTTAGTCTATAAGTCCTCCCTCTTTGTCTTGTTGTGTCTCTCTCTGTGTCTCCGTCTCATTGAGGGAAACACAACGTAATAATTTAACATGTCTTGACTTTTCAAGGCAGTTGTTCTTTTGTAAGTGTGTGTTTGTGTAATCCTACAAAATCCTGTTGGGTGACATCCTTGTTATATCTTTGGAGAAATGACGGCATAACTTCAACTACCCGCTCCGTCAGATGTTTTTCATGAAAGACTATTGATTTCTAGTTATTATCCTGTTTTATCTTCTAGTTTTTTCTCTCATTTCTCTCAGTTCGTGTCCTTCCAGTTCCTATTGTAGAAAGTGTCAATAGAAAATCTGTCAAACCTCCAACAACAGGCCAGATGAAGATGCACCAGTCGGCTCTAAACTTTTAGGATTTGCTGACGTCAGTTTGTTTGGACTAAACAGGTGAAAAAGAGACAGGAAGTTGAAATTCCACTGACAGGTGATATTAAGTGACGGTTGAGCTGACAGGGAAGTGCAGTACAATAACAACACGGGCTGAGCAAAGAGGGGGAAAAAAAAGACATTTCAGATTCAAGTACGCTTTCAAAATAAAGCGTTTCCTTCTTTCCTAGAGGCAGAAAACCAAACCAGTTGGCCTCCTCCTCCATGTGAATCGCATCCAAGCTCTCGGTTTCAGCACCAGCTGCCAATATTTTACCGCTGTCCAATAACAACAACAAAGACATCCTCCAGGCAATTAGCATTACTTCATCATCTAACACTCGTAATGTGGTTAAAAAAACACGGATCTGGGAGCATGTGTTGCTCACAGCCGAAGTCAGCTGGTGTTGTGCAAGGCATGTGATGTCGGCGAGCTGAGGTCACCAAGTTCTCACCAAATGTGTTTCAAATGTGGGTTTTTTTATTATTTATTGGTTTTGAACTTAAGGGGAGTGTTTTGATTCCAAAGAGATGAAAATATTTTTGCACCATGGAGGAAATCTAATTGGAAATCATAGGAAATATGTGGACACAAACCAACAACATCAGCCCGTCCGTAACGCTGGAGAGCAACCGCCGTTCTTCTGGTCTGAACAATCTGTGATCAATTCTTCTGGCATCCGAGCTCGGTTGTTTCCCAAAAGGTTTGACGTCGTCGGCCTCGGGAGCAGCAGCCCAATCAAAACATTGGAAGTTACTGCAGAAAAACAAGAGTGAACTAAAGTAGTAAAAAAAAAAAGGCAAGACGTGGAAACTAATTGATTGTTTCAGGTGATAATTATCCACTAATCTCTTTTAATGAGGTGGTAAAACGTCTCCAGACTACCTTTTTCAAAGTTCAGACATTCCCACGACAAAGCGACCCAGTTACTCCCTCACATGCTCGACTGTTGAAGTGACAGGTGATGAATGTCGCATGTGAACGTCCCATTGTTCCTCTGATAAAAGGCAAAGATTTCCAACCAGGCAGTCGCAGGGTTCAAATGGTTCAAACATTTCCCTGTGACATGGAGTATTCAGGACTTAAAAAAGGGTAGAGAAAATAAAAAATAATAATAGTAACAGAAAATACACACAAGACAATATTTGTCCGTGCTTTTAATTTGAAAGAAAATGTACCTTTATCTTGAAACAACAGTAAATTTGTACCAAACGGAAAGAAGTTATTTATTAAAGCGTTAATTTTGAACATGTGCGGTCGTTTAAGAACAGAAACAGACAAAGCAAACAACAACAAAAAACACAAAAACAAAACAAATAGTAATAGAAAACAAATAAAATTCATTAATTATATTCATAAACAGTCTGGAAAGGGAGTAAGAAGAAGTAAAACATGTCGGAGATGAGAATCCTTTATGTATCTACAGTCAGTATAGTATCTATTTAATTGATTACTGCAGCTTTAAGGGAGTCAAGTCTGCTCTAATGACCCTGGTGTAGTAATCCCCTTTAGTTCCTATCTCCGACCTCTGACCTCCGACCTCCTGGGGTCAGAGGTCAAACCCCAACAGACGACCACTTCCGAGGGAAATGTGCTGCGCTGTGCAGTTGCATGTTGGAGCGCAGCAGCAGCAGCAGCAGCAGCAGCGCTGAGCCAGCCCTGCTGCAGGACAAACATCTGGAAGTATTAAAACTCCTGATGACTCCAGCAGAATCCAGCAGCAGCCAATCACGGCCTCACTTCGCGTGCGCTGCCGGCCAATCGGAGAGCCGGCCAGCTCGGACGGGCGGTCCGGTCGGAGCTGCAGAGAAGGAGAGAGTAGAGAAGAAGTGGACGGAGCAGAGGAAAGAAAAGAGGAAGAAATTCAGACTTTTTGGAATAACAAGAAAGGAAGAAAGAGAAGCGGAGGAAAGAAGGAAGTGCTGGCAGAGCTTTTCCTAAAGACGTCAACGTTCAGTCTCTCCGGACGCACCAGGGAGCCAAGCTGACCTGAGATCAGTTTAAGGTGTGTGGAGAAGGAGAGGAAAGGAGGTAGGCAATGAGAAAATGCAAACACAGACAGAAAAAGACGAGTCCTGT
The DNA here is from genome assembly GCA_030347415.2 of Decapterus maruadsi. Taxonomy (NCBI): domain Eukaryota; kingdom Metazoa; phylum Chordata; class Actinopteri; order Carangiformes; family Carangidae; genus Decapterus; species Decapterus maruadsi. Next base: position 4,257,670 of record CM064898.1, read on the forward strand.
CTTTTCCTTTCCCTCTTTTCTTTCTCCTTTCTTTCTTCACCTTGGGAAGGTGATGACAGGAAGTTGAGGCGAGGACAAAAGCTTTTCTGTCGGTGTGGTGGTCACCTGACCGTCAGTCGAGTGTGGGCAGAGGACGTCTGTCCTGGATTTTACTTTGATGTAGTTTTTAAAAAATGTTTTATTGAGGAGCTGTTTTCTTTGTGCGATTACCAGTTCCTCTTCTTCTTTTGTCCTTTTCCAAACAATGAAAACATCAAAAGCACCACTTCATGTGTCAAAGACTGTTCAAAAAACCAAAAAGTCTGTCACTGCGATGTTAAAAGTCAACTCTAAACTTTATGGCTTTTTCTGATTTTGACCCACATAGCGACAGTTTAACAACTAGGCTAACGAGGCTACATGTGTTTTTTGTTGTATCGTAGATTTTTTTATGTGAAATTGTTAATGTTTCAACATTGCCCATCTTTTGAAGTGTAAGAAACTGATTTCTTTTAGTTTTTCTTTTCCGATGCTTCATCACCAGATGACTGAATGATGACCTGTTGCAGAAGGACACGGGTGTCTGTATTAAAAAAGGACTTTTTCAATCCTTTTGTAGATAACTCTCTCTAGAGCTAAGACAAGATTTAATTTAAAAGATACTGACAAATCTTAGAAAAATAATACGTTTTTGCTATTTGAGAGAAGTTAAAGTCAAAGGTCCACCGTGTGCACAACTTACAGACCACGTCATTCAACAGACCTGAAATGCTGAGTCAGCAGAAGGGGAGGGAGGTAAGATGCAAACCCTAAATGGAGACATAGCCTAAATATGTGAAAGATAGAAAGCAGACATTGAAGCCTTGCAGCTGTATCATGAGACAACAAGTCTAAACTAAAACTGTGGGAAGCACTATAACGGGTTAGGACTGATGATGGGATGTGAGGAGTGAGCAGATCTGTTCTGGTCTGGATCAGTGAGCGGTCCTAAAGATCCTGGTCTCAAGTCTTCAGACAGTCTTTCCTGGTTTATTTTGAAGCAGACTGATACTGGCAATTAATGACGTCACACAGCTTTAGAAATCTTACAACCTTCTGTAAAGTCCTACACGTCTAGTACCTTCACAACTTCTGTCCATCTTTTTTGGGGGCCTTTTGAGAACAGACATCTATCTCTATCTGTTATCTGCCCGTTGTCGTCCATGTTTTTTTTAGTGTAGGAACAAGAAACATTTTCTTTTTTTGACTGTATAAGGTCCTGACTCTCAAAGACTAAAACATCTGTTGGTTTGGAAACAACTGGAACCGATTGAGGGGTTTGTCAAGTCAACAAGTCCTAAAAGACAATTCCTCATGGAGACCCTCTGGTTGTAGTTTACTGCAGATTTTGGTCGTCACCACCTCTCTGTGGTTTGACTTAATGGAAAAAGAACTGCTGCTACAAAATGATTTGAGAGAACGAAGTGATCTGGTTTAGATCATTTGGCAACAGGGGCTCTAACAACAAGAAAACAAGTCGAGGACGTTTTAAAGTCGATCTTTGTGTCTCTGCAGGACGTCCCGACAGACGAAAGCCCGAGCATCGTCACAGGTAAGATTTTTCTTTTTCCTCTTGGTCTCATCAGTTTAGCCAACATAAGTAACTCACTAGGAAGTGTGTGTTAAATGTGACCCATGTGTACCAAGGTGTTCGTGGTCAGCGTGAAGCCAGGTAATGAGTCCGACCTCTTTGATGTCAACGTGTCGTGACAGATGTTTTGTTGTGGAACCGACGGACAGATGTTTTCACGGAGTCACACACATGTGCTTACCGGGACAGTTTTCTTCAGTATCCTTGCAGACTTGCTACTTTTCCCCCTCCCCTTCTCCTTTGGTTTTTCTTGGTGTGACACACTCCTGAAAGTATTTTGGCTGTTGGCCGGTTGGCATGGCAACTAGCCGGAGAAGTCACGGGGTTTAAAAGACTGAGTGTGTGTCTGTTTATTGGGGAGAAAACTCTGGGCCTCGGTTTGACTTTATTTCACTTAAACCGGAGAAACAAAAAGGGTTCTTAAGGAGGTTGTGAAACGTTGACGAAGCAGCAGACTGTGAAAAAAAAAGGTAGTTAACAGCGTAAGTGATTAAGAAAGGGAAGTCTCTCGGATTATGGGGTTTTCCTTTTTCCACATCAGGGTTGTTGAGGTGTTTTCTCTGCTGGAGGTTTGACCTCAGTCTGGTAATTACTCTCAGCTCCTCACCTTAAGCAAAACACATGTTGAGAGCTGATCCACTGACTCAGACAGCTGTGAACTAGATAGATAGATAGATAGATAGATAGATAGATAGATAGATAGATAGATAGATAGATAGATAGATAGATAGATAGATAGATAGATAGATAGATAGATAGATAGATAGATAGATAGATAGATAGATAGCTTCTCTTCTGATTGGCTGACTTGTTTTCTGAGGGAGCCAATAAAAAATAGAGCAAATTTCAGAATAAAACACTCAGAGAAACCAAATCGTGCAAAGTGTTGGGCGGTAGGTCCAGGTGGCTTAGTGTGACTGCTTTGTTGTGACATCACAAAGTGACAGGAAGTCCTGACGGCTTGTTTTAAGGCTCAGTTTCTGAATCCAGGCTGTGTGCATTTCTCTGTGGACTGAGGCTTTGATACTTTCACAATATTAATATAGAACCTAGAGTTGCTTTATAATCACACTACACATGGACGTCTACCTTTATACTGTATGGAGCTTTAACACAAACATCTACCTTTATACTGTATGGAGCTTTACATTGTGTCTTGTCTACATCAGGGACTCATTAGTGGTCAGAAACACCACAGGGAACCTTTAAGCCCCTTTTTTATGGTCGAATAACTTCTGTCACTTTACATTTGTGTGACCAAGTATGAATGAAATTACCACACCCTCTGATGTTTGCCTCATTACCCCACCTCCTGGTCCGGCTGTATATTAGTAGTTAGTTAGTTAGTTAGTTAGTTAGCGGTGATTTACGTCAGCCTCTGCCTTTAACTGCTGGACTGGCAGTCGCACACACCCCAAAATGATGTAATGGGGCAAACGGAAAAGCCATGACAACATTAACCAAACACAGAAAAAGAAACAGAAGCACAGTGTTCACAAAATAAACATTCAGCAAGTCTGAAAATGACCATCAGGTTCAAATTAACACCTCAGAGTCGCAACAAAAACCCCAGACTTTATCTATTAAATGGTATTTAACCGGGTTTCTCTCAGTGTTTTTGTTTTGTTTATCAGTGATGATGGAAAAAAGAAGGATAGGATTGGTTGTTTTTTTTTTCTTTCCATCAAAGCGTGTGTGTGTGTTTGGGCAGTGTCAGGGGTGAGTCATGTGTGTGTTGATGGTTTGGAGAGACAGAAGGAGCTGAGCAGAGACAAAGACACAGGGAAAGACTAGAAAACGGTTCAACAATTAAAAAGACAGACAGAAAGAAGGAAATAAAGAAAGAAAGAAATAGCGGCTGAAAGACGTCTGACCTCCTCCTGTCGTCCTGGTGAGTCTGGCTCCGGTTCCTACTCTGCCTAGCAACAACAGCAACTTTTCCGTTCAAACAGAAAAGAACTTGGCTTCGGCCTCTTGGATCATCTCTGAATCATTTGGACAGTTCTGGTTTCAGACAGGTGAAGTCTGGGAATCTGATGAACAGGAAAATCTGCTATGGATCTTTTTTTTATAGATATAAAGAATGTGCTGAATGTGAAAAACAACATTTTGCAAACCACCAAGGAGGAAACTGTTTAGTCGAGGCGACCTCTGACGTAAAACCCAAAAGTATTTGGATGTTTCAGAGGTCCGAGGAAGTTCCAGCAGGTTTTCTCTCCTCTGGTCCGTCACCATCAGTTTCTCCTCTGGGAAACAAAGAGGATGTTTCACTCTTTCACCAGGAAGTCGGTTTAAACTCTTCCTGTGTTTCTGAGGGAAAAAACCACCATCACTTGTTTTGTTTTCCTATCTCCGTGTCCCATTCCCATTTTTAAAAAGAACAAATCTGACTGTTTCAGATTCAAAGCCAAACGGAGAGCTCCAAGATGTTGAGCAAGGTTTTTGTTTGTGTATCTGGGACGAGTCCAGTAAAGCTAGGATCAGTTTGCACGACTTCTGGCTCGACACATTTTCCAATGTCGGGCCCGATTATGGACATTGGGAACGACGAACGGATGTGTAGTGTAGTGATGAACAGCGACTTTGCATCTCGGAAGCTCTACGTCCATTTCCCCAATGGAAAGTCTGACTTCTCCTACAACGTGAACCTTGGCGTTGACCAATAGGATGACAGATGATGCTTTGTTTCCACACAGTGAAGCTACTCTACGTTAGCTCGCGTCATGTTCGCAATGTAGGTTAATGGTTTTGAGGTGAACGCCTTCGTTAACGTACCTCACGTTCTCTCTGAAGGACTGACAGGCCATGCTTTTCCTCTAGGGCTGCAACTAAAGATCATTTTCATTATGAGTAAATCTCTCTATTGTTTAATCGATTGATCGATCGGTTGTTTGGTCAATAAAATGTTGAAAAACATCAATCAGTGTTTCCCAAACCACAAGATGACGTCCTCAAGTGTCTTGTTTTGTCCACAAACCAAAGAGATACTCAGTTTATTGCCGTAAAGGAACAAAGAAACCAGAAATATTCACATTTTAGAAGCTGAAATCAGAGAATTTGGGCTTTTTTTCCTTAAAAACGACTCAAACTGATTATTCCATTGTCAAAATAGTTGACAATTAATTTGATAATCAATTATTGTGTGATTAATCGACACGAGAACAGCTCCACCATCATTTTTTCTTTCTTTTCTTCTTTGTGTCCAAACTAAAGACCGCTAGCATCACACGCAGCACTACAGTCGCCATGATTGACAGTGCATTGTGACGCCATTGTGATTGTTTAATCTGACATGCTGGTGACCAATCGTGAAAGATTTGTTTGATTCCGGCATAAAACAATCAAAGGTTTTGGACGACACTCAACATCTGCAGCAGATGTGCCAATAACTGCAACTATAAGTCGTAGATGTTTAATATTAAGTCGTTGATTTGAGTCTGAAACTTCTGCTCAGACGTAAACAGTTTGTCTCTGTGACAAGGAGCTGAGGTGTCGGAGCACTAACGTTAATGAGACTGTAGATATGTCGGGAATTCACCCTTGAAAAACAGGCCTATGGTCGACTCATAGCCCCTCCCCTCCTCGGGGTCTTATTTGGTGTTTTTTGAAGCCTCCTCTGCCCTCGAGCAAGGCAGCGACCCATCAGCTGTGTCAGTGAGAATTTGCATGTGTGCAGCTCCAACACTGAGGGACTGGGTGGGACGAGCGAGCCATGTTTATCACTGGAAAACAGAAGGAGAGAGATGGAGGTGAACTAATGTGACTCATGTTTTCCTTTTCTTCTCCCTCTCTCTGTGCAGCCAAGGTCCTCTCTCGTCCATCAGAGCCGCCATCAAGAGAAGTGAGTGTCCGTCCTCCAGCTCTTCTTCTTCTCTCCTAGAGCAGATTCAGGATTTGATTAAATATAAAATGAGAAATTAAAACTTCCAGGTTCAATTTAAAACCTTCAGTAGCGGCTGAACCAGAACTGATCGGTGGATTGAAGCCAATGAAAACCTGATCGATACAAATCATCCGACTCGAATATCAGGGAGAATTAATCAAACTGAAGAATGTACAATAACAACCGAGCAGCTCCAAATATGAAAAAACTTTGTTTGTTTGGAAGCTGCATGAAGAGAATAAAGATTAATGTGATAATATTTGAGAGTCCAAACTGAAAGAGGAAAGAAAGTTTATGAAAAAAATCAGAACATTTGAATTGTTGCCTGGAAAAAAATAGTTTTTTCCCCCATATTTCTATTTTTAAAGATAGAAAATATGCGTATTGACCTTTTCTGTGGGGAAATAAAATCCAGCTGGAGGAAAAGCTCAGATCTTTTATAACTATAAAATTCCCCTTTAAAACCAGTGGGAACAGCAGCTTTATGTAAAAAAAATCAGTCTCATTCACATTATTACTGACACATTCATGTAAAAACATCAAGTTTTAAATGTTAAATAATGTAAAATTATGATGAAACGTACATGTTGTTGTGATTTATTCAGCTAAACAGTTGTTTACGTGTTGCGTAACTACGATAGAAAAGAGGTCAAGTCCAGTCGAGTCTGGTTACAGCTGCGCCGTCGCATAAAATCCACTAAAACAACCGAGACGTCTGCCCTCTCATTTAGTCATATTCTAGAGTTATAAATAAAGTTTTGTTGGTTTGGATGAAGCAGAGGTTGTAAGCGGTTGGTTTCCTGTTTTAAAACCTGATTTGTTTCTCACATCAATAACTTTTTAAAGCAGGAAAACAAACTGATGTGACGTGAGATTCACTCTGTTGTTTTTTGTCTTCAGCTTCCACCAGGACGACGTCCCTCTCCGAGACGCCCAGGGACAGAGAGCGAGACAGAGACAGAGACAGAGAGCGGGAACGGGAGAGAGAACGAGAAAGAGACAGAGAGAGAGACAGGAGGTGAGACACTGTTATCGTATCATAAAACAGACCTCAGACCTCACACGGTGAAGCTTCGTGATGTTGATGCTGCAGAAAACACTCGACCCCCTGCGAGGCGGTCGACCTGACCGACCGTCGGGTCATCGCCCCCTCACATCCTCGCTCTTCTCCGGCTCATAAACATTTATAAACCGCTCGCTGAGCTCCTTGTTGCTTCAGACCGACGAGATAAAAGAGTACAGGATGTTTTATTTTTAAGGACTTAAACGTTACCTGACCTGAACACCTGGTGGACACATGCACCGGAGAGGGGGAATGTGTGAAAAGAAAAGTTGAATTTCTTAATTTTTTCATTTTTGTGTGTGACTTAAGCTCATTTTAATTAGTGCATTAGCAATGAAGCTGTAATAGAAACAGCTACCTTTATTTTGAAGGAGCTCTTATTGAAATGCCTTTATTTTGAAGAAGCTTTCATGGAAACATCTAGCTTTATTTTGAAAAAGCTCTAATAGCAACAGCCACCTTTATTTTGAAGGACCTCTAATAGCAACATCAAGCTTTATTTTGAAGGAGCTTTAATAGAAACATCTAGCTTTATTTTGAAGGACCTCTAATAGCAACATCAAGCTTTATTTTGAAAAAGCTCTAATAGCAATGCCTAGCTTTATTTTGAAGGAGCTTTAATAGCAACATCTAGCTTTATTTTGAAAAAGCTCTAATAGCAATGCCTAGCTTTATTTTGAAGGAGCTCTAATAGCAACATCAAGCTTTATTTTGAAAAAGCTCTAATAGCAATGCCTAGCTTTATTTTGAAGGAGCTTTAATAGCAACATCTAGCTTTATTTTGAAAAAGCTCTAATAGCAATGCCTAGCTTTATTTTGAAGGAACTTTAATAGCAACATCAAGCTTAATTTTGAAGGAGCTCTAATAGCAACATCTAGCTTTATTTTGAAAAAGCTCTAATAGCAACATCCACTTTTATTTTGAAGGAGCTTTAAAACTCTGCTGATTCTGTTGCCAGGCGACCAGAGATCACCATCCTGTCTGCGGAGCCTCTGGCCTCCACTTCCTGGTTCCCAGGGGCCTCGGCAGGTTTCCCCCCTCCCCCTCCTCCTGCAGCGCAGATCTGGGGACCCACGATCCCTCCGACCATCCAGGTACCTGTCCGTCAAACACAGTCCGATTGATTGATTGATTGATTGATTGATTGATTGATTGATTGATTGATTGATTGATTGATTGATTGATTGATTGATTGATTGATTGATTGATTGATTGATCGATCGTCCGTCTCCTCCTCAGCCTCCTCCGTCCTATGAGGAGGTGATCAGAGAGAAGACTCAGGAGCAGCGTCTCCTCCCTCCTCCTTCTTCTTCTTCTTCTCCTTCTTCTTCTCCCTCCTCCTCCTCGTCATCACCACGTCCAGTCTCCACGACAACCATCGCCACCCAGACCGACCAATCAGCGCCAGACGTCCCGCCTCCTGGTGAGCGTCGCTCCTTCATCGCCTCATTTTTATTTTTTGTTTTGTTGATTGATTGATTTGTTTCCGTGCAGAGCGACGACCCGTTCGACCTCCGCGACCACGGCCGCCGCTCTCCTGTCCGACCAAGTCGTCTCACGTCGATGACATCATCACCAGCACCAGCAGCCAATCAGCACCCGGCTCCATTGACGGCGACGCAGCTCCCGCGTCGATCGCACACTCCTTCTCCGTGCAGACGCAGTGCTGTGACGTCATCGCCGGGCTTTGTGCGCCGGTGACATCACACTCTGGTGCTCAGACCGACCAATGGGAGCAGGCGGTCGCCGCTGTTGACACGGCAACGCCCCCGACTGCACCTTCTTCTTCTTCTCCTCCTCCCATCCAGCAGCAGCAGCAGCAGCGTCCCAGACCGCGCCCTCGCTCCAAGCTCGCCGTCAGTCATCAGCCGACCGGCATCAGCGACGACGTCAGAGTCCAGACGCTGGTGAAGCTCCGTGACGACGGCTTGGCGACGCTCGCCGCCCGCGCAGGAGCCGACAACGCCAACCAGGAAGCGAGTCAGGGGAAGTACCTGCAGGAGCTGCTCGAGGCGTTCAGCTCCGACGACTGGGGCTTCCCTGATCGCCGTAGCGACAGCAGCGGCGGCCACAGCCAATCAGAGAGCGAGGAGGAGGAGGAGGAGGACGGCGAGGACATGGCGACGCTGAAGGCGAGGATCCAGGCGTTCGAGCAGCAGCAGCAGGTGGCTGATGGGAACAACGGAGACTTCGCCGCCGCCGCCGCAAAAAGACCCGAACCCCGTCCACGCCCTCGTCTCCAGGGGCAACCGGCGACCAAATCCGCCCCGCCCGTCGTCGCACCGAAACCCAAAAACTTTTCACACGCGGCCGCCGGTGCTGCCAAGCCGTCCAGCAAGGGATTCTGGGAAGACGGCGGTGTCACGGCGGTAACAGACTCAGGCGGGACGGAGACTCTGAAAACAGCTGAGCCTCCGTCTGCGGACTCGAACCTGAAACCTGCAGCAACGGACGCCGCCAAACCTTCGGCGCCGCAGCCAATCAGAGCTGCGGAGAAACCTGCACTCACTCCTAAACCTGCACCTGCTGCAGAAACTTCTACCGCCGCCGCTGGCCCCGCCCCCGTCCCGGCGCCGCGCCCGCCTCCACCCAAACACGCCAACTCCTCCTCCTCGTCTCTCGGCGACGCCGCCTCCTCCTCCAAACCTCCGCCCAGACCTCCAGTCGCCCCCAGGGCCGGCGTGGCTGCTCCTCCCCAGGATAAGAGCTCCTCGGCTGGGCACGGCGCCCCGACGCTGCCCCCGAGACCCTCCGTCGGCGGTGGAGGAGGAGGAGGAGGAGGAGGAGCGCCGACGGAGACAGGAAGTGAGGAGACGCAGGACGCCGGCGCCGCACACGCAAACCAAACTGGTGAGTGTGTCGTCGGTCTGAGCCTTACTGCCCCCTGCAGGCGGCGGGAGGAACTGCACCGGTTTAATTTACCCTCCTGTCGTCAATCTGTTCCCTTCCTCCCTCCTTCCTTCTTTCCACAATCCTTATTCCCTTCCTTCCTTCCTTCCTTCCTTCCTTCCTTCCTTCCTTCCTTCCTTCTTTCCATAATCCTTATTCCCTTCCTTCCTTCCTTCCTTCCTTCCTTCCTTCTTTCCACAATCCTTATTCCCTTCCTTCCTTCCTTCCTTCCTTCCTTCCTTTCTTTCTCCCCTTCGTCCTTACATCCTTCCTCTATTGATCCAATTGACCTGATTCAGCATTTTAATATACATATATATGTAATATCTGACATTTTATGTGTTGATTTATACATATTTTTACCATAAAATGTCAAAAATACATTGATGGATAAAGAAATATTCATTAGTTTCAGCCTTAAATGATGTTTTCTAATCGTTCTCACAGTTGAATGATCGATTTTTCATCAGATTTTAACATTTAATCTAATATATCTAATAAATATATTGTATTTTTAGTTTAAAAAAAAAAGAAAAGAAAGAAAAACCAACGTTTAATCCAAGAGCAATACTCTGTTATTGATTAACGGCGGCTGCACTCGACTGTGTTGACTTTACCAACGTCAACATCGGTCTCTGCTCGCTGCACGTGTTGCTGCTGCTGTTTGTTGTGAGTTCAGCTCGTTTCCGCAGCGATAAGCCCAGTGTGTGTGTGTGTGTGTGTAATGATAAGCTTCAGTTATCGACTCATTCACAGAGCGGCTGCAGCTCTGATAACACAGACACACACACTTTTGTTTACACACGAGTGAAACAACGACACATTGAACCGACTGAAATTATTATTGTAGAGGAAAAAGAGTCGTTATTGATTATTTCCTGTTTCAGCCTCATGAAAACGTGTTTTATGCAGCAACAGGCTTCAGACAAGTCAAAATAAGTTTTGTTAACCTGAACAGAAGTCGTGTATAAAAGTGTAGTGCATTCACTTGGGTGAAAAAAGCTGTTTTTTGGAGTTTTTTTTGTTTTTTTTCCCTGTTTTTCAGTTATTTTTACTCTTTTTTTTTCAGCCTCCACTTCATTGTGGATCTATTTAATCTATTAGAGCCATGATATGTCAAAAATCAACACAGAGGAGTCTCCCTGCATTGCTTTGTGTTACATATAATAAACAGTAACAGCTCGTAAGGACTGATTTCAAAATAAAAGCGGCCTTCCATTTCCATTCCATAAATATGCATTATTTGCAAGCTGATGTAGATTTTCAAAGTAAAAGCCGACTAATCTTTCTCATTTTCACCGCGTTCCCTGTAAATTCAGATCGATTCTGAAAGGAGACGACCTGAAACAATAGAACAGTCTGATGCAGCGCCTTTATTTTGAAATCAGGCCTCACGTTACTCGCAGGTGGGAGCTTCTGGCAGGATTCTGAAATCACATTAAGTCAAAAAAAATAAATTACTCTGAAAAACAGAGCTATTTTTTGTGTTTCCAAGTGAATGCAGCACCCGTCTGTATGTATCGCAGCAAAGCATGATGGGTAATATTTAATATTTATGTTGTTTTAATGTTTTTGTTTGATTTTTTTCGTCTTTTTTTTGTGGTTTCAGTGAAAGGAGGACGTCCAGGCATCCCGACCAAACCGGCAGCGCTGACATCACCACGCAGAGCCAGTGGTGAGTGTGTGTGTGTGTGTGTGTGCATAAGTGTGCAGTGTGTGTGTGTGTGTGTGTGAGTGTGTGTGTGTGTGCATAAGTGTGCAGTGTGTGTGTGTGTGTGTGTGTGTGTGTGTGTGTGTGTGTGTGTGTGTGTGTGTGTGTGTGGACAATGCTGCGTTTGACAGACACAAATCCTGCTTCATCGTTCTGCTCCAGAAATATGCAAACATGTGGAGAGACTGAAAATGGTGTGTGTGTCTGTGTGTTCATATGCAAGTGTTTGAGTGTGTGCGTGTGCGTGTGTGTAACATAAGAAGGGTGTGTGTGTGTGTGTGTGTGTGTGTGTGTGTGTGTTACATTACGCAAACGTTGTGAGAGGAAAAAGCAGTGATTGTGTGAGAAGTAAAAAGCCCCCAGTGTTCGTCTGCTGTGAGTTTGATGTGTCAGAACTGTGTGTGTGTCTGTCTGTGTGTGTGTGGCGGTGTATATTTCCCATGATGCAGCAGGCCTCAGGCTTTATTGTGCGTCTGTGTCGGTTCAACACACACCAGGAATCTGTTTGTTTGGTTGTTTTGATTTAGAGGAAATAAACAGAGTTAGAAAAAAAACAAAAAACAAAAACACGTTGCAGCTGAAAATAAATTTAACAATAAAATAAAATAAAATATTTACAATAGAAATGTAAAAAAAATAGAAATAAAACAGAAAAGTATAAAAACACACCACACAGGGCAGAGGAGCTGGTTGTTAAAGTCGAGTCCTGAACCAGTTCAACGACGCTGCAGGTTGGTGCTTGTGACGCCGGTCGACTTCTTCTCATGTGTCTGTGTTGAAGTAGGTCGTCGTCTGTGTGTGTGTGTGTGTGTGTGTGTCGTTGTCCTGACCCACATGGTCACCTGATCTGCCCGTGAGGTTCAGTAACAGAGTTAAGAGGCAGAACGACTAGAGAGAAATAGACTCCAAACTGGAGCAGACGATGACGTCCAAACAAAAACAAGACATTTGTTGTTTCTATACTGTGTTCCAAAGGTCCAATTTTTCTCAAATTTTCCTAAATAGTCGATGCAAACGACAGTCGGCATAATAAAAGAGAGAACCTCATGGTGTGGCCTCCATCCTCCCCTAACCTCAACCCTACTGAGAACCTTTGGAGCATGGGGGGCAGTTCCCATCCAAACAGCAGCTCTCGAGGCTGTTCTGACATCCTGCAACGACATTCAAGCAGAAACTGTCCAAAAACTCACAAGGTCAATGGATGCAAGAATTGTGAAGCTGCTTCAAATAAGGGCTCCTATGTTAAAATGTAACTTGACCTGTTAAGATGTTTTTGATTGAAATAGCTTTTGATTTCAATAACTATGACCTCCTAATGCTGCAAATTCAAAAAATGAGCATTTTCAGTCATTTACAACCTGTAAAATGTTATAAAACTCTGTCGTGCATAATAATTTGGAACAGTGCATTTTAAGTTTTTTATTTAAAAAAAAATACAGTTATCGTTTGGGAGGTTTGTTCAATGCATTCACATTCATTAAATTCACAGTTGATGACTTGAAAATTATGTTGTTTGCATTGACTATTTAGGAAAATTTGAGAATTTGCGTAATAATTTGGAACACAGTGTAGAAAACAACGGGGAGTGAAGAGTGTGTGAGTTGTTGTTGTGTTACAATATTCAAATGTGTCATTTACATGAAGCCTGATCTTTACTCCAGGTGTCACAGCAGCAGCTGTTTAAAGTAGCATTGCAGAGTTTTTCGTCCTTAAAATAATAGACTCTTTGCAATGGTAGAAAACTGGTTAATTAAATAGGATGAACGGTGCTGCCGCTGCAGCCTGAGCCGGGTCGCGTCGCCTGAAACTTCAGTATGTAACTTCCCCCTGCACGGGTACGGAACACCGCCGCCCTCTGCAACATGGCCGCCTCGGTTTCGGTGCGTCGCCCACTTATGTATTTGTAACGAATTTTAGGAGCAAAAGCAGAAAATTTGTACACTGTAAAAAAAAAAACAGCCCATTTATTGGCTGCACATGTGAGTCAAAGTTTTTTCTTCTCCACCTCCAGCTCCGACTCTGGCTCCTAAACCGGCTCTTCCGGATCCAAACCCGGTCGCAGCCAAACCTGCAGCTGTTCCGACGACGGTGACGACAGTGACGACCTCCAAACCGGCAGTCGCTCCTCCTCCGATCCAAACCAAACCTCCGACCACGACCACGGCTCCGGCTCCGACTCCAACTCCGGCTCCGGCTCCGGCTCCGGCTCCGGCTCCGGCTCCGGCTCCGGCTCTGAGGAGAGGCTCAGCGCTCCAGACCAAACCCGACTCCAGCAGCGGCGCCAACACGACCTCCTCCGACCCTCCTCTTCCTCCACGGTGAGAAACAAACAACATCTGTGTCTCGTACTTGATTTGAATTGTAAGCATTACTCACTCAGAAAGTTAAAGGGATAGTTCAACATTTTGGCAAATTAATCCCTATAGTCATAGCAGTAGGTTCGTTACCTTTAATTGTCGGTGCAAGCTATTTTTAGAACGGCGGAGCAGAGCCGTGAGCTGCTCAGAGCTACGCTACGGAGGCTCATTATGGGATTTCTTGGTTTCCCTCATCAAACTCATCAAATACACAATCCAATCTCTCTCTCTCTCTCCTCAGTCCGTCCAGTGGGAAGCTCCTCCCCCTTCGTCCTCCGCCAATCAAATCCATTCCCGGCCGGCCGCCTCCTCCGGCCATCAGCTCCGCCTCCTCGGCCAATCAGATCCCTCCTGCTTCCAAGACCGTCCCCGCCCCCTCCTCCGTCTCGCCCGCCGTCGCCGTCGTCCAGACAACACCCCCGTCGCCTCCGTCTGTAGCAGCCAATCAGAGTCAGAGTCAGAAGGCGGCGAAGAGAGGACCGCCGCTGCCGCCGCGGCCCAAACCGGGACACCCGCTCTACAACAGCTACACGGTGTGTAAACGCACACACACACACACACACTTAGTAAACATGACGTCATACATTTGAAATCTCAGATGACTAACTCCCCCCTCGTGTGGTGTTGCCATAGAAACAGGAAGTCCTGATCGTTCTGGACGACCCCAGCCCGGTCCAGACGCCGGTCGCTCCTCTCATCAGCCCGTCACCGTGTCTGCTCGACCTGGACCCAGAACCACAACCGGAACCGGAACCGGAACCTGAGCCGGAGTCAAAGTCGGAGCCGGCCCCCGACCAGGACCGGCAGTTGAAGCCCGGTCTGGAGGATCTGGACCCGACAGAGTCCCAGGTACCGAACCGGACCGAACTGGATCGAACCGGATCGGTGTCAGTAGCTGGTTTTCCATCGCAGGTTTTGACAAAATAAAAGCGAAATTCCCAAAAAGTCCAGTTGTCGTTTGCAGCTGTTTCCATTGAAAGGTGTTTACAGGAGTTACGGCTCATTCCCCAAAGTCTGGTCCCGCGACATCCCATAATTCTCTTAAATTCTTGTATTTAGTTTAGTTTATTTGGGTCTTGACATGTCTCCTCATTGTACAATAGAAACATAAATGCAGCAGCTTAAAAAAAAAGAAGTAACAAAACAGAAAATTTGCAAATCAAAGTAAACAAACAATAAGTAAATGAACAATAGAACACAATAGAAATTTGAAACTGAGCTTATTTTGCTTCCTCTATTATAAATCAAGTTATATTAAAAACCATGTAATCTACTAGTTTCTTTTATCAGCAAATAAACAGTCAAGAAAAGAAAAAAAGAGCTCTACAGCAGAGCAGGCATCACAGTTTATTATAATACTGTATAATAATATATTAATATTTCAATATTTCAAACGTAAACAGAGTGGGGAAAACGGAGGAAAACTAAAAGAGAAAGAAAAAGAGATGAGAAACAGACAAAAAAAGAAAACAAAAAGAAACGGAGAAGAGGAAGGGAAAGGAAGGAGGAACGTATCATTAAATTCAAATTTAATGAGAAACAAAGGTAAACAGAAACACTACAACTTATTAAGACCCAGATTTACTCCCTGCACTGACTTATCCAGACATTGTGAACTATCTCGTTTTTCGTATTAGTGCATATAATACTGTGGCATTTTTTATGCAGCAGTACTGTCCCACCATCATTACTTTTAAGCGACTTTGGGAACTTTTTTCAGGGGGGGCGAGCAAGTGTTTACATCCGCGATCCTCCAAAGATGGCGGCCAACGTCCAACGGCGTGACGTAACTTCACATTCTCTATAGAAACAACATTTCAGGATACGTTCAGTCAGTTGTGCGATGTTTCCATGACACTTTTGCAAAACACTTTTATATGGATACGTCTGAGAAAAGTGATATTTTGAGAGGTTTTTTTTTTAATGTATGTGTTTCCATTACTAGTCGATCCTCCCGGTGGCGCCGAGCGAGCAGAAGGAGCAGCCCGACCCCAAACCCGTCAGGTCAGACACGGAAAACTTAAAAAAAACATGAAAAAACAATTTAAAAAAGAATAAAAACACACAACACAATGGTCACATCTTCTGTGTGTGTGTGTGTGTGTGTGTGTGTGTGTGTGCAGCGGCCCGCGGTGCGTGGCCGTGTTCGACTACGAGGGCGAGGAGGAGGACGAGCTCACCTTCTCCCAGGGCGACGTCATCGTGCTGCTGCAGCTGGTGGGGGCGGAGTGGGGGCGGGGCCAGATCCACGGCCGCCAGGGCATCTTCCCGCTCAGCTTCACCCAGGTGGTCGAGCCCCTCTCGCAGCCGTCGCCCGGGGAGACCAGGAAGACGGCGCCACCGGTGACCAAGGACGCGGCGCCGGTGATAGAAAACACAGGTGAGAGTCCCTTTATTGAAACATGAGTCTTTATTATATATTATATTGATTTATACTCATCTATACTTTCAAATATGATATACAAGGCTTTAAGCAGTTAAAGGGATAGTTCAAAATTTTGGCAAATTGGCCCATTGCCATAATATAGTCATAGCAGTAGGTGTAATTGTTGGTGCAAGCTGTTTTTAGAACGGTGGAGCAGAGCCGTGAGCCTACTTTCTGTTTAAATCAGTTTATAATAAACTAGGGCTGCAACTAAGGATTATTCTCATTATCAATGGATCTGTCAATTATTTAAACAATTAATCGATTTGTTGTTTGGTCGATAAAATGTTAAAAAATGTTGAAAAATGTCAATCAGTGTTTCCAAAACCACCAGACGACGTCGTCAAACGTCTTGTTTCGTCCACAAACCAAAGAGAGACTTTAGTTTATTGTCATAAAGGAACAAAGAAACCAGAAATATTCACATTTAAGAAGCTGAAATCAGAGAATTTAGACTTTTTTTCTTTAAAAAACGACTCAAAATGATTATTAGATTATCAGAATAGTTGACGATTAATTTAATAATCAAGTATTGTTCAATTAATTGATTAATTGTTGCAGTTCTATAATAATTTAATCATCTTTTTATTAATTTGTCGCCCGCAGCAACAAAGATCCAACAGATCACAAACTCAGAGGTGAGTGTGTGTTTTGTTGTGTAACTTCTACACAAACATCACAACAGCGTTTTCCCCTTTGTGCTCATGCAGCAGTATCTGTGTGTGTGTGTGTGTGTGCGTCCAGGTGGAGGAGTGGGTCGTGGCCCTGTTCGATTTCCCCGGCCAGACGGCAGACGACCTGTCCTTCCACAAGGGGGCGCTGATCCAGGTGACGGAGCGCGTCGACGCGGAGTGGAGGAGAGGGAGGCTGCAGGGGAGGGAGGGGCTGTTCCCTGCCGCCTTCACACAGCCACAGCACGGTAACACACACACACACACACACACACACACACACACACACACACACGAACTGACAACAAAACAAACACACACCTGCAGAGTAAAGATGTGGAATAAAACAGAAAATAATGATGATGCGTTCACAGTCTATTTTTTAATTGTTTGTTTTTATGCTGTTTTTTTTTAAATGTTTTGTCTTCATCAATCAAACAAGTTTATTTCCACAAAACAAAATAGTGATAAAATAAAACAAAAGCAGCAACCAACAAAAGATGGAGGAAATACAACAAAAGACAAAATGTGAGTTTGTGACGCCCCAAACACGTCATTATTTAACACAAATAATCAGACAACTATCATAAAATAGAAAACATCATTTAAATGCATTTCCACCAAACAGCAGCCGATTGAAAGAAATAAAAAGAAAAGGCCTGAAGTCTCTACCTAAAGGTGCACCTGTTAATTTCTCAAAAACAAAACATAAATCTTGTCATTGTGCTTTAAAATAAAATAAATCGCCGTCTCTGCTCGTCAACGTCATCAAACTAATGATTAATTATTTGTCGATTCAGCTTTAAGAGCCTTGATGCATCTCTGAAACTAAACGGCCGCTGCGTCTGGCGGCGTTGTCATTATTGTTTTTGCAACACGACTGGAATCTGATAAAGGCCACAATTTAAAGTTAATCTGATGAACAGCAAAACAAATAAACTGCAAAATAAAACAAAAACAATCCAGATTGAGCATCAAGACGTGAACATAGCCTTTGTGTCTGCAGGTCAGCTGATCCAGGACCAGCAGCCGGCGGGAGGAGCGGCGGCCAAGGCTCTGTTTGACTTCACGGCAGAGAGCGAGGACGAGCTCTCGCTAAAGGTGAGGAGAGGATTTAAAGGAACATTCAGTACATTTCATGCCACAGAAACAAACACACAGGATCGTGTCATTTAAATAAAATAAATCATGTTTTATATCTAAATCTGTGTCTGTGTGTGTCCTGCTGCAGGTTGGTGACATCATCACTCAGGTGGAGCCTGTAGACGAGCAGTGGATTCTGGGAGTTGTGGGCGGGAAGCGTGGGATTGTTCCTAAAAACTACATTTCACTTCTCTGACGAGGGAATCGGCCTGAAAACGACTGTTGATTGACAAGTTTTGTTATCGGTAGTTTTTTTGTTTTTTGTTTTTTTGTTTTTTGATCTGGACTCAGAGTGACGCTGACATCACCATGGCAACTGAGACAGACGATCACAGTGAACAGGACGGACCCGTGCTGCCTTGACGACTGAGTTCAATGTGTTTTTTGTTGTTTTTTTTTGGTCTCAACGTCCGTCTGTCTCGTTGTTGTGATGTTTTAATTGTTTTTTTTTCCTCCGGGACGTTGGTCGGACTCCGTTTGTTTGGATTTAACTGGTTTGGATTTACCCGTGGACTCAAGGACTCGTGGACACGTGGACTCGAACTTGTGATCTGTGCACTAGTCGTGACGGGACGTAAAGGAAACACACGGCTGGATCTGAGCAGCTTCTCCTCTTCCTATCTGATAACACATGTTTATCTCTAACATAGTGAAACCAGCTGAGCACTAACTACAAAACTGCACCTTTTTTTTCCAGTAGCAGGATGTTGGTCGTCCCGGTGACGCCGTTTCCCTAAACGCTACAAAACTTGTAGGGCGACAAATAATTCTCAAATCCTCCTGTAAGTCCACGTTACATGTTTTACTTTCTGACACTGGTCGTCTCCTGCAGCTATTTATAAACGACTGATGCTGAAAAACCTTTTAATACTTTAAAGTCTTGATGCTTGAAGCTCGTTTTACATCATGAACACGACGGCCGATTTTATAAACAGCTCATATATACATTACAACGTTACAGGAGAAGGTGAGACTCATTAGTTGAGAAATCGACTTTATTTGTATTTGATAAATAAAAACCTACAGGTAAATCTCAACACTAAGAACAAGCAGCTCATTAACAAACTTAAACCTTAAAGGGCCAGTTCAACATTTTGGCAAATTGGCCCATTGCCATAATCCCTACAGTCATAGCAGTAGGTTCATTACCTTTAATTGTCGGTGTAAGCTATTTTTAGAGTGGCGGAGCAGAGCCGTGAGCTCATGGGATTTCTTGGTTTCCCTCATCAAACTCATCAAATACACAATCCAACAACTCCACAACGCTCTGGTGGACAAGTTGTGACCTGCACATTCACCACGCTATGAGATAATAACACAACGTTACCACACAGTGAGTTGTTTTACAGTAGCAACTCACGGCTCTGCTCCGCCGTTCTGAAAATAGCTTGCACCAACAATTAAAGGTAACAAACCTACTGCTATGACTATAGGGATTATGACAATGGGCCAAATTGACAAAATGTTGAACTATCCCTTTAAATCGATATATGAACATCCAGATTGAATGAAATCAGATTCATAATAGTTGAATATCTGGTACTACAACAGTTCATAACATCCAGACGTCTCCTGCTTCCTGCAGTTAAACTGTGTGTCTTGTTTTTTTTACACCATGTTGGTACTGAAGCTGCAACAGGAAGTGTGTGTGTCACAACGTTAACGACAAACGTACTGTACCGGTACTTTTCTGCCTGTTCTCAAATCTTCTTCACTGCGTTCCCTCCGTCTCAACATCACAAAGTATTTTTTATTTTTATCAGATAAAAACATGGACGGTTTTCTCTCCGTGTGCCGTCAGCGAATCAGCTGCGGTGACGACTTCATGAGTAAAATAAAAGGTTTGACACTTTAGATTAACATTTATTAGGTTTTTACACTACACTGTTATTTATTACCTTTTACACAAGGAAAGATTAACACAATAAAATGCAGCCACTTGTTTGTACATAATGTGACTGATCATTTAGATCTTTTTACACCACCGGAGGTTTTCTGACACTTAACTTTCTGTTTATATAAAACGTAACTAGATGTGGTGAAAATGCATCACGCACAAACAGAAACACAACACGAATCATGCACCTTACCAGTGAAAACTATTAAAGATTTAACGTAACTGTCAAAATAATTCCTACTAGACAATCGAGCCCGTGCAGAAAACTTCCGTCACTTCCAGGCGTCGTCACGACTGATTTGGTGTCGGCTCGTTAAAGAGAAAATCTTCCATGTGGCATCTATTGCACCAGTGTAATTAATGACTGCAACACTAGTGAGTGTCTGTGTGTGTGAGCGTGTGTGAGAGAGCGAAACAGTGAAAGATTTATAAATGGCCTTGTAACAGATATTTTATGTTTAACCAAACATTCCAACTTTTTTGTCTTCAGATCCTCAACCAAATCTGCTAACATGATGTTTTTCACCAATTCAGGTCTCGGTATGAAAGTCTTCCTACACTGTGGGCAATCCAAATAAAACTTTGAGGCTTTTCAATATTTTCTTTCTTCTACAGTTCTGATTTTTTTTTTTCACAGCATATCAGTTTCAACTAAAGGAGCTTGAATCTTTTTAAGCTTTTAAACCTTGAGCTTTAGGAAAGATGGTAGATTATAGCTATAGCAATATAGCTGAATAGATGTCCTAAATATTGTTGTTTTATGAATGAACCCACTGAATCTTCAAGTAGGACAATAGAGACACTGTAGGGTAACATGATGCAATCGCATCAGTTTTATTTTCACAGTTGAATTTTCATCTTTTCTTGATACAAATCAGGGTTTTTGTTTGTTTTGTTTTGTTTTTTCCAAATGCCCACGCCCTGATCCCAACAAACATACATGTTTCATATCAACACACATCACATTACAGATCATTGTTAGCATTAAAACATGTCTACAACATGTCCTCAGAACACTGTTGCTCTCATGGTTTCTTCCACTTCAAGCCAGGATTAGTTTTCCCAAAAGCATCTCACAGACAAACACTCAGAAACAAGCAGCTGAGTTTTAATTTAGACTTTTAAAAGGTTCGAAGTAACAAACTGGAAAGAAAAATATTTTTGTCGGTAGTTACCAGGTTCAGTTTTTCTATTCCAGGAAGTGGATTGTCTTAAAAATTAAATCTATTTAGATTCTTTGTTATCAGAGGATCATGTCAGAAAACCCACAATTAAATGATTCAGCATGAGTCCTTGAGCTGTTCATCTGTTTCAGCTGATTAATAATAAACATTAACAAACCTCAGACTCTGAGATTCCCTTCAGGAAAACCAGCCCAGGTTTGTTCAAAGTCCTAATTTGTCTACTGCACTTCATAATAAAAAAAAAAATCAGTTTGAATCTAAAAATGAGGCATGACGTGAAATGACCACACACATACAGTACGTACATCGCATTTGAAAACACACACACACAAAGGGCCACATAGCTGCAGCAACATGGGTCACACCACTCTAAAATTTACTCAGTTACTTTGAGCTTTTCCTCATAATAATGAAATTGGATGGATCCCTCCACCAACTAAAGATGTCTTAAAGCGCCAATGAAGTCACAGCATCAAAATACTGATATTTAAAGAATTTTGGACAACAAGAGGAACTTTTAAGTTCTTAAACACTACTGCCGATAGTAAGAGTCTACCTTTTGTAGTAAATTGTGCATCGGTTTTAGATGTCAGAACAGTTGCCATTAGAAAATAATATAAACTGAGTAGATTTCAGCTGTATGTCCACCCTGGTGTGGCTGCAGCGCTAACAGTATCAACACAAGGCTCCTTCTGGTTTGGTATAAAGCAAAGAGAAAAGAATTAAGACTACTGGGTTCATAGCAGGCATAGAAGGTCAAAGGCCAGGCCACTGATTAAAAGAGTCTGGCTCCAGTTCGGGATTTCACGAGGGTTGACAGGTTCAACAGAAAGGACAGAGTACAGCTCGTTATCGAGTTAAAACAGACTTTAGGATGTTTTATTTCCCCGTCACATATACGTATTGAGCAACTGTTATTTTTAAACGTCTGATTTAGTGCTTTAACTTTAAAAAAAATTATCTTCTAATGTGTTTCCAACGGAAAGTCGTTGCGTTTACAAAGGTCCCACCGTTTAAAGGTTTACCGCTCATGGGGCCAAATCCTTAATCAGTGGCTCCGGCCAAAGGTAAAGGCCATGGAAAGGTCGTGGTAAGGTCACAACACTGCATCAGGTCAACGCACTTAATCCAGATGACGACTGACACTTCATTTCAAGTTTTAAAAAAAAGTGACCCCTTTCCTTAAATTAATGCTCACACGCACACATACACACGAAGCACACACACTCGACCCATTTCCACATGATTTTAAGTTAAAACATTACAATGCGGACAATCAAATACCCACATTCACACGTATTTACACACTCACACACACACCTTTCCTTCATCATCCGTAACTAACAACCAGTAATATCAACAGACAGCATGATAAATGTGTGGATGGAGCGATATGATTGGTGGATGACCCACTACGTTGCATCTCACAGACACATGACCGTGTAAAGAAAGAGATCCATCACCGTCCGGTTCTTCGCCTTTCGATCGCGAACTCTTCTCTCAGGTAAGAACTCTTTCGTTACAGTTCGTCAACACCCTTCAGAAACCTTGAATCTTGTTTTTTTTCTGTCTGTTTTTAATTTAATAACTATTAACTAGTGAAAATATATTTTACAATGTGAAAATGTCTCCATATCAATGTGTAAAATATTTTCTCTAATCAAGATACAGTGTCTCTTTGGGGAAAACAAGGTTTTTTCATGGTGCTGACACATCATGTCTAGGATGAGATTATTTCTTTTAACTGTAGTATTTTTCTTTTTTTCTAAACTGCTACTGTTTCCCTACTTCACAACTGACTCACACAGACAGACACCAACGGACAGAGTGGTATATACAGTATTTACAACATGTTTTATCCTCCGTAAACTGCAGGTAGGAGGTCAGAGTTTGGACCGATACGCGCCCTTTAGCTCAGTCATACTGCAGGTAGGAACCTCAAAAGGTTGTTGAAATAGCTTTTGAAACGGTGAGGTCTGGAAGTCTATCTTAATTTCAGATACAGTACAAAGCGTGGGGGGGTGGCGGTTGAAGGACGGGGGTTAGATGATAGTTTGTCCTTGATTGAAGTGAAAGAGAGAAGTCACTGTTTTGAGTTTTTTGTTTTTCAAAAATGAATCTGTCAACTTGTTTTTAGTTTAAAATTAAAAGATTCTGGTTTGAGATAAATCAAAACAGCAGTTTCTCTGTCAATAATGATCCATTTGCAATTAACAAAGACCTTCTTTTCCTGTATTGTAAACTTCAAAAGCTTAAAGACATAAAGAAAACTGAGGGAGACAGCAAGCCTGAAACTCTCAAAAGTTCATAAAGTCCTACTAACACCTCTATAGGTTGTCATTAACACATATCTTGAATGTGAAGAGCAACATGCTGCACAATTCTTTTGTATATTGCATTACACAAGTGATATTGATTGTGTTAAGCAATGATCTTTATCGGAAGGTATAGTTTTTAACCGTGAACAGAGTTGGGCTCGCTGTTTCCCCTTTTTTGGCTCTTTCTGAGTTAGTCGAGCCATACCTAATGTACAGACATTAATATGTGCCACAATCAAACTATTATTGTAAACAAATTTGTTTGAATTTAGTTCAAAAACCAAATGGGATATTTTTTGCAAAAAATCTGATAAAACTGAAAACAGTGAGCCTCATGTGTCAAGATGATAAATAGCAAGCGCTCGGGTTGTGAGGAGCTGAAACTTGGTGAAGAAAGGTTTAGGATATCGGGAGGAATTAATCAGCAGCGTTAACAGGCACAGTACTCGATAACTCCTTGGACAGGTGGACGCCACATACTGTAGGAGGAATGAGAAACGTCCTTCAGGCCAGCAGAAGGAGAGCTGGAGGGTAAAGGCAGGAAAAATGGGACGTTTCCCAGAATTCATGGAAGACATCCTGGTCGCCAAGAGGCAGGGACTACAGAGAAAATAATCCCTAAACCAGAGGGAGAGTTTCATAATGAATCAGTTGTGTAAATCCCAATGAAAGTGGGTAGAGGCTCCAGAGGTAATGGCCACTTTCAGAAAATGGTCCAGTCTCATGAGACACTAGGTGGTGAATCAGTCCAATAGCACCTTCATGGTGTTCCAGTGTTGATATGGTATATATCCTTCAAGCAGCGGTGAGGTGACGTCATCAGTGTCTAGCCAAAACAGAACTGGACTCCTCTTGCAGATTGATGTGGGCATTTGATAGAGGTTTAACGGAGCTTGTCAAAGAAGATGTGAATACTTTCCAGTACAGCAGCAGAGACAGGACTTGAGGAAGTCTTGGGTGGCTTCAATGCTGTTCTAGATAATTGCTGAGGACAGTTCCCAGGCATGTAATTGGAAATAATACTGGAGAACTGCCAGGAAACAACATCTATCCTAGACCAGAGTTCATGTCACCTGGTCAGCTTCCAGCAGGTAAAGTGGTACTTATCTTAAACAACCAGGGAGATTAAAATGTGTTGGTTGAGTGGAAGCAACAAAGGGTTGTAGACTGGATCCAAAGGAACACATTTGGTTTCCAGAAAATCAAGATAGTGGGAAAAAACAGGACAAGTTCTAGACCAGAAGAGGGAACTTGTTTGGTTTCCAGAAGTTTTTGGGAGGAGTTTGTTTGGTTTCCACTAAAAGGTACTAGATCTACTCAGGAGAAGGGACTTTGTTTGGTATCCAGAGGATAAACTGGATGTTTTTCAGACTAGAGCTAAGGGGACTTGTTTGGTTTCCAGTGGTTGAAACAGGACTGGTTCTAGACCAGAGATGTGGAACCTTGTTTGGTTTTCTGTACATAAATATCAGACCAGACCAGAACAAACTCATTTGGTTTCCAGTGATTGAAAACATGTGCTATCCTAGATTGGATGGTGGTGGACTGAAGATTTGGTTTCCGTTACCAACAGGGATTTGTTCAGTGGCAGTGAGGGAACTCATTTAGATTTCATTAACAAAAAAAAAAAAAACAGGGAATTGGTTTCGGGGAGTCAGTAGTAGACCAGAGGTGTTCAGTTTCCAGTCGATAAGAAGGGTTTGTGTTTTAGACCAGAGGTGAGGGGACTTGTTTGGTTTCCAGAACTGGTGATTCCTGCTCCGGCTCCAGCGTGTCTCCACTGGTCTGGTCTTCAGTGCTGCTCACAGTGTTGGAGTCTACCGGGGCTTCGTCCTAAACCAAAAACACAAAACACTCAGTTCTCCTCCTGTTGTGATCTGAACTGCCCAGCTTTCATGTACTTATTATTAAGCAATCTTACCGTCACCCAGGCGTGTAATAGGACCTCCTCGGCAGTAAAACGAGCGTCCACGTTCACCTGCAGCATCTGGCTAATCAGCATCTGAGGAACAGGTCATATGACATTAACAACCTGCCACATTCAAACCACAAATGTATCTAATTTATAGTACCAACTGTTGCTTATAAGAGTGTGTGGTACCTTTGCAGGCAGGCTGACGGTGTCCCAGTCTGGAGATGGAAACTCCAGCTTCCCTCTGAGGATCTGATCAAACAACTCCTCCTGGACATTGTTCTCACTGAGGAAAAGCAGACAAACACAAAGACTGAATTACTGGATAAAAAATGATAAAGGTAGGTATTTATGAACAAAAAATTACAACAATCATGCTTATTGGATCTAGGAAAACACTGTCTTTACTGACCTTCTGAATGGAGGGAACCCACACAGCAGGATGTAGGTGATGACTCCAGCTGCCCAGATATCCACCTTTAGGCCATAACTACACAAACAACAGCAGCTTCTATTAGTGTCAACAAAAACATACACACTTTTGTAAAGGTATTTAGTGACCATGAACTCTACTTGGTCTCACCCGGTCTCTGCAATGATCTCCGGGGCGACGTATGTTGGCGTGCCACACACAGTGTACAGCGGTCCCTCCACCACTGTCGCCAAACCAAAGTCCCCCAGCTTCAGCGACTTGGTGCCGTCGGGATACTCGCACACCTGGAGAAAAGGAAATAAAATAAACATGATGGTAAACACCTGGAGAAAGCAATGAACTCAGAATGAATCTACGTTTGTGTAGATTTTGAGTGTACTGGTGCGTGTACCAGCAGGTTCTCTGGTTTGATGTCTCGGTGGACGATGTTCATCCGGTGCAAGTACTTGATGGCTCCGGCCAGGTTGAACACCATGGCACTGGCGTCTCGCTCGCTGTACTTAGTGGAAGAGGTGATGGCGTCAAACAGGTCGCCGCCCTGAAGGAGAGGAGGAGGTGGAAAAAGAAAAAAAAACAGTTCACAGGTTTCTAAATGTTTCTGTATCTTAGGGACCGATGGAAGCACAACCAGAGAAGAAGAAGAGAACGAACCTTGACGAGCTCCATGACCAGGAACAGCTGAGAGGGCGTTTCATCCACCTCGATTAACTGGATGATGCTCGGATGCCGAACCCTCCGCAGCACCGCCACCTCGTTCTCTATCAGGTGCTCCTGTTCACACACACACACGCGCGGTTTTATCATGATAATGAAACGGTGATCCTTAAACACACCATCGCAGACGGATCATCCTCAACATGGCCTCATCCTCACCTGTTCCCAAACTCAGACTTTGTAAGCGAGCCAAGCAGAGCTCAGCGTTTCTGACACTCAAATCTCCCAGCTGCCCTGAACTACACATGCTGCACTTTTAATTTTCACAAAACCCAGAGTACAAACTTCTACAGAAGAAAAATCTCAGAAAAAATGATACTTTAACATCTATAATTTGAATGACACCTAGACAGAACTACTGTATTTCTGCCGGAGGGTGTTTTACCTTCCCACAGCAGCGAGCTTTGTCGATGATCTTCAGGGCGTACTCCTGTCCTGTCGACCTGTCAACCAACAACAACACAACACAAACTCAAATCCATGATCAACCATCGGCGACCAAAGGCAAAAACTTTCTAGAAACGAGTCATATTCACGGAGGTAAAGTGATAAAATTATTACAACTGAAATATTCTCTAACATCATTAAGTCAAAAAACGCCTGCATCCCGTCTTACCGCTCCACGCACTCCTTCACCACCGCAAAGTTTCCATCTCCGATCACTTTACCGACTTTGTACTTCTCGTTGATGAGGGAGGAGGAAACTGATCGATTGCCGTTCACTGTGAGAAGAAATTAAGATTTTTAGATTTCATTGCATTTTCAACCAAATGAAGCTTTTATGTCTTTAAAACTGACCTCAGACCCTTAAATACACAAACTATTAAGTGTCCTGTACACACACCTTCAACAGTGTCGTCTGGTTCAGCTTCTCCGTTAACGTCGGTGGAGGAGGTGCGATGGGGAGAAACCTGCAGAGACACAGAAAAGACTTGTTTAAAAAGATGTGCGTGTTTGATACAACAAAAAAGAAAAAGGAAATGTTGAGCTTTGACAAATCAATCAATCAATCAATCAATCTGACCTTGAGGCTGCGTCGAGACCCCGGGCTGGTGGGGGAGGGGCTGGACCTGGACGACTTCCCGGCCGACTGCGATCCTGAGGCCTCGTTGGCTACGGAGAAAGAGAAAGGAGCCGTGTGATTGGTCAACGTGATGCGGAAACCAAAAACCAAAACATGATTCAACCTGACAACAATCAATACTATAGTCATTGATTATGCTTCATCAGCTCAGAGTCAGACCTGGTCCGGGGGACTTGGTTCTGGACGGGCCTTTGGGCGGAGTCTTGGAGGAGGGCAACCCGACGCTGCTGGGCGCCTTGGGGGTCGTCGTAGCTTTGGGAGCGGCCGCAGAGCGAGTCACTTTGGCCCTGCACTCTGGAGAGAGAGACAGAGACGACGTTAGAGCAGCGGTTCCCCAACTTTTTGGAGCTTGTGACCCCAGTATGACATCACACATTCCTGGTGACCTCGCGCTGTCATTCAAGACGCCCCAGCAGATGGGCATTTAATTTGATATCAATTTATATTAGAGAAAGTGAAAGTATAGAATACATTTGTTTAATATTATGGATGGATGGATGGTTCTAAATACATTTTCATCAGGAATTTTTTTCATCAATTACTAGACATTTCGAGCGACCTCCATTTGAAATCCAAACGACCCCACATGGGGCTCCACCCCCAAGGTTGAAAAACACTGCGTTAGAGTCTCATACAGTGTGTTTGTGTTTGTGTGCGCGTGTCTCACCGTTCACAAAGGCCGTGGTCTTGCTGCAGTGTGTGAGCACGAAGTCGTCCTGAGCGTAACGAAACTTCTCCGGCCCGCACGCCATGAACACATCGTCATCGCTGAAGAAATCCTGCAGACAAGTCAGCTACACACACACACAGACACACACACACACGTTGATTCATCAAAGTTTTAGACACACTGCATTGATGTGTAGCCGTGACTGTGTGTGTGTGTGTGTGTGTGTGCACGACTAAGCAGACGACAGCTGGGAATATTCAAATCAGGTTTGCTGCTGCCAACGTTTCAACGGGCTACGACACACACACACACACACACACAGACGCACACACACAGAAACAAACAGTGTGCTGTCTAAGAACTGTCTTGAGGATTAAAAACAAATTGCACATCAAAACGTCCCAGATTTAGGAAACGAGAGACGGAGACAGGGAGACAGAGAGAGAGAGGGATGGAGGAGTCGACAAAATGAGACGATGAACAGGTGAAGAAAAGATGGATGAGTGGAGAGGTGGAAGGGCGGATTAAACAGAGAGAGAGAGAGACGAACAGGGACAAGTTCTCACTGGATTATCTGCAAACCACCAACTTGTTTACCTCGCCTCTTATCCCGGTTGCTGCGGCAACGCAGTTTGATAAAAACTCTTGGCAACTCTCTCCCTCCTCCATCCCTCCTTCCTCCTCCTCCTCCTCCTCCCTTTTGTCCTCGACTTTACCTCTCACACCCCAAAGTCTCCGGAACTCAACAACAGTAGTTACTGGAAAACTAGTTGCTACGGTAACCACACTGCAGCGTCAACATGTATATGTGTGTGTGTGTGATGGGGTCTCTGTCCCACTGCTTGAAGTGGCTGCACAAACTGAAAGGACAGCACACACACACACAAACACACACAAACACACACACACTCTGGCCTTGTTTCATTCAGACTGACTGAGTCTGAATGAAGAGTGAAGCCGTCTGCGGCGGCGAGAGAATAAAAGCCCTCGTTATGACTCACTGCCTTCAAAATAAAAGCCTTCATTGATTGAGAGTAAACTAGTTTGGATATTTTACTCTGAAAAGACACGTAAACACCTTTATTGATATTAGACAGCTGACTGTTCTTAATTAAACTAATGCAAACATTTTTATCCTCAGCTTTTAAGGTTCAAAAAATGTAGCTTAAGGGGCGGTGTGTGGCGCAGTGGTTAAGGCAGCCGCCCCATGTATATGCAGACGCAGGCGTCCCCGGTTCGCGTCCCGCATCGGGCAGACCTTTCCTGCATGTCATTCCCACTATCTCTACTAATCTATCAAATAAAGGCATAAAACGTGATTATGTAGCTTAATCATTGTAATTATTCCCACTAGAATTAAAGGAGTGATTATTCTCATTTATGCCAATTAAGCTGATTATTTGATTTGATTTGTCTAAAAAAAAAAAGAGTGAAAAATACCTTCAAAAATCCTTGAACTTGGTTTCCAGTTTAGCCACTGTGGCCAGTGTAATCATGCTTTTATTTTGAAGGCAGCATATGTTTCTACTTTCTTGAGGCTGATGCTGGTGCAACACCAGAGCAAATGTTTCGTGTTGTCGGTATGAGGTGTGTTTTTATGTGTGTGTGTGTGTGCGTCCGTCACGCCGACGCCCCTACAAGCCCTCCGCCGTCTCTGCTTGGTCGTCAGCTCTCCGCTGTCATTGTGCCACAGCCACAGCCGCTCTTATCTGCAACTTCAAAGAGTGTGTGTGTGGTAAAAATAGCCGCGCCAGTGAACATGTGATAAGTTTAAATCCACAATCCTTAACTCACAAAAGAGTTCCTGAGAGGATCAGAGCACATTCAGTCTGTTCAACACGACGACCACGACCACGACGACCGTGGAAAACATTTTCTTCAGCTGACTGTTGCAGTTCCAGGGTTTTAAACAGGAACCACGTTCAGCCCCGAGCTCCAAGTATTAAAACTTCAAAGAGCCTGAACTCACCGTGGCAGCACCGCAAAGTCGAAACGAGGCTTGTTGGACCAAAATCAATCTGGATATTAAATGATGCTTAATGAAATCACTTGCAAGACCTTTTAACAAGTTCTAATACCTTTAATTCTCAAGAGGAACCCACATTCTGGCTCGACGTTGGCCCGAGTCTGGCCCTACGTCTACATCTGGGTCCAGCTGCTCACAATCAGGAGCTTTTCTGTGTGCATCAGCTGTTTCTTCCACATCTGGGAGAAACATCTGACTTAGTGGCCCCTAACTTAAAATTTTTAGGAGCACATGGCAGAAAATTTAGGGGTGCACACCATAAATCGACCTGCAAAGCAATCCACACTTCCTTTTCATTCATGATCCTCACACACACTGGCCCGACACTTGTAATAACTGATTACAGATATTTTGAGTTGGCCCATTCACGTTTCACCAGTGTTTAAAAAAAAGGGGCAAATGGTTGCAAATTTTGTACTGGTTTCTCAAATTTTGGGGGCAAAATGCCTCCATTTAGGGGCAGTCTGGAGCCCTGCCAGATGTTTCTGGGTTGGTGCGAGAGCTGGCTTGTTCAACTTGTGAGCCTTCCAAGAATTGGTTTGCCTCCCTTTCCACAATAATCAACATTTACTCAAGTTTTTATGGTTCTTCAGGCAAGGAAGTGGCCAACAGATGTGCTATAAATTGGCCAGATTCGGTAAGTGAAACTGGACATACCCTGGACCAGACGTATCAGTTCAAGACTCGTCAGATCTCTTGTTTGGAGGTTGAAACCAACGTCTCCTCACCTGTTTGCCGTCCAGCGTGTAGAGCCTCTTCACAGCCCCAGAGTCCAGCTTGATGGCCTCGGTGATGTCGGCCAGCACTTGTTCGAAGGAGTGCGCCGTCTTCTTGTTCAGCAGGATCCTCACCGCCTTGCGAGGCTTCACGCCGCTGCGGATCACCGTCACCAGCTTGGGCTTGATGAAATCTTTGCTCTCCCTGCCCTCTCGACCTTCGGGACGTTCTTTGGAGGTGGCGCCGGTGCTGGCCGACACCCCGGTGGACACCGTGGTGGACCGGGCAGTGCCCGCTGCGCTGGGCCCGGCGCTGGCTCCGGGCTTCCAGCTTGGAACGGAGATCTTGGTGTAGTCGACCTTTCGGTAAGGCTCGTTGGAGGCACAGACGTAACACTCACCTGGACAGAGAGAGGAACCAACAAGTTAATCAGAAATCACAGATTAAAAACCGTGGGTAAAACCGTGACATCCAGCGTTCAGATTCTAGATTGCAGCGCTCACTCCTCCCATCAACGGTGGCCTCCGAGGACAAAAAACCTTGTCTACCACAAGTTTAGGAGCATGGAGCAATGAGATCAAAACCATTTTACAACATGTCTGCTGTTTTCTCCTCCCTCTTCTTTCCTTCTTCCTTCTTCTTCATTGGTGTATTTATGAATGCGAAACTTGCAAAACTTTAAACGTGCTCTCTGGCTGGCTCGATTTTCCATTTGGGCTGCCGTACAAACATGGCCGTGCAAGATGGTGACACTCTCTAAAACAAGACCCTTGCTACAAAAACCAAACTAATTTCATTTTATAGCGATTATTATACACTTACTCATGGTTATTATATTCAGATTTTGCCAACAAACCTTGCAAATTATTACAGACTGGACCTTTAATGGCACATGATTCAAATTCTGATGGAAAAACTACTTGCTGCTTCATGAGACCAACTGAAGACATTTTATATCCTGTGGTGTTCTTGAACGTAACTCCACCACACCTTTTCCTCGTCTGCCTTGTCTTATTTTCCATCTGGCTTCGTTATCCCAACTGAGATCAAATAGTTTCAAGACTCA
This sequence comes from Decapterus maruadsi, assembly GCA_030347415.2. Taxonomy (NCBI): domain Eukaryota; kingdom Metazoa; phylum Chordata; class Actinopteri; order Carangiformes; family Carangidae; genus Decapterus; species Decapterus maruadsi. The sequence goes on from CM064898.1 coordinate 4,289,443, forward strand.
ACTGGTAAAACAGCAGTAAATTGATCATGTTGACGTACTCGACAAATCATCATGTTGTTGATTATCTGGAAAACCATATTGCAACAAGCCTGGAGTCAAGGACACGCCCCCTGGTTGTTGGGGGCGGGTCAGTCAACCATGAAATTGTCTTGCACGCAACCGACCTTCTAACATTCATTATACAATTATGTAAGTTTCTGTCGCTTAGGGGTCCCTCTGTTCAAACAAGGTCTACTGAAAGTGAAACTGACGCCTCATTAGTGGGAATAATTAAACGTTATGATACGTGTTGAAAATTTATGAGCGATCAGTTTCAAACGTGGTTCAATGATGTCAGGGATTCATTTGTTTTATAGGAGGTGAGTTCAGGGTTAGAAGTTATTAGAGAAGGACTGTAGTCAAATGAAGTATGGTAATATAAGCTGTGTGTGTGTGATGGAGTGAAGGTGACAGCAGATGTCAGACTCACTCCTGTCTCTCCCTCTATCGTTCTCTCTCTCATCACTGCAGGTGAAAATCTTTATCATTATCCGTTTTTTATTTTTCAATTCAAATTTTTAACCAAAAAAAAAGGTAAAATATCACTTAAATATCACGTGTGTCGGAATTGCAGCAAATCTTTCCATCTGTGCAGCCAGAATCAGCAGATTTTTGACTTTTTTATTTAATTTTTTGAAAAATAACTAAAGTATTCATTAGGTTATTGAAACAGTTGGGTTAATCAATTAGCTGATGAACCGGCAGCCGGCTGCAGCTCTCGTGGCTGTAATGAAGGAGATTGCAGCTCATCACATGTGCAGTAGCCCACAGCCTCGCTCCTGTTTTACCTTATATGGTTGCAAATGGCTCTTCTACTGTCTCTCCCTCCCTCAGTCTGATTCTACCTCTCTCTACCTTTCTATATTGCACGGCAGAAGAGCTCGACATCTTTTAACACACACACACCTCTTTCTCTTTTTTTTCTCTCCACAAACACAAACTAGTCAACCCCTGTATCCCTTAAAAACACACCATCTCCCCCCTCACACACTCTGCATGTCTCTCTCTTTGCCTCTCTATTGTGTGTTTGACCTTGTGTCCACGTGACGGTTTTACCTTTGCGATTCAAACCAGCTGGACGTGGCTCCGGGTTTTTATTCAAATACACAAACACTGAACACCTTCTGTCTGACACCGCTGTCACCACACCTTGTTTCAGACACACACTGAGTAAACCTGAGCTGCTACTAACATCCCACCACTATATTTAGCACTTCAGTTATTCCTCTTTTGAGCAGAAAAACTAATTTAGGTAATTTATTGAGCAAAAATGGCAATACTTTATGGGTTCAAACTTTCAAACTCCTCAGTATCTTTGGGCTCTTTTGGCTGCTAGAAAAAACAACACTGACTTTCACTTAATTAAACTTTACAAAATTGTAAATACATTCACATTGTAACTGCAGAACTGAAGCTGATGTCTTCAGATGTTTTGTTCAACCCAAAAGATGTTCAGTCTACAGTGGAAGTCCTCAAAGTTGGAGAATATTTTAATGGTTTGAATATATTTTCTCAAAAACGAATAATACATTTTCAAAATAGTTTTCTGAATGAACTAAATGACTATACTCATTATTTCCGTTTCAGTTGTGAATACCGAGTCAGAATTTCACCTCATCTCAGATTTTCTGGTCTTTGCAACCTTACAACCTTGCAGCCATTTTTCCTCCCTTTACTCACTGGACGTGAACACAACATCAAGGCCATGGGTTTTCTGAACCGAGGCCCAGAAACTGGATGACCTACTCAAGACAGGTACGTTATGTCAAGTCCCTGTTCTCATTTTAGCCGCCAACACTAAAGCACCACTTTGATACTGTTAGCTGGTCAGATCTAACAGAAACTCTCCTGCAGGCCTCCATATTCCCTCCATATTCCCTCTGCTTGCAAAGTCACAAATTATTTGTTTTCCGCTTGCTCACGACTTAGAGCTTTCAACCGCTCTGTTTGTCGTTTACCTTACAAGAGGTGCTGAGGAGTGATGCATCTGTCTTTTAGTGCGTCTCTGGCTGAACAGCTTCCTGCCTCCAGCTCTCATTAGTGGACATTACAACCAGTCACACGTCAATACTGATGATAAGTGATGTTAGACGCAGCCGCTGGTCTGTTTCAGGCTAAATGAGGAAGTGCAGATGCACCGGACTCCAGAGCCGTCGGACTCCAACTCTGGCCGTTCGATTCGGTTTGATTCTGCAGCCATTTTTTTTTCATGTTACTAAGTTTTGAAACATGAAAAGTTAATTTTCCTCTCATGTGTGATTTCAATTATCTATGTATCTGACGGAAGGTGGAGCGGTTTGGCCTCTGTATTGATTCTGCACTAATCATTCTGCTGTTGATGTACATAGAAATAAATAATTCACGTGTGTTTGAACAGCAGAGACGGACGAGGAGGAAGACGACGGTGAGGAGCTTTAAGGAGGACTGATGAGTTGACTGACTGATCGATGAAGTGACAGTTTGATAATTGACTTAAGTCATGTTAAAGTACATCAGACGTCCATTTATATCCTTGAGACAGATGTCGCAGAGAGACATCAGTGGCAGTTGGTGGGGAACAGTCTGGGCGGCAAAGACAATAGAAAATCTGTTTTATTCATGATGAGCTATTTTTGAGTTTTCATCTACCATAAAGTGTCTTGCACAACTCCCCAGCATCATATGCTATGTTTTTAGATGTTCTGTGCCAGATTTTAGGTCACCACTGACAATCAGCTAGTTATAATGAGAATGGGGAATTGATTGAGCTTCATCAAGTCAATAACAAGCTATTAAAAACTTAATCCGTCCCTTAATCCTTATGCCACTGATCAGCTTTACAGATGCCCATTAAACACAGTTACTGTGCATGTTGTAAGCTGATCAGGAACGGTCATTGGGGGGAGCTGTTACACCAAAAGATAACTAATGTACATGTATTTTGTATTAGATTAATCTCTCTACTGTTTGTAATCTGAATGTAGCTAGAACCAACAGTTCGCCTAGCTTAGCATGAAGACTGGAAATGACGCGGAAACATCTTGTCTAGCTCTGTCCAAACCATTTCTACATTCCCTAATTGATGCATTTTTTAATCCACAGAAGTGAGATGGAATCAGAGAGCAGCTCGGTGAGTTCAAGACTTTAAACACCTTGATTCAGGTACAGAACTAGAACTACTCCATAAAATGAAACTGTTTCTTTACACCATGATTTGTTGTCTGTTGCTTGCAGGTTAAAGTTTGAAGAAGACTTGTGAGTCTTACCTTCCACCAGCTCGTCCATACTGCTGATCTTCTTGCTCCCGTCTATGGTGTAGATCGAGCGCACCCCTTGCGGCAGATGCAGGTTATCCGCCAACGAGCGCGTCAGCTCCATCAACAAGGCGTCGTATGACCGGAAGCGATCGCTGGAAACGGCGTACACCAGACCCTTGAAGTACCGGTCCCCATTACGGTAGAACCTCACCTTTTTGGCTCGTTTCTCTGAGGTGAGCGCCTGCAGGGTTCGGGTCCGGTAGTAGCTGCAGTTGGCGCTGTGGGCCGGGCTAGGCACCAGGCTGCTGCCCCTAGAGCTGGGGCCGGACCCCCCGCCGCCACCGCTGCCCGTGGAGTCATCCCTCTTGGCCCGGGTGGAGCGTCCGCGACGAACCGACTTGTCACGTTCGTCAAAGTGCTCCAACTCGAGGGTCTTACTTAGAGACATTGTGAATACTGGTCCAGTGGTGTTCAACAGAGTCCCCGCTACGAAAGATTCATCTTCCAAATGCGATTAACGTGACTTGGTTACCAGGTTTCTTGCAACTTGCTTCTTGCTATTTTGTAGTCCTGACGTGAACCTGACTCAATATGAAGTGGCTTTTTCCAAAAACAGGTGCAGCGTTTAACCCTTTGAGGTTGTAGAAATTCAGATTCCTTGCGGTCCACTGAAATAGCAGTACGATGGGTAGTCCTAAAGATCACAGATGGTCTATAGATCGAGTAACCCTTGTGTTAATCCAGTGGTACACTACAAACCCAACTGAAGTGATACAGCTTTAAACTAAAACAGTTCCTTTTCTACTAAAGCAATCCTATAATTCAGGTATATTATCAATGCAATGATTTGTAAGGTAACTGTTCAACGTCTTGCTTAAGGTCCAATACTTTTACGGATATCGCCAAACCTTGTTTCAAGTCATTAGTTTCCCAGTGTGGCTCTTACTGCAGAGATGTGGTTCGCCATGTAATAGTGGTCGGCACCTTATTTCCAGTCCGTCCCAGGATCTCCACGGTTTCGCCAACAGACGTCAACCCTCTACTTCGTGATTCGGCCGTGTCCTCACAGTAACCTTCCTGCAGCCGCGCCAAACCCAACTGTAACCTTGGTGCTCTGGCTTTAAACACCGGTGCGTTATTGTGTGTTCCTGGTTACAGGCACGTTGAGTCTCAGCAGTTCAGCTGGGGTGTAGTCCTTATAATCCGGTTCAATGTCTCCATCACTGACAAAAAAAAAAAGAAAAAAAGAGAGAGAGAGACAATCACATGGTTTACTGACAGCACAGACGTCCCACCATGCTGAGAGACTGAGGTGCTGCAGCCGCCACGTTCAGCCTCCAGCTACCTCTGTAGGTGCAGAGAGGGCTCGGGATTTATGCTGCATTCAATCATTTAAAGATGCTGAAGACAGGATTGCATTTAATCAAGGCTGGATTTTTTTAAGCACGTTTCCACAGAGGCTGGGCTTTCATGTGGAAATCACTAATACCTCTGCTTTTTTATTTTATTTTAGGAGCATTTAAAATACATATATTGGATGAATTCCTGCAGAATAAAGCATGCAGGAGAGGCTGTAGGTGTAATACACTCACCATGTTTTAGTGAAATTTAATTTCCTTCAAGGCCAGAGAGAGGAAAAGGAGGTTCATTGATTTCCAGTCAAATTTAATTTATCTGTAGCCAAGAGCAAAACATGAGGGTGTGGATGAAATGATTATAAACCTGTTTGTCTCTGCATCTGATAAGCGAATTGACTTTATCCATCTATCCGCCCAAACACTGCTAAGCTCTGCTGACAGCGCCATTCAAACACGCACACACACATATACACACTCACACACATACGCACACTGGGAGGGAGGCACCTACCAATAATGCCGTGAAACCGGTTTGTTGCTATGGAGGCTTTCTCCTCTTCCCCCGGTGCACTGTTCCGGTCTGATCCCGTGGATCCGGCGGCTCCGGCCGGACTGGATCGCTACCACCGGAGCTAGACCCGGTCCAGTCCGCTCCGCTAACCCGGGATAGAGGGAGGCTGCTGCGGCGGCAGGAGGCAGGCTACACCGGCGCAGGACCGGGATGCACGGAGCCAGACGGCGGACAGCAGCATGGCCGCTGCAGCAGAGGGAGGAGAGACCGGCTGCACTCCCCCCTCCCCTCTCCCCCTCACTCCCTCCCCCCCTCCCTCCGCGGCTGTACGTGATGACAACGTCCTCCTCCCCCCTCCTTCACCTCCCCCTCCCTCTCTCTCTCTCCAGCTCTTTGTCTATCTCGCTCTACCGTCTCTCTCTCTTCTGTCTTTTGTCTGGCTCTGTGTGAAATTCACATTCACTCACTTTTTTTTTTTTTTTTTTGCAGTGAAGCAAAATCACAGTCACATGAAAACACACCATCGTCACTAAATTGACTCATTAACTTAAAAAAAACAATAATGTAGAGACAGTAATTGAAAACAGTGGTGGTTCACCATGCAGTAGAAACCACTCCTTTATTTGCACTAATGAATGAAGAGCCTCCAGGTCACAGGGGCCCCATTGATGGAGGGGCCACTGTATCAAAGACATGCGCATATTATTCCCACTCCTTAAATTTAGTAGTATTTGTGTTATACATATAGAATAAACAATTAACCCCACACTAATAACACTATACTGTTTACATTTATAATTTGACCTCATCTTAAAGTGAAGAGCCATACGATTTATGACTTTTATCTACATATGAAAGAGTGGCATGATGTTTATTTCTACAAAATTAAAAGTTTTTAATTTATAGTTTAAATAAGAATTTCCTCTGGAAGAGCGCCAGAAGGAGGAGAACAGGGAACTAGAAACAGCTGAAGAGGAGGAGGCGAAGAAGAGACAAATATCAACAACATGAACAGGTAAGAGCTTTTAGACTTTTATTTTCTTAATCAAAAAGCTACCTATAAGAAAATCAAAAAGTTTGATCATTTATCACTTTTTTTGGTCTTATGATTATTTACTTTAAAAGCATAAAAACGAAAGGACGAGTGGCCTACAACAACAACTACTACTACCACTACTACTACAATGGCATCACTTCCTGTTTTGTTTTTAAATACAACTTCTTTTTTTAAGACTTTCCAAGAGACAAAACTAATAAATAAATGATGATAAGTTACTGTAATAGTAGAAGTGATAAATAATTCTCTTGCATTAGTGAGTTAAATATTTGATGAAGCCAAATGTTTGTTGGGGGGCGTGGCTAAAGATGTCACTGTTTCTGTCACTACTGACACATTTTATACTGTACATATTGATACCAGTGTGTAACTGTAACTAATGGATTCATTAATGGTTAATAAACTGTTTAGTGATGTTTTATACGTTGGCTATAAGTCATTAACTGGTGAGAACAACTTGTGGGTTTAACATCAGTTTATAATTGATAAAGCATAATATGAGTTACTACTTATTGATGTTATAACATTGATTCTATGTAATAAATAGATAATTAATTTGATGTACATTGCAGAAAAATGTGGTTGCATTTGATAAAATGTTTCAGAGATGCAATCATGTTTTTATGATTCAAGATGCTTGTATGGACACCTTTCTATCTAGATGGCACTTTGATGTTTTTATTTATATGCTGTTTACAATTAAAATTCAAAAACAACCCAAACACTTCTATCAAATCCTAACAGCACTCTTTAACATTACAGGTTATCTATTCTCTTCTTCTTGGGCCTCTTGATGGAGCGGCCCCACCCTAGCCCTCAGTGTGTTGGGGTGGGTGGGCGACAGCTGGGACTCGCAGCGGCCAGACGCCCCACCCATCACTGTCAGCCAACGCGGTGAACCGTTCATCCACACATGACAAGGTGGATGTGAACCAGTGCAGATGATGTGTGACCAGGACCAGGACATGAGGTGACTGAAACGGCACCAACAACAACACACCAACATTCACACAAGAAGTCAAAAAGTCGCTGCTTATCTGAAAACAAGCTGAACCGTTTCTTTAGAGCGTATTTCTTTAATGAAGTAAATGAAGCGCCACAGAATCTAAAAAGGATTTGTCAGTGAGAAACATCAACTTTTTGTGGATTAAAAAAATAGACAGGTTGAACAGCAAGGAATTACACGTTTAATAGAAACTCAGTGTATTTATGAAATGTACGTTTGGTTGCAATATGGTAAATGTATGATCCAGGACTCATTTTAAAGCATTCGACCAATCACTACAATCCGTGTCATTCTGAAAAGGTAATGTACCTTTTCAGAATGACACAGATGCAAAACAGTATGCTTTACTGTTTCCAGAAACTTTTCAAACATTGTTTCCATTTTATGATGCAGTAACAAACAGGACAAAAGGGGGGAAAAATCAGGATATCCAATATGGCCACCAGAGGGCGCACCTGTCCTATTCATTTTAGAAAATCTGTCTATTAAACTATAAGCTGAATTTAAAAGGATCCCTTCAAGTTATCCACGGTTTGAAAAGGACCATTTTCTTGGTAGAAAGTATCTGCATATAGTAGTGCAGATATTAGTGATGAAAGTTTTACTCTTTTTTATATAGAGATCATAAACATCTACACTGTTTAAATATTTTTACTTTATTGATATAAGAACACAACATTGTAGAAAACATTTTGTAACCGTTAGTATAAAAGAAGCCAAACAAACATTTAACCTAAAAGAAACTTTTTTTTTTTAGCCAGTTGGTAAAGTTGGTCTGGCTTTGTGAGGTTAATCTAAGACCTTAAACAACATTAAAAAACACATCAGCTGTGTCCCAATTCAGAGGTTAAATCCTTCAGAGGCTATATTTGAAGAGCAACATGCAAACTTAAAAAGATCGACGTTAAATGTTATATAGTTCAACACATTCTGGTAAAAAGTGAATTATAAAACTTATATATTCAGTATAATAATTGTCACAAATAATTGCATACACACAAAGGTTTATACAGGTTTTACAGTAAAGCAGAAAACAGTCGGTTCTGACTGTGAAAGTTTATCAGTAAGTTTAGACTTTTCATGCATCTGGAGCTGTTGTTTAACTTCACACTGGTGGGAAAGTCAGTCCATGGTCATGCACTTGTAGCAATAGTAGAGGTGGAAATTAAGGCTGGACGACATATGGTATTGATTAATCTCAATATTTATCACAATCTGTATTTTTTGCTGATGACTGACTGAATCCTGAAGAAACCAGAGAATGTCTTCAGTTTGGGAGGAGAACATGAGTTCGCTTTCATGTTCATTAAGGGCTGAACTTTAGAGCAAATCTCAGTCCAGTCCCTATTACGGTTCTTGTGTTGGTTTAATATTCCTACATACACTGACAGGCTGTTGTCACACTTATTTCTGCCATGTCATATCAACTAAACATGTCCAATTTCCTGAATCAAGATTGTTTTATCGTGCAGCCCTAGTGGAGTGCATTTGCATTTCACTGCACTGTTTCTAACCCTGGTTTTGTGCATGCATGTAACAAATATATCTATCTATCTCAATGATGCAATAGAATGTGTGCGAAGTTCAACAGCAGGGTAGAGGGGTTCATTGAAGGTTTCTCTGAAGGTATGGAAACAAACCCGACTGTCAGAGGAGACTCTGTAGAAGGACAGAATACCAGCCGGCTGATCTACGTACACCCCCACCCGGCTGGGGCGGGAAGACACACAAGATACATTGATACGCTTATTTTTGTGCAATACAGAACAACCTTGATTACAACAAGCAAGACTCCAAGACTTGTTGTTGCGTGCAAGCTTACAATCATCCACGTCTCCTTTCCTTTTAATGCTCTTGTACGTTACCCCGATGTTGAAGGGCTGTAACACTTCAATCTCCCAGTAGCAGCGTCCTTTTATACTCTGTTCACACAACACCTGTGGCCACGGATCAAATCTCTCTGAATGATCAGGATATGACTGTTCTTCTTCCACCCAGGTCACCTTTCTGTTCCCATCAGAAAGATGGAGGTTCTTGTGGGCTGTGTTGGGATCCCAAGTGAGGTCACAGGCATCTGGAGGTAAGAAAACATATCATGTTAGGAGCTCAAGCTCCAACTAATTGTATCATATGGCCACTGCTGGCAGGAGAGAGTACACTGCTGCTGCACAGCACACCAGTCTTTGGTGAGAGTTTGTTGTTCATGTGCTTGCCCTGCTGCTTGCTTGGTTTACTTACATTTCTTGAGTCCTGGTATCAACCGCTTTTCTCCTCCATGTTGAACACTGTGGAGAAAAACAATGGTTAAAAGATTTGAGAAAGAAACTTGTAGTGTGTTGACCTCAGAACTTATGCTATCGAAGTGTTAGACGTACAGATCTGCCCACAGTAAATCTACACTGTTGACATAATCTTAAACAGGGGTGGTGGCAGTTCATAAAGTATACCTTTACCAAATTTGAACATAGCTAAACAAATAATACACTATAAATAGTAATAATTCTGAAACACTTTTGATCAAGCAAAAATCTCACTAAAACGTCTTTTTTGCTTCATCGTGTCTGTTATAATGGATTCTTTTGTACCCACTCAGGTCAGAGGGCCAAGAACACCTACTGGCATTTGATCGATGGTTAGTTGTTTCCACACTGGGAAGCAACAACGACCTTGTTCCGCACTACACACATCAGTACAAAGGTAAGATTTCTGGTGTATCCAGGGTGTGTTTTGGTAACCAAAAACAAGACTTCACATATGAAGAATAACTTTTTGGTTTGACAAACACATGTTTGGTTAAGTGTCCCACTTCCAATATAAAGTGATGAAAAGCTATTTCACTGTTTCACTCTTGTGATGCCATCTCAAACATGGCTGGGAATTTCATTACTTGAGATTGTTGAGCTTGTATTCTGGATTGTCCTTCAGCTGTAAGAGAAGCTGGGCTCCTGATTCTCCAAGATGGTTGTAGCTCAAGTCCAGGTCTGTCAGATGGGAGGGGTTGGATTTCAAAGCTGCGGCCAGAGAAGCAGAGCCAGTCTCTGTGACCATACAACCTGACAAACTGAAAACACAGTCTTTGGTTATTTTGCCATTCAGAAGATTATTCCAGGCAAATTACCAAAATGCTATGGAGTAAAAGGGCAAGTTAAGTTAAATAATTAGCTGAATAGGTCAAATATGGTGGATAAAACTTCTGACCTAAGAAAAAAAGACAGATTTTTACATACGAGACTGGCACTAATGCAAAGGAACATTGTGAACAGTGCAACATGTTTTCAAATACCGAAGACAGATTTAAAAATTTTTTAACAGGTTTGGGTCTTGTCCATCCATCAGTGCAAATGAGAATGCTATTTGTTCTGTAAATACACACCTCAGTATCTTCACTTCACAACATTTATTCGACAGTCCGCCACAGAGCAGCTCCACTCCTTTGTCTCCCAGGTCATTGTTGCTCAGGTCCAGCTCTCGTAGAGGGGTGTCAGGGAACTTGAGACCAAAGGCCAGGTGTTCAACCCACTCTGTAGTCACTTTGCAGTCTGCTAGACTAAGGGTGGAGGATAATGTTTATAATATGATACAAACCTTATAAACCTTGCATTTGATGATCAAAGTAAACTTACATAGCCCTTCTGCTGCTCTTCACTGCTGGTATCAGCCTTCTTCGACCCTCATCTGATGCGTTGTAACTCTTCAAGTCCAATACATCCAGATTATCCGTTGATACCTGCAGCATGTAGGCCAGAGCAGAGCAGTGCATGGGAGACAGCTCAGTTTTTGTACGATCTGGTTTCTTCAGATACTCGGTAATCTCATCTTTGACTTTCTGGTCTCTCATCTCAACCATGGTTCGAAAAATGATGATGCAGTTGTCTGGAGAGACGGCCTTTCTCCGAATGGACTTGAGGTAAGTCAAGATTTTATTGATGATATCTTGGTCTGGGTCTGGTGATGTCAGCAGACCTTGTAGGACTCTCCGATTTGCTTCAACCATGAGGCCAAAAAGCATTCGTAAGAAGTAAACCAGGTGGCCTTTCTTCTTCTCCAACACTTTGTCAACTGTCTTCTTTAGAAGATCAAGTAAACTATGTTCTTTATCCTTCAGATCAAGAAACTTGCTGAGCTCTGTTGTTTGTGAAGTCGTCTTGTTTGTGAAACAGTCGTAGACGTAGAGCGCTGCAAAGAACTCCTGTACGGTCAGATGAACGAAGAAGAAAACCTTTCTCTGAGAGAAGATTTCTTCTTCTCTAAGAACTGTGGTGCAAAATCCAGAGTGGACAGATGCTTCTTTTATGTCAATGCCACAGTCCTCCAGGTCCGCCTCATAGAAGATGAGGTTGTTCTTCTGCAGATGAACAAATGCAAGTTTGCCGAGTTTCAGGAGGAATTCTCGATGTGTCTTCAGAAGGTTCTCCACATTTTCCTCTGTCTTCTTGTCATATTTTCTGCTTCTGTGTTTAGTCTGGACAAACAGGTAATGTGCCATCATCTCTGTCAGAGTTTGAGGAATTTCAGCTTTTCCATCTCCACTGAACACTTCCTGGAATAAGACGGCAGAAATCCAGCAGAAGATCGGGATCTGACACATGATGTTGAGACAAACTGAAGACTGGACATGTGAAATGATTCTCTCAGCAAGAACCAAGTCATCACGAAATCTCCTCCTGAAATATTCTTCTTTTTGTGACTTATTGAACCCTCTGATCTCTGTCACCATGTCGACACACTTTGCAGGGATCTGATTGGCTGCTACTGTACGGGAAGTTATCCAGATCTTTGCATTGGGGAGAAGGTTACCCTGGATCAGGTTTACCACAAGGTTATCCAGAGATGTAACTTCATCTACAGACGTTACTGTGTCATTATTGTTAAAGTCCAGTTGAAATCTGCTTTCATCCAGACCATCCAGGATCACCAGAACCTTGGTTTTGGTGTACTCAGTTGAATCACTCAAGCTGCAGAGTGCCGGGTGGAAGTCGGTCAGCAGCTGATGAAAGTTTTTTGTATCTTTAATCAAATTCATCTCTCGGAAAGCAAGACAGAAAACAAAATCAATGTCCTCGTATTCCTCATCTTCAGCCCAGTCGAGAACAAATTTCTGCACAGAAAAGGATTTTCCAATGCCTGCACTGCCCTTTGTTAAGACTAGTCTGTGGGGTCTCTCTTGGCCAGGCAAAGGTTTGAAGATGTCACTGAGGTTGACTGAATCTTTTGACGGTGACTGTGCCTTAACCTTGCGTTGTAGGTGCATGAACTCATGTTGATCATGTGGCTCTTCACTCTCCCCTTTGGTGATGTGGAGTTTTGTGTAGATGCTGTTCAGGGAAGTCGGATGGCCACCGTTACCTTCAGATGTTGAGGCAAATTTCTTTTGCATTGTTTCTTTATGCTCTTTTTTTGCCCCCGGAAGATCTGTGGCCCCTGTAATAAGAACATGCATAAAAACAAATATCTGGTTATTATTAAATAAAATGAATTGCCTGCTTTTCCAATACTATTATACATAATTGGAGATCTATCTGACTTTCTTTGCTTTAGAAGCCTGCAAAAGAACAGCTAAAAAGACACTAAACGCCAATGATGTCAGTCTATTCCATGGCTAGAATTTGTTGTGATATCATACAAATATTATTGCAGTTATTATCCAACAGTTACCTGTGTCTGGATCTTTTCTGGGTTTCTTTCCACACTTTGTGCAGGTGTAACCTGCTAATGAATCAGACTGGTCCCAGTCTGAGCTGAGACACTGTTTACACAACCAGTGTCCACAGGAGAGTTGTACTGGATCCCTCAAATCCTTCTCACACACTGAGCAGATGGATGAACCACTGTAAGCAGAGAAACATTCAACCCAAAATTAGCACATGAAGGCTATTCCCATGAAACAGTTTAGTGTTGATACCATTTTCTCAGACCCCGAGATGCTGGTTATAGTTATAGTAATATCAGTAAAATAGTAACCATTCAGTGTTCCCCTTGCCAAAGTTACAGTAAGTGGCATCCATCATTCTTAGTGGAGAGGACACTGAGAGTATTGGACCCATCTGATCTGATCTATTCTGTGAACCAGGAGGAGATGTTGTTTATTTACTCTCTATACTCATCTCTTCAGAGAGAGGTCGTTGACTCCCTAAGTTTACCACATATACAATCACTTTTCAGAATGACAGAGTGAAATCTTGACTTGTTTCTTTAACTGTAAGACTGGCTGGGAGAGGAACCTGTGTCCAGTTCTGTCAAACCCATTTCAAGATACTTTAATTTGAAAGAATTACCTTTCTGGGTTCTTGATGGCAAAGTTTAGTGGTATGTACTTGGATCCATCACTCTTCAAGGAGAGGACACTGGGACTCGTGGACCTATCTGATCTCATCTGTGAACTAAGAGGAGAGATTGTTGTATTTAATCATCCTTGCTTCAGCCAGTTGTCATTTTCTCCTCAGACATACAACAGATACAATATTTTTTCATAAAGACAGAGCTGTGGATTCAGTTTCATTTCACAGTGAAATCTTGACTTGCTTATTTGACAGTATGAGAACCTGTGTCAAGATTTGTCAAACCCATTTCAAGAGACATTTAAAGAATTACCTTTCTGGGTTGTCGATGCCAAAGTTAAGTGGTATGTACTTGGATCCATCACTCTTCATGGAGAGGACACTGGGACTTGTGGACCTATCTGATCTCTTCTGTGAACTAAGAGGAGAGATTGTTGTATTTAATCATCGTCTCTTCAGGTAGTAGTCATTTGACAGTATGACTGTGTGAGGACCTGTGTCCAGATCTGTGAAACACATTTCAAGAGACATTCGAATTCAGAGAATTACCTTTCTGGGTTGTCGTTGCCAAAGTTAAGTGGTATGTACTTGGATCCATCACTCTTCATGGAGAGGGCACTGGGACTTGTGGACCCATCTGGTCTTTTCTGTGAACTATAGGAAGAGATACTGTTTTATTTACTAATCATATCTTCAGGCAGTCGTCATGCCCTGCCAAGATGACATCAGTGGAGCAGCTCAGGTCTGTCAAGTACCAATCACACTCCTGCTCCTAGATTATCATTTATATTCATCATTTATCTCAATGTAACACTGATGGTTTTACGTGTGAGCACAGCAGCATCCAACAATATTCTCTGAGAGAGTCACCTACATGTATTTGAGAGAATGTTTTATTTACTTATTTTAATTCATGGATTTGCCTGAAAACGTCACATCCAGCTCATCTACAAAATTACCTGTCTTCATTCTCTGTGGGGCCAATTGTCTCATTGGATGGGTTGTCGGGTGTCACAGAGAGAGGGCTGGGCTTCCTGGGGGGAAAACGCTTCCTCTTCCTCTCAGCCATCTGGGGAGGGGGGGGGGGGGCTTCAGAACAAAGGAAATTTCAGAACAATGGCAGTGCAACCTGAGTTTTTATTTTCAGTTAATTGTACACAATGGTATTTCTGTGTACGTCTTATTTGGTTCTAGTAGTATTTACATAATCACAATTATATATTGCATCTCTTGCAATATCTACACACTCCTGCTTGTGCAACTGTGTGTACAGGCATAGTGCAATTCAATCTGCACTTTAATCTGATGTGCACTTCAGGGCACCGTGCAATATAATTTGGTACCATGCACTCCTGCACTTGAACACTTGACACTTTGACCCAGCACCTTTGCACTTTTTCTCTCAGAAACTCTTTTGATCCCCCTACCAATGGAAGTGTTGTCAAAATGTCAATGTTTTATTTTGTTAAAGTTGTTTGTTAGGCTACAACATTTAAATTACACTGTAATAGTAATAATTATATTTACATGAAAAGTTATTCACGGGGTTGGGGAATGAACTTGGATCAGGAGTGCGGCGTACCTCCCTAAAATATATGTAAAACCACCAAATAGTTACTACGAATCTTAGATGTGGTCGTTTGTCATTGTTCACATCCGGACCAAATCCGGACGATTATTGCGGCATAACAATAATAACACAGCAGAGCGCTGGGTAGGCCTAAGATACATGAGAAAATACGCACAACAGAAGAACTACAAAACAACCCGTTTGTCCAACACATAAAAACTAAGTTTATTGAAAACAATACGTGCTTTCTTTTTGATCGCGCTCCTTTTAACGACTGTTGCGCACTTACAGACAAAATGTCGGCGATGCACCATAAACATTGAAAACAACCTCAATATGTTCAGGCAACAGCGACAGAAACACTGAGCAGTGCGCGCGCCCTGGTGTCAAACGCAGGAACTTGCGTAATAATAAACGGTTACTTACGTTAATGTTTGCCCGTTTCGTTAATTGCTGCTTTTTTAAACAAAAAATATCCCAAAGGAATCCACATACAGCATGAGTCACAACCACTCTTTCTTCAGTCACTGGTATTCCCCCTCTGTTTACTTTCGGTTTCCATTCCTTATATAACACACAACAATAAAGCTTGTATCAGGCACACTGTACAGCTGCTACAACATAAACCAGGCTGAATTAGGGAGATAAGTGGATGTTAAAGTTGGTGTTGGATGAGAACTGAGTAGTTTGATGACATTTACTACACATATTCTGCACTTCCGGAGTGTGAGAGCTCCAAGAGAGTGAGGCGTTGTCTCTCATGGAGGACAGTTAGGCCTAATGATGTGTTTCTTGTTCTGTGTGAGTGGATCCCTGAATTTTACTTGAATACATAAACACACAAAAACACTAAAACTGCAGCTCCAACATTGCTGCGCCACTCGGTCCCACTTTGCTGCGTCTAATCATGGCGCTTTAGTGACACCTAGTGGATGAAAGAATGAACAAGAGCCAGATTGAATACAGTGACTCCATCAGAACTTCACATTTTAATGTAATCATAACGTTTATGGATGAAATTGGGTTGAAAATTGATCACGTGAACTTACTTATTCATTTTCAGATTGTGTTCTTAAAAATATTTAAATATGTGTTTTCATTCTCAGTATAGAAAAGTTTAAATCAAACAAATTGTGCAAACATGAAAATCAGCAGCTCAGAATCAATCATCATTATTGCTTCGACTTCTCAAAGCTTTTCTTCTGCTCTCATTGATAAACAAATTCTGTCTGACCAGAACCCTTTTATTGACTTGAACGTCCAGACACATGCACTGTCTTTACAGTTCAGTGTAGGATGATGCACCTGCTCTGACTGCCCCCCGTCAGGCTAGTGTCCACTTCTCTGTTCATAAAATGCTTCTATACCCCCAGTCAGTAGACCAATGAAGAGTGAAACGTGAACATTAGACATAGACAAAAAAAACACTAAATCCAACTTTCATCATTAAACAATGAAAAAGTTATAGAATAAATACATAACCTACCTCATACTGCAAACCACAAATAGCATGTCCTATATTACTTTATCTAACCATATTCAACCAGAAAAACACGTGATGATTAACATATGGATCTGTATTGATTGATCTTTCAGATCCAGTTAGGAGTCATCTTAAAGAACAGGTACATTGGTATCAGTGGAATGGAGATGTATTCTCCTCCATTGTGTGCAGTATGTGCTCAGCACCTCAGACACACGTGGTTCAGGTGGTATCGCTGGTATGGGCTCAACAAACACATCTTTTCTCTTATTTCACTCTTTGCTTCCCTTATTTGTGCAGTGTTTTGCAATCGCACAGTTTTGCCTCGCTGCAGGAGCGAGGTAGATGCATTGATGCTCATGTGCAAACACAGAAGGCTCTAACCCCCAACACACTCCTATGACTTGCGTAAACAGTCTTTTTGTCCATTTATGTCCTCTGTCAGTTGAGTATCTTTGTGCATAGACACACACTGATCATTCAGACAAATATTAGTTGCAAAATGAAAGAAAAAAACCCACAGAAGCTAAACAGAGGACGCCACGCACTCGTACAACAGTAGAAATCGTGAGTAAATCATGAATTACAACTTACTTCGATGAGAAAACACCTTTCTGCTGCTGCAAAGAGTGTGGGTGTCACAGGGGGGATTTCCAGACTCGTGATCATGTAAAACGACGAGTGTTCACCCTTCCTGCTTCCTGTTGTAGGACATCCTCACACATGGCAGTTACTTAATGTTTCATTAATTATTTTTTTCTTCTTTGCAAACTCTTGTTTACGAACTTTTACTTCACTGCACTTAAACTACAATTTATTAGTTTGAAGCAAAAAGTTCAGCTAATTGAAATATAATATTTCATTTGTCTAAAATATGATTGGTTGCTGTCTTCACCACAGACCGATACGTCACCAACAGTTTCCTGTTCCTTTTATTGTACAAACCTTAAAATTAGAGCTTGTGTGAAATATTACAGCACCAGGAAAGTCGACTCACAGGACATGAAGACATTTCCACAATAGACAGATATGTAGTTTAAAACACAGTCACATTGCACAGCCACGAGCCATTGTTTTTTGTTGTTGTTATTGTTGTTTTTTTATGTCAGTCCTATTCCTCTCTGCGCTCTGGTCTGGGTCTTCGTCTTCTCCTTCTACCTAAACAACAAAATGGATAATTTGTAGGTTTTACGTGAGTGACTTTTGCTCATTAAGAAGTTCAGTGTTTGATTTACACGAGGTCTATGTGCTCTTGCTATGAGCTTTTATAGTAATGCCCCACCTAGTGGGTTAAACACAAATAAGGAAACATACACCCACCACTCACATGTGTATAACAGCGTTGCCAGGGCCAAAACCAGTGGCAAGATGAGAACCTAGAGAGGATAAAGGTGTTATGATTGATCCAATTCCTCATTAAATACAATAAAAATCAAAATAATTGTGAAATATTTAGCTCAAATAGTTTTATAAAGGAGAGAAAAAAATTTTACTCACTGAAGTTTGTGTTGTAGCACTGTTTCTTTCTATCTTTCCAGCGTCTCCGTCAGGTGAGGCTGAAACAGGAGAAATTACCCCAAAAAACAAACCGTCAGTTCTGATATCGAAGGAGGAGAAGAACTGATCTGGTTCTACTGTGTTTACTCACAGGTAGACTCTCTAGTGTTTGACACGTTGTCCTCTGTTGAAACATGAAATGTCATAAATATCATACGCAAAAACACAGGAAACAAATCACATAAAGTTCTTACTGTTCTTACCTACAACAAGCTCAACCTCCACCTTCTTCACGGGGCCGGTGAGGCCGGGAACGTGGCAGCTGTAGGTTCCTCCGTCTGTCTTCTGGACAGAGGACAGTTTTAATGAGACGTTTCCGTTGCCCAGTTCTTCCTTGAAGAGAGACGTCCTGCTCTTGAAGTCCTCGTGCTGCAGATTTAAATCGTGCCTCTGGTTTCTGTACACGTGGACCATCTTGTCGTTGATCCTCCACTCCACTGTCAGAGTGGACCCGTCCACTGGAGGCTCCACAGAACAAGGCAGGACCACGTCCTGATCCGCCGAGGCTCTGACCGGCTCTGCTGGACCTTTCACCTCATGGTATCCGAGAGCTAAATAGAAATAGTTGTTCAGACATGTGGCGTAGGCCAGCGTGGCTATTCACCACGGTGGCGACGACGTAAAGACTTTAAACGAGGCAGCGTTTCAAGTCTTTATTCACATCTTACACTGCACTGTGACCTCAGTCTCATTATCTTTGGTTGTATCATTTTCTTTTTTTAACTCATTTGTCTCTTTGTTTCATTTTGTTTCTTTTTCTCTTCAGTCAGCTTTGACACAAGCACCTGTGGCTATACTTCCTCTGAATGGGTTAGGGTTAGGAGAACCTCTGTCTGCTCATATAATACGTGACTTGTCACATGCAGTAAAGCCAAACCTCAAGACATTTCCCCTCTGTCTCACCTCAGTCCAGGTTACGTCCTGATGCAACAGTTGAGAACAAAACTTGAAACATTTCTTGTAAATCCTGCTCTGAGCAGAACTGAGCTTAAACATGGTCCCTGCCTGGATCTACCGGTCCAAATCCACTCGGGTGTTAAGATTCATATTTTAATTCTAATAACATTAAAACCACAGATAGACAGGGAAAAGGTCTTTGAACTTTCTATATCTTATACTGAAAGTACCTGAGTATCCGCACATGTAGTTCAGGTATCAGGAGTGAACGTAACCAGACGGTGATGGAGAAATAATAAATTAATTTACCTGTTAATATCACTGGACGGGTGAGGAGGAGGAGGAAGGAGAGGACCGTCGACGTCCACGGCATGTCCTGATGATCTAACGTCTGTAGTCACATATAACCACAGTGAAGAGAACAACACACCGTCACCAAACTAAACAGGAAACACGATGAAATGATAGACAGGAGTCAGTGCTGTGGTGCAAACTCCTGCTCTGACTCATACATCTCAATCTCAAGTAACTCAACCATGATGTGAAGTATAATATATAGTCACAATGGACAGTCTATCTGCTCTGCACTGACAGGAGTTTTTTACCGCTGTTTTTTACCAGTTCACACAAACACTCCTTCCCATCTGAGTCATACAGACGTCATGGTGTTTGAACAAATCAAAACATAAACACAAACAGAAAGACAGACAGGTAGCTATAGGGAGGTAGGTGTCTCTGTTAGTTTCCTGTGCTTCATTTTCTGTTCTTTGTGCATCTGTAGGTGTGAATCTGTTTTGTTTTTTTTAA
The DNA here is from genome assembly GCA_030347415.2 of Decapterus maruadsi. Classification (NCBI taxonomy): domain Eukaryota; kingdom Metazoa; phylum Chordata; class Actinopteri; order Carangiformes; family Carangidae; genus Decapterus; species Decapterus maruadsi. The sequence continues at coordinate 4,309,242 of CM064898.1, forward strand.
GTTTCAGTGTAACAGTTGCCCAGTTGCCTCACAGTTCCTTTGGTGAGGCTTTTACATAAAGGAGGGTATCGTCAGTCAACAGTAACACATTCTATAAAGGTTCAATAACTACTGACTCATAATGATGATATTTGTCCATTTGTATAAACCATGTGAACATGTTTACAGCTGTTGGACATTTTAAAATGAACGTCACCCTAGTGGCCATTAGAGGAAGTGCCCCTCTTGGTGCTTCTGGTTCAACCAAATATTTCAGCCCAGGACGTTGATCATGACCCTTCAGCTGGTCCTTCAGTCTGTCCTACTGACATGGTTCAAATCTACTGACAAGAGTCATCATTTCTGGACTCCCTGGTATAAAACCATACAAATAACCTCATCTGACAGAACAGATCATGTTTCTAGAAAGCAAAATGCAAGTGGACATGTGCTGCTGCAATTGTTATTAGAGACTTTTTTGGCCGATAAGACCTCCTGCACCATCGGTAACACCTATCCATTAGACAGTGGAGTGTACTGGTGTCAATCTGAGCGTGGCGAGTTCAGCAACACCATCAACATCACCGTCACCAGTAAACGCAACCTCGATCTTTTAGTGGTTATGTTGACGCCGATTGTACCTTGAGCTCTCATGGTCTTTGTTTTTCAGAGGGAACCGTGATCCTGGAGAGTCCTGCTCTTCCTGCGACAGACGGCGATGAAGTGATGCTGCTCTGCTCCTACAAACCAGACGACGCCAGCAAACCAACATCTGACTTCTCTGCAAACTTCTACAAAGACGGTCTTTTCATTGGGACCTACCCCGCAGGAACCATGCCTTTGCTGTCAGTCTCCAGCTCCGATGAAGGTTTCTACAAGTATGAACACCTGACCAAAACACAGTCACCGCAGAGCTGGCTGGCTGTGAGCAGAGGTCTGCTTCAACACATAACCCACATAGCCACACTGTTATTATTATTATCATTATCATCTTAGCTAACCTTATTTCTGGGGTCAAAGGCCAAAAACGTTGAACCACTGCTTCAAACTTTTACAAACAGACCTCCATTGAAGGAGACATATTTTAAGTGTTGATCCAGATGAACCTTATTTGTGTTGTTAAGAGCCAAAAACCAACAAATGTAGTCTTACCTCACGCTCCCAGGAGAGAGGAGGCTCTGATTGGCTGATGCTGGATGGTGGGTCCAGGTGGCTTTTGTTGTGAAATCACAAAGTCACAGTCCTGACATCTGGTTTTTAAGACATCCTGCGAAGCTTGAACACAAACATCTACCATTATACTGTATGGAGCTTTAATGAACCTTGATTGATTGTTTGTTTGTTTATTTTGTCTCTCTCAGCTCAGACTCCTCCCCTCATGTCTCTGCCCAGGCTGGTTTGTACCGTCGTGCTGATCACCATGTACAGTACTTTGTGTTGTTCGTAGTATCTGTGAGAGTCTACAGAGAGTGGGTTAAACGTAGGAAGTCCTCTGGAGATCAGAGCAACATCTGTGAAGAGCGAGATCAATCAGGCCCTGGATGTGTGTATCTGGATCTGGATTCATGTGATCGTTGATATATTGATAGGCTATAGGCTGTAGTATATGACGGCTCCTTGTGTTTGCTCATTGTGCTGTGTACATATGTATGTATATAAAACATTTTCTCCTTTTTTTTTTTTTAAATCTTCTCTTTGTTGTTCATTTTCCTCTGACGTCCACAGATCATATACATTCAAATTTCATTTCTATACTGAAAAGACATTGACGTAGCTCTAATGAATGTTTATTGTGTGTTTTATCATGTCGTTATAAGTCTGTATCAGTACTTTTTCAGTGACTGTGGTCGAGTCAAAACTAATGTTTGTATCCGTGTAAATATACTTGATTATCTACCCATTGATCAAAATGAAAGATTAAAGAAACCGCTCACTAAATAACTTGAGAAGTTTCTTGTTTTAATGTCCTCTGTCAACAATCATGTATATTAGTGTTTGCTGCCACCTGCTGGACTTTCTCATTCACTGCTACAGATGTTTATATTTTATGTATACTCGGCTGGTAATTCATTCCTCTCTTTTTATTCTAAATTTTTAAGCAGAACAGTTAGTGGTTTATAACTATACAGTGTTATTGTACACATTTATGGCAGTTTTGAGTGTTTATCAATACGCAGTGTGTGTTTGTGTCAGTATTTAAACGCCTCTTGTTATTATTTTTGTCTCATCCAACATGTGTTCATGCACCAGCCTCCACATATGCCCTATTGAGAACTGAACATTTTACTAATATTTCCTCACATGTAGTTGGGGACACATTCATGGTCAATGAATTCAAAAATGGAAACTAGTGGACATATTTTCTGGTCAAAGATTTAGAGGTAACAGGATCATTCACGTTATGAAAACTGGACTGTTCTTTAACGTCAGATCCGCCCACTAGCTAAACATGTTTCTAACAACTAGTGAGATTACCACTCTCACACTAAACTACACCACTACTATACTGAAATTATTACACTTAGTAGATGGAAGTTTACAAGTTGAATTTCACTTCCTTTTTACTTTGTAAATCATGAATTACGGCTTACTTTGATGAGAAAACACCTCCCCTCTCCCCCTCTTCATGAACATTTGGTTTTATGGATGACCATTTACATTTATGGTGTATTTTGTAGTTTAAGCTTGATGCCAGTCAAACATTCAACCATGTTTTCGAGAGACAATAATACAATAAACTTTAAACATAAACTATTTTAAATGTTTTTATTACTGCTTCATTTATATAAAACAATACATACTGTAACAAACACCTTGCACTCTGCAACAGTTAGCCTCAAAGACGCCAAACAAACTTTTGACCTCAAAGATACACTGTTGGTAAAGTTGGTCTGGCTTTGAGAGGTTAATCCATGACTTCAAACAATATCATTCAGAAAACACATCAGCTGTGTCCCAAATCAGCTGCATTCTTCCATTAAATTCAATGAAGTCCTGGGTTCACTTGCCAGTAACTAATGGTAAAACTGATCCAACCAAGGATCTTCAAACATCAAAATCTTTAAAACATTAGCACAGTAAATAGAGCAAATGTCACTACTACTATTACTACTACTAAGACAAAAACACAACAATAAACCAAACAGAAATGAAAACATAATAAACAACAATTCAGACATTAAGTGTTGCTATGCTAACATGGTCCATATATACTTATACACATTCATACACATTTTGAGATTCTTCAACTCAGTTTTTTTTTAGCATGTTAACATTTATAACGTAACACTTCAAACACACATCAAATAATCCTCACCATCAAGTTGACGTTTATTCTTTACACTTGTCCAACCAATGGATGTGTTGTCAAGACACTTTTTCTAGCTGTACTTTGTTAAGTGCTTATTAGCAAACGTTAGCATCAGTTAACATACCAACTAGAGCACTTAATTACTGTCATTGTGAGCATTTTAGCATCCTATCATTATCTCTACTCTAGCTCTATACGTTGTTACTTCCATACAGTATGGGGGGTTTTAAAATACAAGAAGACAGGAGAATTTATCTGGCCCAGGGAATACATATCTACAACATGAAACATCACTCCTAGTTTTCACTTGGAGAAGGCCTAGCCAGACCTATGTGGCCTGCTCTCATTTGTTTTGGTTCATGTTCATTTCAAAGAGAGTACAAATGTAACATGTCTTCAGTTTGGGAGGAGAACATGAGTTCACTTTCATGTTCATTAAGGGCTGAACTTTAGACCAAATCTAAGTCCGGTCCCTATTACGGTTCTTGGTTTGGTTTAATATTCCTACATACACACACTCTACTATTTTTACATTCCAGAAATCTAAGAGAAAAGTATTTGCGTTAGCATTAGCACAGTCTTTCTCACCATCCTATCATCAGGTTAACTGGTTAACTAACTCCAAACTGCTCCTTACAGCCAACAGACAACGCTGCCGGAGCCTCCTCTGTCTCCTCTACAATCGACCTGCTGCTGCACTCGACTCTGTACTCTTCGCCTCCGAGTCAAACTGGACAGGCGATCTGAACAGATTTATTTCAGAGACTGCTGATCCCACACGTTCAGCATCCAAGTGGTTGCCTTCGACTCCACTTCCACTGATTTCTTCCCTCCCTTTTCCAGCTTTCACTTTATCTTCATTCCCTTTAGCTGCAGGTGCTGCAACTTAATAAAACTACTCTCACAGCAGGAAGCAGGTGTCCCTGCAGACTGACAGGCTGTTGTCACACTTATTTCTGCCATGTCATATCAACTAAACATGTCCATAACTGATCATCATAATCGGACAAAATTTCCTGAATCAAGATCGTTTTATCGTCCAGCCCTAGTGGAGATGGCAAACACTGAGGAAACAGTAAGGCAGCATAACCAGTCAGAGATCTACCTCAAAGACTCCCTCTAGTGGCTGACTGGGTTAATAATTCACGTTTCACTCAGAACACCAGACTTCTAATTTTGTAGGCTAATGCTATGTTACTTGCTAGACTGTGACTGTGTGACTGTGATCTATCTATCTAAATGTTGCAGAGGACTGCATGCGAAGTTCAACTGAAGGATAGAGGGGTTCATCAAATGTTGGTTTGAAGGTATGGAGGCGAACCTGACTGTCAGAGGCGACATCGTAGAAGGACAGAATACCAGCTGGCTGATCTACGTACACTCCCACCCGATTGTAGCGTGAGCGGAGGAAAGGTACATCAACACGCTCCTTGTTGTGCCAAACAAAACAACCTTGATTAGAGCCAGAAAGACTCCAAGACATTTTGTTGCGTCCCAGCTTACAAGCATTCACATCTCCTTTCCTTTCAATGCTCTTGTACGTTACCCCGATGTTGAAGGGCTTTAACACATCAACCTCCCAGTAGCAGCGCCCATCTATACCCTGTTCACACAACACCTGTGGCCACTGATTAAATCTCTCTGAGTGATCGGGATATGATTGTTCGTTTTCCACCCAGGTCACCTTTCTGTTCCCATCAGAAAGACGGAGGTTCTTGTGGGCTGTGTTGGGATCCAAAGTGAGGTCACAGGCATCTGGAGGTAAGAAACCACATAATTTTAGGAGCTTAGACTTGAATAATATCATGTGGCCACAACTGGCAACAGTAAGCACAATACTACTGCACCAAAAGTTTTGTGTTTTTTGTCGTTTCCTTTTCTTAAGAATGAAAATTCTTCCCATAAAAGTTGCAAGAATGCCTCTGTGGTCAATGAAAACAAGTCACAACAATGTTTTGGTCCATTACAGGGTTGAGTTAGTGCTTGTCCAGCTGCTTGCTGCTTGGCATACTTACATTTCTTGAATCCTTGTATCATCCGGTGTTTTCCTCCATGTTCAATTCTGTGGTGAAAAACAATGGTTAAGAAATGTGGCCAAGAATAATCTTTAATGTGTTGGTCTTGAATCTTTGTTAGGGTTAGCTGTCAACAATAACTCCCTGTAAGCATAAGTTATTCCATCAGTGCACCCAGTTGCTAGAGAAAAATAAGGGTACAGAAGGGGGACATTTCTGTATTTAAAGGTACAGTTCTGTCCTACTGTACCCTATGGGCCAATTATTGAACTCTAGAGTACCTATGTGTACCTTTTGGGGGTAAGAAAAGGCACAAAGCTGACTATATAGTGATACAATCTCAAACATGGCTAGGATTATGATTACTTGAGTTTGCTGAGCTTGCATTGTGGGTCCTCCTTCAACTCCGAGAGAAACCTCACTCCTGATTCTCCAAGATGGTTGTAGCTCAAGTCCAGTTCTGTCAGATGGGAGGGGTTGGATTTCAAAGCTGAGGCCAGAGAAGCACAGCCAGTCTCTGTGACCATGCAACCTGACAACCTGAGAAAACACAGTGTTTGGTTAATTTGGCTTTCAGAAGATCATTCCAGGCCTAGAACCCAAATACTGTGGAGTAAAAGAGCAAGTTGAAGTTAAATAATTTTTTGAATGGGACAAATATGGTGGAGAAAACTTCTGACCATTAGAAAAAAGAAAGACAGATTTCTACAGACAAGAGACAGGCACTAATGCAAAGGAACATTGTGAACAGTGCAACATGTTTTCAAATATCGACGACAGATCTTCAGTATTTAATAACAAAACTAGAATGCTATTTGATATAAACATACGCACCTCAGTATCTTCACTTCACAACATTTATTCGACAGTCCGCCACAGAGCAGCTCCACTCCTTTGTCTCCCAGGTCATTGTTGCTCAGGTCCAGCTCTCGTAGAGGGGTGTCGGGAAACTTGAGACCAAAGGCCAGGTGTTCAACCCACTCCGTAGTCACTTTGCAGTCTGCTAGACTAAGAATGGAGGATAATGGGGGTTAAACATAATATGTATTAAGAAATCTTACAAAGATAAAGAAATCTTACAAACTTATGATAATCAAAGTGAACTTACATTGCCCTTTTGCTGCTCTTCACTGCTGGTATCAGCCTTCTTCGACCCTCATCTGATGCGTTGTAACTCTTCAAGTCCAATACATCCAGATCATCCGTTGATACCTGCAGCATGTAGGCCAGTGCAGAGCAGTGCATGGGAGACAGCTCGGTTTTTGTACGATCTGGTTGCTTCAGATACTCTGTAATCTCATCTTTGACTTTCTGGTCTCTCATTTCAACCATGGTCTGAAAGAGGACGATGCAACTGTCTGGAGAGTCACCCTTTCTTTGGATGGATTTTATTGATTTGAGGTAAGTCAAGATTTTATTGATGACATTTTGGTCTGGGTCTGGTGATGTCAACAGACCCCGAAGGACTTTCCGGTTTGCTTCAACCATGAGGCCAAAAAGCATTCGTAAGAAATAAACCAAGTGGCCTTTCTTGTTCTGTAACACTTTGTTAACTGTCTTCTTTAGAAGATCAAGTAAACTGTGTTTTTTGTCCTTCAGATCAAGAAACTTGCTGAGCTCTGTTGTTTGTGAAACATTCTTGTTTGTGAAACAGTCGTAGACGTAGAGCGCTGCAAAGAACTCCTGTACGGTCAGATGAACAAAGGAGAAAACCTTTCTCTGAGAGAAGATTTCCTCCTCTCTAAGGACTGTGGTGCAAAATCCAGAGTGGACAGATGCTTCCTTTATGTCAATGCCACAGTCCTCCAGGTCCTCCTCATAGAAGATGAGGTTGTTCTTCTGCAAATGAACAAATGCAAGTTTGCCGAGTTTCAGGAGGAATTCTCGATGTGTCTTCAGAAGGTTCTCCACATTTTCCTCTGTCTTCTTGTCATATTTTCTGTTTCTGTGTTTAGTCTGGACAAACAGGTAATGTGCCATCATCTCTGTCAGAGTTTGAGGGATTTCAGCTTTTTCATCTCCACTGAACACTTCCTGGAATAAGACGGCAGAAATCCAGCAGAAGATCGGGATCTGACACATGATGTTAAGACAAACTGAAGACTGGATATGTGAAATGATTCTCTCAGCAAGAACCAAGTCATCACTAAATCTCCTCCTGAAATATTCTTCTTTTTGTGACTTGTTGAACCCTCTGATCTCTGTCAACATGTCGACACACTTTGCAGGGATCTGATTGGCTGCTGCTGTACGGGAAGTTATCCAGATCTTTGCATTGGGGAGAAGGTTACCCTGGATCAGGTTTACCACAAGGTTTTCCAGAGATGTCTCTTCATCTACAGACGTTACTGTGTCATTATTCTTAAAGTCCAGTTGAAATCTGCTTTCATCCAGACCATCCAGGATCACCAGAACCTTAGTTCTGGCGTACTCAGTTAAATCTTTGAGGCCGTGGAGTGCAGGGTGGAAATCCATCAGCAGCTGATGAAAGCTTTTTGCACCTTTACTCAAATTCATCTCTCGGAAAGGAAGACAGAAAACAAAATCAATGTCCTGGTATTCCTTATCCTCGGCCCAGTCAAGAACAACTTTCTGCACAGAAAAGGATTTTCCAATGCCTGCGCTGCCCTTTGTCAAGACTAGTCTGTGGGATCTCTCTTGGCCAGGCAAACGTTTGAAGATGTCACTGAGGTTGACTGAATCTTTTGATGGTGACTGTGCCTTAACCTTGCGTTGTAGGTGCATGAACTCATGTTCATCATATGGCTCTTCACTCTCCCCTGTGGTGATGTGGAGTTTTGTGTAGATGCTGTTCAGGGAAGTCGGTTGACCACCGTTACCTTCAGATGTTGAGGCAAATTTCTTTTGCATTGTTTCTTTATGCTCTTTTCTTGCTTGAAGAACATTAGTGTTCCCTGTAATAAGCAAATGCATGACACTGGTTGATATCAAATTATTGCTTTCTTTTCCAATTATATTATCCATAACTGGAGAGCTATCTGGCTTTCATTGCTTTATCTAGTTGTTTGCATGCTCGAAATGACAAACATGTACTTAATGTAGAAAGAAAATCTAACCACAATTGATGACAGTCTATTCCATTGCAAGAATTTGTTGTGACAGCAGTTACTATACAAATATTTTCACAGTTAGTATCCAACAGTTACCTGTGTCGGGATCTTTTACGGATTTCTTTCCACACTTTGTGCAGGTATCACCTGGTAATGAATCAGACTGGTCCCAGTCTGAGCTGAGACACTGTTTACATATCCAGTGTCCACAGGAGAGTTGTACTGGATCCCTCAAATCCCTCTCACACACTGAGCAGATGGATGCACAACTGTAAGCAGAGAAACATTCAACCCAAAATTAGCACATGAAGGCTATTCCTATGAAACAGTTTGGTGTTGATACCATTTTCTCAGACCCCGAGATGCTGGTTATAGTGATATCAGTAAAATAGTAACCATTCAGTGTTACCCTTGCCAAAGTTACAGTAAGTGGCATCCATCATTCTTAGTGGAGAGGACACTGAGAGTATTGGACCCATCTGATCTGATCTATTCTGTGAACCAGGAGGAGAGGTTGTTTATTTACTCTCTATACTCATCTCTTCAGAGAGAGGTCGTTGACTCCCTAGGTTTACCACATACACAATCACTTTTCAGAATGATAGAGTGACATCTTGACTTGTTTCTTTAACTGTAAGACTGGCTGGGAGAGGAACCTGTGTTCAGTTCTGTCAAACCCATTTCAAGATACTTTAATTTGAGAGAATTACCTTTCTGGGTCCTTGATGCTAAAGTTAAGTGGTATGTACTTGGATACATCACTCTTCAAGGAGAGGACACTGGGACTCGTTGACCCATCTGCTCTCATCTGTGAACTACAGTAAGAGGAGAGATTGTTTTATTTAATCATCATCTTTTCAGAGAAAGGTCATTTAGTGCCCAGATTTACAACATATGAAATCACTTTCTAAAGACAGAATTGTAGATTCAATTTCACCTGTTTCACCTGTCTTATTTATTTAACTGTGGCTGGCAGAGGAACTTTGACCAGTTATGTCAAAACAATTTCAAGATACTTGAAAAGATAATTACCTTTCTGGGTTCTCGAGGCTAAAGTTTAGTGGTATGTACTTGGACACATCACTCTTCAAGGAGAGGCCACTGGGACTTGTGGACCCATCTGCTCTCATCTGTGAACTAAGAGGAGAGATTGTTTTATTTAATCATCATCTCTTCAGTCAGCAGTCATTTGCTCCACAGACATAAAACAGATACAATATTTTTTCATAAAGACAGAGCTGTGGATTCAGTTTCATTTAACTGTGAAATCTTGACTTGCTTATTTGACAGTATGAGGACCTGTGTCAAGATTTGTCAAACCCATTTCAAGAGACATTCGAATTCAGAGAATTACCTTTCTGGGTTGTCGATGCCAAAGTTAAGTGGTATGTACTTGGACACATCACTCTTCATGGAAAGGGCACTGGGACTTGTGGACCCATCTGCTCTCTTCTGTGAACTATAGGAAGAGATATTGTTTTATTTACTAATCATCTCTCTGCCTGTGGTCCAGGTCTGTCAAGTACCAATCACACTCCTGATTCTCATTTATATTCATCATTAATCTCAATGTACCACTGATGATTTTACGTGTGAGCACAACAGCACCCAACATTATTCTCTGAGAGAGTCACCTACATGTATTTGAGAGAATGTTTTATTTACTTATTTTAATTCATGGATTTGCCTGAAAACGTCACATCCAGCTCATCTACAAAAGTACCTGTCTTTATTCTCTGTGCTGGGGCCAGTCGCTTCATTGGATGGGTTGTCGGGTGTCACAGAGAGAGGGCTGGGCTTCCTCTTCCTCTCCTCCATCTCTGCTACAAAACAATGGGAGTGGGGGGGGGAAACTTTACATTCACTCTCAGTCTGTAATTGGTGTTGGTTAGTTGTCAGGTTATGAGTGAACTGCTGAAAGCCTATTTACAATTTATGTGGCCTAATGTTTTCATGTTATGACAAAGTGAACACACCCTAAGATTAAACCACCTTAAATGTGTTTTCATTTCTGTCAGTGAATATCATGTTGGTTCATATCTTCTACCTTCTCCCACAAACACAACCTTCAAAATAGATACTGCATTTAACCCGGTTGATATTCAGTTAGTCCCCTAAAAATATCCAACATCCAACTGAATATAAGGCTACTAGGCTACATTTAAATTACACTGTAATAGTAATAATTATATTTACATGAAAAGTTATTCACAGGGTTGGGGAATGAACTTGGATCAGGAGTTCCCTGGCTTACAAATAATCACCTTCCAAATATCCGGTTTAATCAGATATTAATAAAACCACCAAACAAAGTTACCACGAATCTTAAATGTGGTCGTTTGTCATAGTTTAGCTACATCCGGACCAGATCCGGACGAGTGTGCGGCCAACAATAATAACACAGCAGGGCACTGGGTAGGCCTAAGCTACATGAGAAAAAACACAAAAGACAGACAGACAAACAGAGGAACTAGCCTACTAAACAACCCGTTCGTCCAACACATAAAAACTAAGTTTATCGAAAACAATACGTGCTTTCTTTTTGATCGCGCTCCTTTTGGCGACTGTTGCGCACATAGAGACAGAATGTCGGCGATGCACCATAGACACTGAAAACAACCTCAACGTGTTCAGGCAAGAGCGACAGAAACACGGAGCAGAGCGCGTGCCCTGGTGTCACACGCAGGAAGTTACGTAATAATAAACGGTCACTTACGTTAATGTTTGCCCGTTTCGCTGATTGCTGCTTTTTTTTTAAACGAAAAATCCCAAAATTTCAATCCACATAAACAGTATTTAGTCACACCAACATCCACTTTTCAGTCACTAGGTTACTTTCGGTTTCCATTCCTTATACACACAACAATAAAGCTTGTATCAGGCACACTGTACAGCTGCTACAACATAAACCAGGCTTAATTAGGGAGATAAGTGGATGTTAAAGTTGGTGTTGGATGAGAACTGAGTAGTTTGATGACATTTACTACACATATTCTGCACTTCCGGAGTGTGAGAGCTCCAAGAGCTTGTCTCTCATGGAGGACAGTTAGGCTAATGATGTGTTTCTTGTTCTGTATGAGTGGATCCCTGGATTTTACTTGAATACTTAAACACATTGCAGCTCCAACATTGCTGCGCCACTTGTTCACACCTTGCTGCGGCTAATGAAGCTTTAGTGACACCTAGTGGATGAAATAATGAACAAGAACCAGGCTGAATGCAGTGACTCCATCAGAACTGCATATGTCAATGTAGCCTATTCAGAACGTTTATGGATGAAAGTGGTTTGGAAATGTATCATGTGGATTTACATATTCAGTTTCAGATAATGTTTTTTGAAAGGGTTAAATGCATGTGTTTACATCCTCAGCACAGTAGGCTACTGCTGTGCACTCTGACAGTTTGCCGCCAAAATGCACACAGGAAATGAAACCACTGTGGGATCTATCTAAACCAAACGTTGCTCTACTACACTTATATTTTATATTAAGGGTCAGTAACTACGCCCACGTAGTTCCACAACTGGGTCTCATTTCCTTTTCTCTCTCATCACTTGAACTTTTAGCTCTTGCATCTACTGTAAATAACAACCAGCAAAACCCAAGAAATGCACAGAATGTATCAGCACCATCCTCTGGCTTCACTTACCCTGAAGCTCCCTTTGCATCATGTTTTCAGCAGGTACGCAGCAGTTTGACCTGCTTCACATGTGCATCATGTATATTTAGCCTCAACTTAACCTTATCTGAACGGCCATTAGTCATGACACACTGAACCGTCCAATCACAGCCTGTGCATGACCGTCGTCGCTGCTTATCTATGTCCACCACTGACACCAGCTAGAAACAGATAAACAAATTCTGTCTGCTGACCAGAACCCTTTCACTGACTTCAACGTCCAAACACATGCGCTGTCTTTACAGTTCAGTGTAAACCATGTGAATATAATCGCATTGACATGGATAAAATCAGGACAATGAAAAAGTGTCCAATAAATCTGTTCAGAAAATGCTTCTATACATCTAACCATATTCAACCAGAAAAACACGTGATGATTAACAGTCTGTGTTGATTGATTTTTCAGACCAAGAACAGACATTAATATAAGATTTAAATGTGAAACATGTGAACATAATCGAACATTAAACATGGACAAAAAAACACTAAATCCAACTTTCTAACCACCAACACACTCCTATGACTTGTGTAAAGTCTTTTTGTCCATTTATGTCCTCTGTCAGTTGAGTATCTTTGTCCATAGACACACACAGAAGCTAAACAGAGGACGCCACACACTCGTACAACAGTAGAAATCGTGAGTAAATCATGAATTACAACTTACTTCGATGAGAAAACACCTTTCTGCTGCGTGGGTGTCACAGGGGGGATTTCCAGACTCGTGGTCAACCTTCTTAAACCAGGAGGAGTTCCTCCCAGATGCTTCCTGTTTAGGACAACTCAACTGGCAGTTACTTAATGTTTAATTAATTCTTTTTTTCTTCTTTGCAAACTCTTGTTTACGGACTTTTACTTCACTGCACTTAAACTTAAAGACTAGACTGTTACTATTTGTTAGTTTGAAGCAAAAAGTTCAGCCAATTGAAATATAATATTTTATTTGTCTAAATATATGATTGGTTGCTGTCTTCACCACAGTCCGATACGTCACCAACTGTTTCCTGTTCCTTTTATTGTACAAACCTTAAAATTAGAGCTTGTGAAATATTACAGCACCAGGAAAGTCGACTCACAGGAGATGAAGGCATTTCCACAATGGACAGATATGTTGTTAAAAACACAGTCACATTGCACAGCCACCAACCATTGTTTTTTTGTCTGTTTATTTTTTTGTTTTTTTTTATGTCAGTCCTATTCCTCTCTGCGCTCTGGTCTGGGTCTTCTTCTTCTTCTTCTACCTAAACAACAAAATGGATAATTTGTAAGTTTTACATGAGTGATTTTTGCTCATTAAGAAGTTCAGTGTTTGATTGATTTACACAAGGTCCATGTGCTCTTGCTATGAGCTTTTATAGTAATGCCCCACCTAGTGGTTGGTTAAACACAAACAAGGAAACATACAGCCACCACTCACATGTGTATAACAGCGTTGCCAGGGCCAAAACCAGTGGCAAGATGAGAACCTAGAGAGGGTAAAGGTGTTAAGATTGATCCAATTCCTCATTAAATACAATAAAAATCAAAACAACAGTGAAATATCAAATAGTTTTATAAAGGAGAGAAAAAAAATGTACTCACTGAAGTTTGTGTTGTAGCACTGTTTCTTTCTATCTTTCCAGCGTCTCCGTCAGGTGAGGCTGAAACAGGAGAAATTACCCAACTGTCAGTTCTGATATCGAAGGAGAAGAAGAACTGATCTGGTTCTACTGTGTTTACTCACAGGTAGACTCTCTAGTGTTTGACACGTTGTCCTCTGTTGAAACATGAAATGTCATAAATATCACATGAAAAAACACAGGAAACAAATCACATAAAGTTCTTGCTGTTCTTACCAACAACAAGCTCAACCTCCACTTTCTTCACGGGGCCGGTGAGGCCGGGAACGTGGCAGCTGTAGGTTCCTCCGTCTGTCTTCTGGACTGAGGACAGTTTTAACGAGACGTTTCCGTTGCCCAGTTCTTCCTTGAATAGAGACGTCCTGCTCTTGAAGTCCTCGTGCTGCAGATTTAAATCGTCTCTCTGGTTTCTGTACACGTGGACCATCTTGTCGTTGATCCCCCACTCCACTGTCAGAGTGGACACGTCCACTGGAGGCTCCACGGAACAAGGCAGGACCACGTCCTGACCCGCCGAGGCTCTGACCGGCTCTGCTGGACCTTTCACCTCATGGTATCCGAGAGCTAAATAGAAATAGTTGTTCAGACATGTGGCGTAGGCCAGCGTGGCTATTCACCACGGTGGCCTCAAGAGGTCAGCAAACAGGAGCTTAAAGGGGACGTATTATGGAAATGTCACTTTTTGGAGGCTCTTTATTCTCAACGGGTCAGGCCGGCCCAACAACCTGACCAGACCCACGGGTTGTGACTCAGGTTGGGCCTCGGGCTTCCTCTTGGCTACTCAGGTCCAGGCTCAAAAATCCACAGGCCACTCAAGTCAGGTTAGATTATTATTATTAGTTATTTTTAGGCCCGTTTAACAAGTACTTGGGTGCTTGTCCCGTTACGAAGTCTAGCTCTCAAGTATTTGGGTGAGAACTGACTAAAAAATCTGTAATTTCCAGGCTCCTGAGGTTGAAATCCATGCGGATTGTCAGACAACCGAAGGAACAGCTTGTGGCGGTCAAGTTCGAACACAGTCCCTGGATCCAGATTTTAATTTTAATAACTTTGAAACTGCATATGGTTGATGAAGCACTGGACCGTTAATGTCTAGAAGCTCCGAGTGGTTTCCTCGGGACGACGACGGCCACATGTTCTATAACGAGGCAGCGTTTCAAGTCTTTATTCACATCTAACACTGCACTGTGACCTCAGTCTCATTATCTTTGGTTGTATCATTTTATTTTTTTTAACTCATTTGTCTCTTTGTTTCATTTTGTTTCTTTTTCTCTTCAGTCAGCTTTGACACAAGCACCTGTAGCTACAGTATACTTCCTCTGAAGGGGTTAGGGTTAGGAGATCCTCTGATACGTGACTTGTCACATGCAGTAAACCCAAACCTCAACTTAGACATTTCCCCTCTGTCTCACCTCAGTCCAGGTTACGTCCTGATGCAACAGCTGAGAACAAAAGTTGCATGAGACATTTCTTGTAAATTCTGCTCTGAGCAGAACTGAGCTTAAACATGGTCCCTGGATCTACTGGTCCAAATCCCTTCAGGTGTAAAGATTCATATTTTAATTCTAATAACATTAAAACCGATAGTTGATAAAGCACTGGGTGGTTTATGACTAAAATCTCCATGTGGTTTCCTCGACGCCGGCCACGTGCTCTAAGTGTGACCATAAGTCTCGTTGTCTTTTTTTTTAAATACATTTTTGGGGCTTTTTTAAAGGTAAAAAAAAAAAAAAGAATGAAAAAAGACTGAACTGAGGAGAAAGTTGCCCATTTCCCACAATTCTATGGCAATTTTCAACATAGTTTTTGAGACTACATTGACCATTTGAATTCACATTTGAAGGAATAGTCTGCAAGTTATCTGAGAAAGTAGAGAGTTAGTCCTTCCACCCAACAGGGAAAAGGTCTTCGAACTTTCTAAACCTTATACTGAAAGTACCTGAGTATCCGCACATCACTATGAGTCACATGAATGAAGTGAACGTAACCAGATGGTGATGGAGAAATAATAAATTAATTTACCTGTCAATATCACTGGACGGGTGAGGAGGAGGAGGAAGGAGAGGACCGTCGATGTCCAAGGCATGTCCTGATGAACACCTGCAGTCACATATAACCACAGTGAAGAGAACAACACAGGCTGACTGTGGTTGTCCGTCACCAAACTAAACAGGAAACACAATGAAATGATAGACAGGAGGAGTCAGTGCTGTGGTGCAAACTCCTGCTCTGATGCAAATGATGTGAAGTATAATATATAGTCACAATGGACAGTCTATCTGATCATCTCACTCTGGACTTGTAGAGGTATGAGCCTGAAGGCACTGACTGGAGTTTGACCTGCTATGGAGACACTCTGGGGCGGTGTCCGTTTCATGATGCTGTTGCAAAATCTCGACTGTGAATTATGTTTACTCTATTTTTACTTTCACTTCACTTACAACTTCTGCTGTTTACCAACTTACACAAACACTCCTTCCAATCTGAGTCATACAGATGTCATGGTGTTTGAACAAATCAAAACATGAACACAAACAGAAAGACAGACAGACAGGCAGACAGGTAGCTAGGGGGGGGGTCTCTGTTAGTTTCCTGTGCTTCATTTTCTGTTCTTTGTGCATCTGTAGGTGTGAATCTGTTGTTTTTCTTTTAAGTTTTAGTATAAGAGTTGCCCAGTTGCTTCACAGTTCCTTTGGTGAGGCTTATATATAAAGGAGGGTATCGTCAGTCAACAGTAACACATCCTATGATGATTCAATAACTACTGACTCATAATGATGATATTTGTCCATTTGTATAAACCATGTGAACATGTTTACAGCTGTTGGACATTTTAAAATGGGCATCACCCCAATGGCCATTAGAGGAAGTGCCCCTCTTGGTGCTTCTGGTTCAACCAAATATTTCAGCCCAGGACGTTGATCATGACCCTTCAGCTGGTCCTTCAGTCTGTCCTACTGACACGGTTAAAATCTACTGACAAGTGTCATCATTTCTGGACTCCCTGGTATAAAACCATACAAGTAACCTTATCTGACAGAACAGATCATGTTTCTAGAAAGCAAAATGCAAGTCTGTAGTGGACGTGTGCTGGGGCAATTGTTATTAGAGACTTTTTTCTGATTACCACCAACTTTTGTCAAAAAAAAAGGTACAAATTGATTGAAACCTAAGCCTTGAAAGCAAAAGCTCAGTGGTTTGAGAAAAAAAGTGTCTGTGTCTTTCAAAGTTGCACCTTGCATAGAATACATGAAGGTGTTATGTAGGTTCATATGTTGAGACGTGAGCTCAGGAAGTAGCCAGTCTGCTGCTCGGTGACTTTGAATCGACAGGACAAGATGGAGATCACCTCGCTCTGTCTAACGTTTTGTGAGTTATTTTAATTTTATTTTAAGAATAATTTCTCTTATCTTTCTTTCTTTGTCCCCTTTTTTTTGTAACAGTTTTGATTTAGCTGGGATTTAGGAGGCAGGAGGAAATCACTATGCTACAAAGTATTTCACCTCTACCTGCTTAGTTTCCAACTAGTGCATCAAACATGTTGTGGATCTGGCTCAGGATACAAATGATGCAATGAAACATGTGACTTAGGGTTGAAAAAGTTCATTTAAATCAAAGTCTCCATTGCCTCTCTTCAAGTCAAACCACTTCTTGCTGAGGCTGCAAACAGGAAGTAGAATTTTTTTGACTGACGTCTGATCGTAAAATGAATGGTACCTTCTTCTGCAGATCCTAAAACTATGAGCTAATTAAGGTGGGTGTTGGGTGTATGTTATTCCACTGACATGATGACGGCATGCATTGAAAGTGGAGCCTTTGCTTTATTATTTTGCACTCTATTATTAAAGCACCCAACCTAACTCAGTCTTACGTGTCTGAATCTGGTGGTTGTTGCCTAGGATGGTATCAAAATTCCTGGCATGATGTGTTGTCTTTATGTTCAATTTGTAATTTCCTGTTTGACCTTGCAGTGGGCGTGCTGAAGATCCATCCAAACAGGCAACAGTTCTTCTGGTACGACCCCGTCAATCTGACCTGTACCGTACCTGAGGACTCAGGCGTCTGGATTCTGAGGAGAAACACCTCCTCTCAGATTTCTGAGCCGTGCGAGCCTGGCTGGGGATTGGCCGATAAGACCTCCTGCACCATCGGTAACACCTATCCGTTAGACAGTGGAGTGTACTGGTGTCAATCTGAGCGTGGCGAGTGCAGCAACAGCATCAACATCACCGTCACTGGTAAACGCAACCTCAATCTTTTAGTGGTTACGTTGACGCCGATTGTACCTTGAGCTCTCATGGTCTTTGTTTTTCAGAGGGAACCGTGATCCTGGAGAATCCTGCTCTTCCTGCGACAGACGGCGATGAAGTGATGCTGCTCTGCTCCTACAAACCAGACGACGCCAGCAAACCAACATCTGACTTCTCTGCAAACTTCTACAAAGACGGTCTTTTCGTTGGGACCTACCCCGCAGGAACCATGCCCTTGCTGTCAGTCTCCAGCTCAGATGAAGGTTTCTACAAGTGTGAACACCCGACCAAAACACAGTCACCGCAGAGCTGGCTGGCTGTGAGCAGAGGTCTGCTTCAACACATAACCCACATAGCCACACTGTTGTTATTATTATCAGTATCATCTTAGCTAACCTTATTTCTGGGGTCAAAGGCCAAAAACGTTGAACCACTGCTTCAAACTTTTACAAACAGACCTCCATTGAAGGAGACCTATGTTAAGTGTTGATCCAGATGAACCTTATTTGTGTTGTTAAGAGCCAAAAACCAACAAATGAAGTGGCTTTTGTTGTGACATCACAAAGTCACAGTCCTGACATCTGGTTCTGTGGTTCATCCTGTGAAGCTTTAACACAAACATCTATCTTTATACTGTATGGAGTTTAACATGAACCTTGATTTTTTGTTTGTTTGTTTGTTTTGTCTCTCTCAGCTCAGACTCCTCCCCTCATGTCTCTGCCCAGGCTGGTCTGTACCGTCGTGCTGATCACCACATACTTTGTGTTGTTCGTAGTATCTATGAGAGTCTACAGAGAGTGGGTTAAACGTAGGAAGTCCTCTGGAGATCAGAGCAACATCTGTGAAGAGCAAGATCAATCAGGCCCTGTATGTGTGCATCTGGATCTGGACTTGTAGAGGAGTTGATTGTTGTTATATTGATATGCTATGGCTGTAGTATAAAGACTCCTCTTAAAGGACTTGTTATGTATGTACAGTATATAAAACATTTTCTACTTTTTTTAAATCTTCTCTTTGTTGTTCATTTTCCTCTGACGACCACACATCATATACATTCAAATTTCATTTCTACATTGAAAAGACGTTGACATAGCTCTAATGAATGGTTATTGTGTGTTTTATCATGTAGCTAAAAGTCTGTATCAGTACTTTTTCAGTGACTGTGGTCGGGTCAAAACTAACATTTGTATCAGTGTAAATATACTGTACTTGATTATCTACCCATTGATCAAAATGAAAGATTAAAGAAACAGCTCACTGTATTCATTTTAAATAACTTTCAAAATGAGAAGTTTCTTGTTTTAATGTCTACTGTCCAAACTCATGTATATTAGTGTTTGCTGCCACCTGCTGGACTTTCTCATTCACTGTTACAGATGTTTATGTTGACCTCGGCTGATAATTCATTCCTCTATTTTATTCTGAATTTTTAAGCAGAGCAGTTAATAGTTAACTATATAGTGTTATTGTACACATTTAAGGCAGTTTTGAGTGTTTATTAATACGCCATTATTTTTGTCTCATTTAACATGTGCTCATGCACCAGCCTCCACATGTAGACGCCCTATTGAGAACTGAACAAATTAGGCTTATGAAAGTGCAGACTAGTCTTTAGACTCTTTGAGACAGTTCTCTCAACATTTCTGAGGACAAACTCTGTCCTGTTTAATGTATTCTCTCTAATGTGCGGATTCACAATCAAATAATCAGTTTGAGTAGTTTTTTTTAAAGGTGTACAGAAAAGAACATTGGATTTGAGCCCACTCTGGGTGATAAAATTAGTGTAAAAAGACGATGTAGGCCACACTTTGTTCGAAATTCTATTTTTGAGTAAATCCGGGATGAAAGTGTTGTATTTTTTTTTGCACTGGACAATGCAGGCGCACAGATTATACGTCATACACGATTCAAAAGCCACTGTCTGGATCTGTCATCCGTCATTCAAACGTCTGAAACACGCACACACACACTGAGCTCAGCCCGCTCGATGACGACCATTCAAATCCGTTTTCCTTATTTGGGTAAACTCGTGTTGCAGCTCGGCGCGACAAACCAGACAGACGGCCATTTCCGTACACGCCTTTAAGAAAAGAAAGTTCAAATTCTCTGATTTCAGCTTCTTTAATGTGAATATTTCTGGTTTCTTTGTTCCTTCATTACAATAAAGTGAGTCTCTCTTTGGTTTGTGGACAAAACAAGACATTTGAGGAAATAAATGTGACCTTGACCTTGAAGAATCAGGCTCACATCACATCAAATGACACAAGTCAGAAGTCACATCACAACATCTGTCCTACACCTGCTGCTTCAGGTTCCTACATCTAATCAGGACAAACAGAAGATTAAAAGACAATTAGCATTGAATTTACCTTTGAGGTCGTCTATCGCAGCACAGCAGACGATCAGAGCTTCGAAGGATGACTGAAACCACACAGTCTGTCTAAAGAGGAAGTTCAGCAGTTCATTTTAGTTTCCCATCAGTTGTTTGAGAAGCTGAACTTTTACGTCACTGAGGTTGAGGTTGAGGTTTACTGCGTTAACAGCCGATCCACTCAAACATAAAAACCTGAACCAGTTTGAAAAATGAAGAACTTAAAGTGCTGAATTGACCCGAACTGGACTCTGTTGGTCGGTTGAAGATGTTTCACCTTCTTCTTCAGCTCTAAAAGAGGTTTCTGACTTCTGTTGTTGTGGCTTCACGTCGCCTCAGAGGAAACAGCGAAGCCCTGCACCGAGTCTGACCTCATGCATTTTACAAAACAAAACAAGGAGAGTTTCTCTGACAGTCTGAGCTGAGCAGACAAACTCCATCAGGTTCTGCAGTCGACTGTTTTGGATTGTGGTTTCTAGTTTCAAGTGTTGAGAAGAGTCAGAACAACTTTACTCAGATCAATCAGGATTTATTTACAGCAGATTGAAATTATACTCTTACACTATAAGTGGAAAATTTAATTTGCATTAAAATTAATTCAGCGACATACTGAGGGATAAGATTTAATGATAAAAACATTGATTATAATTAAGAAAAGCTGTTGGATGGGAGCAAAGAAACAGAGGCTCAGAGACTGAACAGTTTGTGGATGTCTCGGCTACAAATCTAATAAGGTTTTAATAGTTTAGATACTTTCCACCAACTTTCATCAAAAATTGGTACAATTTGATTGAAACCTGTGATCCCTAAGCCTTAAAAAAGCTCAGTAGTTTGAGAAAAAAGTTGCACCTTGTTAGGTTCAGAGTTTGAGATCTGAGCTCGTTGCTGGGTGACCTTCTATTTTTATCATTAAATAGAAACTTTATTTAAACGGACAGCAGCTGCAGCACAGTTTAAAGTGAAACCTAAAACACTTTGTGACCAAACTCAAGCTTCAGATCCTGAACTGTAGACAGAGGACAGAGACGCTTTAGCTCGGCCTCTCACATCGAGGAAAACAATTCAACACATTGACCAGAGTCTCTGCTCCACACGGCCTCAGTGAACACACACCACATACTTCCAAACACACTGTGTATGGACAGAGGACAGTGGTTGAGACAGAGTCCAGTTAGATCTGATGGACTGGTTCTTAGACAGACTGTAGCTGTGTGGACTTTCTTCTCTTCTTTCTGATTAAATGTAGCTCTGTATATAACAGAGAAGTATAACTACTACTGTCATAGAGGCTGATCCTTCCCCGACCCTTTGGTTCTCGTCTCTCTGGTCCTGGTCTCTCTGGTCCTGGTTCTGGTCCTGGTTCAGCAACAGCTTCTGTAAAAGACATAAAACACTTGTTGGTCCTTCAGGTCCAAAGTTCAGATGTGGACTGTTTGTGTTTGAAGCTCCTGTTTGTTTCCATATGCAGTTTATTCTATGTTGTGTTCATTAATGACAGTCTTAGTAAATAATATAGAGAGATAATCCAGAGATAACTGGCTCTGGGACAAGATGATACTGTATGTGATGATGATGATGATTAATTGACATGCCCAAAATGAACTAAATAAATAAATAATGATGACCTGGATGAATGAGAATATTCATAGACATTCCATCGACAGAGCTTTTGCTCACTATCCCAGTGTATCCCAATAATTGAATTTAAAAATGCTTCTGAATTTTCTGAAAATGTCCAGGTCAAAATAGCCTCGTAAACCAGCCTCCCCCGGAAATGCATTTAATTCATTTCTCAGGGAGAGTCTGGCCTCATACCCGTTGAAACCGTTTCGCCAGAAATCGGCCGTCTACCGAGCCAATCAGCGTCGCCGCTGTGGATTGACACAGCACGTTGGCCAATCAGGGCCTGAAAACATCGCTACATGGACTGGACTCACCTACAACAAACATGGCGGAGCGTCAAACAGCGGCGTAAAAACAGCAGTAAGGGAAGTTCTAAATGAAATACCATCGATTACAGAACTTAAACTAGAGCAAGAGTCGGCGCTTGTTGAGTTTCTGGGAGGAAAAGACGTTATCGCTGTTCTTCTTCGAGACTCTCCTGAGAAATGAATTAAATGCATTTCCGGGGGAGGCTGGTTTACGAGGCTAAGGTCAAAAGGTACCATAGTACCATAAATGGCAAATAAACTTTACCTTATCTAAGATATATAACATTATTTTTACAGACTCCAGGTCCAACAGCCTAATAATAAAAAGAAATGAAATGAATGAAGAGTTAGGCTATAGCCTTAATCAAATCAAATCAATTTATTTACAAGGCACAAAGCCGCGTAGTTGACGGACAAAGGCCATCGGTCATCAGCTTGTGTCGGGGCGGTGTGTGTGTGGGGAGCTTTAAGGCCCCCCCCCACACACACACACACACACACACACACACACACCGCCCCTGTACCTTCTGTGCTTGTGCCAGATGTAATAAGTCTCCCTAACAGCGGGTGGCACTAACCTCGTGCCAGTGAATGAAATGAAAACCGGAAAGAACTAAGAATCTCTATGCACGTGACATCCATAAATCGGAAGAGAGGGTCGAGCAGTGGGAAGCGGTTCGGGTCTCCTTCCAGGAACAACAAAGAGTCTGAGTAAAATGTCTGAGTTTCTGAGAGGATTTATTACCGAGAGACTCACCGCCGTCTCCCAGGAAATCTTAGCGGCCGTGGACAGAGTCGTAGCCGGGTACGAGGCGGAGGCTTCGGGCTTCAGACAGGAGATCGAGCGGCAGAAGAACCTGCTGGATGTTCTCCTGCAGCCTCGAGTCGTTCTCAACAAAACAGGTTGGTGATTCAGTTTTACACCCATGAACCTCAAAGTTGTGTTTTGTAGATAAAGGATTGTGGCAATGTGAGCCGCTGTTTGATTTCAGTTGCGCCCGAATTAGAGTAATTACGGTAGGATCGGTCCTTGAGCAAAGTGAAGGTCCTAAAAGATACATAGAACCTACGTGCTTTTACCTATGTTTTTTTTTTTTTAAGATTGAGCATTTTCAACGTGTTTAATCGGGTGCTATTATTATTATTATTATTTTATTTTATTTTTTTTGGCATTTTTGCCTTAATAAATAGTACAGTTGAGACAGACAGGAAATGGGGAGGCAGAGAGGGGCAGAGACAGAGAATCAGTTGTATTTAACTTGTGTAACTGTTTTTTCTGAACTATACTGTATGTGACTTTTGCTGTGCATTGTATTCTGCTTTGAATATTACTGTGATCTCGACAACATTACAAATGAGGGTAAAACTTAAATGTCCTTTTGAGAATAAGTGAAGTTAAAGTGAAATATAAGCTGCACATTATCTTACATTGACAATGTTGTTCATGTGTTTCATTGTTTCTGCAGGTGATCAGCACCTGTTGATGATTGAAGCAGAGGATCCTCCTGAGTTGACCTCTAGTCTGGATCAGGAGAACCCAGAGAGTCTACATCTAAAAGAAGAAAAGGAGGAACTATCGACCACTCCAGAGTTTCCCTTCACTTCTGTTCATGTGAAGAGTGAGGAGGAGGAACCTCAGTCCCTACAACCTCATCAAAGACAAACTGAGGCTGAGCCTCCATCCAGCAGCTCAGCTGAACAGATGGAGGCTGATGGAGACGACTGTGGAGGATCTGAACCAGCCAGGAACTCAGATCAACATGAAGATCTTCAACCAGATCCAGATGATGAGGTCTCAGAGTCGTCCTGTGAGACTGAATACAGTGATGACTGGAGAGAAACCAGAGCACCTGAGTCAGGTTTGAACAGTGAAGCTGTTCATGTAAGTGATGAAGAATGTGACACTGGTAAGAAGTCTCACAGCTGCTCAGAGTGTGGGAAAACATTTAAAGCACCCTCGTGGTTGAAGAGACACATGAGGATCCATACAGGAGAGAAACCATTTGACTGTGCTACCTGTGGTAAAACATTTAATGCAGCCTCGATGTTGAAGAGACACATGAGGAGCCATACAAGAGAGAAACCATTTGACTGTGCTACCTGTGGTAAAACATTTAGTGAAAGAACTAAACTAAAACGCCACATGAAGATCCATACAGGAGAGAAACCATTTGACTGTGCTACCTGTGGTAAAACATTTAGTCAAAGAACTCATCTTAAACTCCACATGATGATCCATACAAGAGACAGACCGTTTGACTGTGCTACATGTGGTAAAACATTTAGTAGAGAAGATAATCTTAAACTCCACATGAGGATCCACACAGGAGAGAAACCATTTGACTGTGCTACATGTGGTAAAACATTTAGTCGAAGAACTCATCTTAAAGCCCACATGATGATCCATACAGGAGAGAGACCGTTTGACTGTGCTACCTGTGGTAAAACATTTAGGAGAGAAGATCCTCTTAAACTCCACATGAGGATCCATACAGGAGAGAAACCATTTGACTGTGCTACCTGTGGTAAAACATTTAGTCGAAGAACTCATCTTAAACGCCACATGAGGATCCATACAGGTGAAAAACCATTTGACTGTGCTACCTGTGGTAAAACATTTAGTCTAAGAACTCATCTTAAACTCCACATGAAGATCCATACAGGAGAGAAACCATTTGACTGTGCTACATGTGGTAAAACATTTACTAGAGGAGGTACTCTTAAACGCCACATGAGGATCCATACAGGAGAGAAACCATTTGACTGTGCTACATGTGGTAAAACATTCACTAGAGGAGGTACTCTTAAACGCCACATGAGGATCCATACAGTAGAAACCATTTAGTTGTGCTATTTGTGGTAAATGATTTATCCAGAAGACACAACTTTTGGCTCACACTAAAGTCCATTCAAAAGAGAAGCCATTTGGTTGCAGTGTTTGTGGGGAAACATTTATGGAGCTGGAGAATTTGGCGACACACATGAAATCCCATAAAGGAGGGAAACTTCAGGTGTTGTCTTGAGCAGCACATGGAAGTCCATACAGAAGTTAAACCATTTTCTTGTAGTGTGTGTGGAGTACATGTAAGGCAGTAGGTAGAGTTAAGGCACCTTTAATCATTTAATTGCAGTTTTATGATGAGACATTTTGTCAACAGGAAGATCTTTACATGTTCACAAGAATCCATGAAGGAGAGTAAACGTACAGTTGAAGTTTTTGTGGCCGTCAATTCTCTGATGTTTCTGGCCAGAAGAGACGTATGAGTGTATGTAAACTCAGGACTGTTCCTGAAGGCAGCAGCAGTGTGGGTGAGGCTGCAGTTACTGAACTGTAACAGCTCATCACAACACAGTGAAAATGAATTTCACATGTAAAATATTTAGTTAAAGTTTATGATTTTGATATGTAAGAAATGTCCGATGTGCAATGACACTGTTCAGTATTGCGATGACTTTTGATGAATAATAAAACGTTGAGGTAAAATAATAAATCATAAAACAGTTCCTGTGTCTTTCTGAAAACAACCTCAACACGCTGTCGTAGATACTGTAGTGGTGGCGCTGTAACGCTGCCTCACAAGTACACCACAAACAGAGAAGAAGGGTGGAAAACTTGCGATCCTGTGAACAAACTCCAAACATTATAAGCCGACTAAACACAGGTTGTGCAAGTGCAAATATTCTGATCGATGCTGTGTGGATGTGTTTCAGGCGCGCACATCCATAACACATAACAACACATCCACGCTTCGGACCCCGGTTCGTCCAAATTGGATGAACCAGGAAGAGGAGCTTCCGCTACAAACAAGCTTGAAATATAGACTCATTTAATTTTTTCAGGACAATTTTGCATCCTGTGGCTTCAAAACAAGACAGACGTTACAAACGAGCAGCATGGAGGTATTTGGATGTTTTTTGTTGTGTCTTTTTTTTTACGAAGACAGTTGGTGTCCATTTGCAACCGTTATATGGACATGCACTGCTACGCCGAGACCCCTTGTAACTCAGAGAAGCCACAGATAACTCTGAAACTTCTCCCAGCCCTGAGTCGACATGAGGGTGAGTAATGAGTGAAATTTCAATTTTGGGTGAACTATCTCTTTAAGTATATAAAACATTTTCTACTTTTTTTAAATCTTCTCTTTGTTGTTCATTTTCCTCTGACGACCACACATCATATACATTCAAATTTCATTTCTACATTGAAAAGACGTTGACATAGCTCTAATGAATGGTTATTGTGTGTTTTATCATGTAGCTAAAAGTCTGTATCAGTACTTTTTCAGTGACTGTGGTCGGGTCAAAACTAACGTTTGTATCAGTGTAAATATACTGTACTTGATTATCTACCCATTGATCAAAATGAAAGAAACTCATGTATATTAGTGTTTGCTGCCACCTGCTGGACTTTCTCATTCACTGCTACAGATGTTTATGTTGACCTCGGCTGATAATTCATTCCTCTATTTTATTCTGAATTTTTAAGCAGAGCAGTTAATAGTTAACTATATAGTGTTATTGTACACATTTAAGGCAGTTTTGAGTGTTTATTAATACGCCATCCACATGTAGACACCCTATTGAGAACTGAACAAATTAGGCTTATGAAGGTGTAGACTAGTCTTTAGACTCTTTGAAACGGTTCTCTCAACATTTCTGAGGACAAACTCTGGGTAAACTCGTGTTGAAGCTCGGCGCGACAAACCAGACAGACGGCCATTTCCGTACACGCCTTTAAGAAAAGAAAGTTCAAATTCTCTGATTTCAGCTTCTTTAATGTGAATATTTCTGGTTTCTTTGTTCCTTCATTACAATAAAGTGATTAAAATTTGAACAACTGAATAAGAGTCAGACGTTCTCACACATCATCTGGCATTGTATTTCTTTGTTCTTTTTTTTCTGCCTTGTAAAGCACTAATTGTTCGTTTTGATGAGTGTTATGTTACCTTGATGATGATTATGATGATGATTATTATCAACCACAAAATAGCCTATGTTTCAAACCTTCATTACACATGAGATTCATATAATCTAGCATTAGAAGACAAGTGTCGTGCGAGACTCTGGGAGATTTATAGATCTAGTTTTACAAGCATGTCGGCTTGCTTGAAGTAAATGAACTTCTTGGTGCATGTTGATGTGAGTAGCCATCTGAGGTTGTGGGGGGGGGATGCGGCTTTGAGGGATGTAAACAGCCTAACCAGCGGAACTTGCATCCACTCCCATTCATAGCTGCTGTGGCGATGCAGGGACAGACACAGCTACCGCAAAACAGGAGCAATTAAACTGAAAATCTTCAGATTCCTTCTTTTACACCCAAAATGATAGGAAAATACACCCCCAAGGTGAATTCGCCTGGATTTGTAATCTGTCCCTCACTGAAACATAGGTGAATCCTGTCTGTCATCCTGTCTCTGTTGTTTGTTTATTGGACACGTGAACATGTGATACATTCAGGGCATATTTCACTTTCTTGTTGTTGTTCAACAGGTTTTTTCCACAAGAGTCAGAACAACTTCACTCATATACACAGGTTTATTTACAGTATAGTCACATTATCCATTTGTATATACACTTGTGGACAGGTTATGATACATTGTAACATTTCCATTAATACATAGAAGAATAAGACTTAATATTAATAATGAAAATGTAACTTTAAATGAATTGGCAGGATGAGACCAAAGAAACAGAGGCTACAAATCGAGGTTTGAGTACAAGCTTAGATTTTTAACATCAAATAGAAACTTTATTTACACTGTGCAGGATTCTGGAATCCTATCATATCTGATGGACAGAATATTAGAGAAAGTCTTCACAGCTGTGAAGACTTTTTCCCTGTTGTTTTCCATAAAATGATGCTAACAATAGGCTACAACTGAGGACCAGAACAAATACCATCACTCCAAGAAAGATTCCGATCCGTGTCATATTATCTGGTCCTGATCTCTCTGGTCTTGGTCTCTGTGGTTCTGGTCCTGGTCCTGGTCCTGGTTCAGCAACAGCTTCTGTAAAAGACATAAAACACTTGTTGGTCCTTCAGGTCCAAAGTTCAGATGTGACTGTTTGTGTTTGAAGCTCCTGATGTTTGTTTCCATGTGCAGTTTATTCTATGTTGTGTTCATTAATGACAGTCTTAGTAAATAATCTAGAGCTGAGCAGACAAACTCCATCAGGTCTAGTTCAGCAGCAGAGTCTGTACAACACTGGTAACCCTCCATCACCACAGCTTCTACTGACTCTACTGAGTCTACTGAGTCTGTACAACACTGGTAACCCTCCATCACCACAGCTTCTACTGAATCAACTCACCAGAGACGTTCAGTCGACATTCATCAGAGCTCCTCACATACTCAGTGAGGACCTGACACCAGTAAAGTCCTGAGTCCTCAGTCCTGAGTCTGGACACATGAAGTCTGACTCGTCCTTCTCTGAGGACGTCTCTGTCGCACTGGACTCGCCCTGAAAACTCTTTATCCTGAGACTCTGAGACCTCATCACCCTCGTGTAGATGATACAGGACTAATGGTTTATCATCAGTGAAGAGTTGACAGAAGACGACGCTGAGCTGTGATGAACCCTGAGTGTAGTTGAAGGTCCACTCCAGTGTGACGTGGTGGTTCTCCTCTGCCTGATAGGAGCTCTGTGTCACCTTCACTACAAATGTTGGTTCTGAGGAGACAGAGGGAAAGTGAGGAGCAGACTAACTGAGGACTTGTATCAGTTTGTAGAGAATAAAGTGAAGGAGTAAACTCACCACAGACACAGGAGGTCAGTGTGAGGAGCAGCAGGAAGCAGCACATCATCTTCTCCCTGTCACAGGAGACAACAACACATCAACTACTACATCTACACTCACTTCTTCCTCTTCAACAGTTTTGGTGCAGTGACATATTTATGTATTTAGTTTTTTTTTTTTAGTCAGACACACCTGGATTAATCAGTTTGCCAATCATGTAAGACAGGAAATAAAGGAGCTGGCTGAAATTCAGGTAATACCAACCAGGAAGTACCACTACTTCCTGGATTTTCAGCCAACGACATACAGCCTTTTATCACAAACAAAGCATATATGATGGCTTGGACCTGAAAAAAAGCATGATGTCAGATTGTAAAAAATGTTTTCTATGAAATCTAAGATCAGAGTTGATCCAGAACAGACTCATCTCTGACTACCCAATACTTCATGGACGTCTTTATATTTAAACAGCAAATAAACTGAGGGAGAACAGCAGGAAATGAGAAATGTGAAGGGGGACTGAGAAACATTATCTCTCTCTAACACACACAACAACTAATAAACAAAACCACTCACATTCATATTGTTAATATCAACACAAAGACTTACTGATAATAATAAACAGTTTAAACAGACCTTATGTGTGACATTTTCCGTAGCTGTTCCCATTTTTCTGGAAAATCTCAAAAAAGTCCTCATCTCTTCCAACCATAGTGCACATATTGATATAATGCTGTATAGTTTATCTGCTCCATCTTGTTGCTGCTGTTGCTGTTCTTGTTGGTGGGATTCATGTCGACTA
This sequence comes from Decapterus maruadsi, assembly GCA_030347415.2. Taxonomy (NCBI): domain Eukaryota; kingdom Metazoa; phylum Chordata; class Actinopteri; order Carangiformes; family Carangidae; genus Decapterus; species Decapterus maruadsi. The sequence continues at coordinate 4,339,004 of CM064898.1, forward strand.
AAGTTGAAGTTAGTTGGCTAACACGTTGGTGTCTGTACTTCCCGTTTGAGTGATCTTCTCTGACAACAACAGCAACTGTCGCAGTAAATATAGTCAAGGGGGCGGATCCAGTGAGCTGATGCAACTCATGTGCCTGAACTCAATCAGGCAACACGCTCTCTGTTTGCATCATTCATAACACTTCCTCCTCCTCTTCTTCCTTGAGTGACTCTTTAAACCTGTAGAACCTGTTTCCTCTCCTCGCTCTTTAAACCGAAGTCATGGCCGACTGTTCTCAGTGTTGTTGTTGTTGTTGTTCTACTGTTTCTCTATAAAACTCAAAATGTCCCAAGTCTTAAAATTGTTCATTCCAGACAACAACTTTATCAACAAAGGAACATTATGGGCGTGGACGTCAAGAAGAGAATGACAACAGATGTGCAACAATAATAATTCAAAAGATCAGTGTGGTAGTCCTCGAGACCAGTCAAGTCCGCAGTGACATCTTTTCTTTTTCTTCTTTTTTTTTTGTAAGACTTTACAACAAGGTACACAAATCTTAGTGTAACTGAGTCTTCCTTGCTGCAGTGAGACTGATAGAAAAGGCAAAATACCATTAGTCCTCCTGACCAACCTACCTCTGTTTATGGACAATAAAATGGGAAATGTGCAATATCCTTAGGTGCAGTGTAAAGTATCTGATACAATAGCAAATAAGCTTTACTTTATAACTTTATTTTTACAGACTTCAAGTCCAACAGCCTAATAATAAAAATAAATGAAATGAATGAAGAGTTATGAAATATAGCCTTAATCTAATCAAATCAATTTATTTACAAGACACAAAGTGAAGTAGTTGATGGACAAAGGGTCATCAGCTTGTGTCGGGGCAGTGTGTGGGGGCCTTTAAGGTCCCCCCCCCACACACACACACACACACACACACACCGCCCCGACGCCCCTGTAGCTTCTGTGCTTGTGCCACATGTAATAAGTCTCCTTAACATTGGGTGGCACTAACCTCGTGCCAGTGAATGAAATGAAAACCGGAAAGAACTAAGAAGAATAAGAAGATCTCTATGCACGTGACATCCATAAATCGGAAGAATAGTCGAGCAGCGGGAAACGGTTCGGGTCTCCTTCCAGGAACAACAAAGAGTCTGAGTAAAATGTCTGAGTTTCTGAGAGGATTTGTTACCGAGAGACTCACCGCCGTCTCGCAGGAAATCTTAGCGGCCGTGGACAGAGTCGTAGCCGGGTACGAGGCGGAGGCTTCGGGCTTCAGACAGGAGATCGAGCGGCAGAAGAACCTGCTGGATGTTCTCCTGCAGCCTCGAGTCGTTCTCAACAAAACAGGTTGGTGATTCAGTTTTACTTCAAAGTTGTGTTTTGTAGATAAAGGATTGTGGCAATGTGAGCCGCTGTTTGATTTCAGTTGCACCCGAATTAGAGTAATTACGGTAGGCTCGGTCCTTGAGCAAAGTGAAGGTCCTAAAAGATACATAGAACCTACGTGCTTTTACTTATGTATTTTATATTTTTTTGGCCATTTTTGCCTTAATAGATAGTACAGTTGAGACAGACAGGAAATGGGGAGGCAGAGAGGGGCAGAGACAGACAATCAGTTGTATTTAAAGCAGATATCAGTGGGATGTTTTTGTTAATATAAGTACTAAATAGTCCTATTTTCCGTCAGCAATCACTTACATGGAGTGTCTCAGCCGTAACACGAGTCTCTCCGTCACTCTGCTCTGCTGTAAACCAGGAGAAAACTTTCCTTGTAGGATACAAGTGTTATCCAATGAGGAGAGAGAACGGCATGAAGGGCTGTGTGTGCAGCCAAGGGGTGCGCGTGAATGTGGTGACGTAGCACGAGGCCCAATAGATGCCTAACGAGGGCGGGGGCTTCTAACTCATGGTGCGTTCAAGGAAACTCGTACTTTGTGTTTTTCCTTCCTGTGAAGTCATACCAGTTCGATCTGGTACGAGTTCACGGGTCGAAAGTTACGAGAGGCCGTTATACTGACTTTCACAGGCAACAGGACGGTAAAAACATGAGCTACGGGTTGCCTGGAACGTTACAAAGTTGTAGTTGTGACTTGAAGCTGTAACTTACGGTTTCAAAAGCCTGCCTTGAACGCAGCATTAGCCGAAACGGCCGAACCACTGATATCTGCTTTAACTTGTGTAACTGTGTTTTTGAACTATAGCCTACTGTATGTGACTTTTGCTGTGCATTGTATTTTGCTTTGAATATTACTGTGATCTCGACAACATTACAAATGAGGGTAAAACTTCAATGTCCTTTTGAGAATAAATGAAGTTAAAGTGAAATATAAGCTGCACATTATCTTACATTGACAATGTTGTTCATGTTTCATTGTTTCTGCAGCTAATCAGCACCTGATTGAAGCAGAGGATCCTCCTGAGTTGACCTCTAGTCTGGATCAGGAGAACCCAGAGAGTCTACATCTAAAAGAAGAAAAGGAGGAACTATCGACCACTCCAGAGTTTCCCTTCACTTCTGTTCATGTGAAGAGTGAGGAGGAGGAGGAGGAGGAACCTCAGTCCCTACAACCTCATCAAAGACAAACTGAGGCTGAGCCTCCATCCAGCAGCTCAGCTGAACAGATGGAGGCTGATGGAGACTGTGGAGAATCTGAACCAGCCAGGAACTCAGATCAACATGAAGATCTTCAACCAGATCCAGATTACGGGGGCTCAGAGTCGTCCTGCGAGACTGAATACAGTGATGACTGGGGAGAAACCAGAGCACCTGAATCACACTTGAACAGTAAAGCTGTTCATGATGTAAGTGATAAAGAATGGGACGCTGGTAAGAAGTCTGACTGTAAGAAGTCTCACCGCTGCTCAGAGTGTGAGAAAACATTTATCACACCCTCGGTGTTAAAGAAACACATGAGGATCCATACAGGAGAGAGACCGTTTGACTGTCCTACCTGTGGTAAAGCATTTAGAATAAGTAGTCATCTTAAAGACCACCTGAGGATCCACACAGGAGAAAAACCATTTGACTGTCCTACCTGTGGTAGAAAATTTTCACGACGGCATCATCTCCATAGACACTTGAAGACACATACAGAGAAACCATTTGAATGTGCACCTGGGTCAAGTTTGAACAGTGAATCTGCTCAGACTGTGGGGAAACATCCATGGTGCTGGAGACTTTGGTGATGTGCATGAAACCCCATAAAGGAGGGAAACGTCAGTTGTTGTCTTGAGAGGCACATGAACGTCCATACAGAAGTTAAATCATGTTCTTGTAGTGTGTGTGTGGAGTACATGTAAGGCAGTAGGTAGAGTTAAAGTGGAATTTCTGTTTTTTGTCTTTTACAATCTGGACTGTATTTCTAGCATTAAATACGATCATTTACTCACCCAGATAACTTTTGTGTAATTTCAAGTCATTCCGTCAGAGTAGATCCAGCCGAAAGGCGCGTATATTAATATAATTATAATAAACACATTATCTGCCACTAAACCTTCATTTCACCAATATTTTGTTATGATATGCAAATGCTATTCCCCTCTGATTCCTGGGTTACCTGTTATCAACATACGGAGTCTGTAGGTTGACCTACTGACCTCTGACCTGGATGATGTCATCTCTGAGTGCTGCGCGGCGAGAATGCTGCTACCGCCAATGCTGCGGTTTGTTTCTGTGTGTTTCTGACACATGCCGAAGTGAAATCATTATGACATCATCCAGGTCAGAGGTCAGCAGGTCAACCTACCTGGATGTTGATAACAGCTAACCCCGGACTCAGAGGGGATCAGCACTAGCATATCATAACAAAATATTGGTGAAATGAAGGAGTTTTACAGCAGATAATGTGTTATTTAGAGGCTGCATTGCGCTGCCCTGTAGACTCACATTATATCGATAACGCTGTTTCTGGCAAGAAGAGACGTATGAGTGTATGTAAACTCAGGACTGTTCCTGAAGGCAGCAGCAGTGTGTGTGAGGCTGCAGTTACTGAACTGTAACAGCTCATCACAACACAGTGAAAATTAATTTCACATGTAAAATATTTTGTTAAAGTTTAGGATTCTGATATGTAAGAAGTGGATTGCTCATGAGATTAACACTACAAATAAATGACAGCAGGAAGTGAGTCTGCAGAGTTGTTGGTTGAGCTGATCTGTAACGGCTCATTCCAACACAATAAAATGTCATTGTTTTTGTCAAAGTGTAGCAAATTCTGGTATAGTTGTACTTGTTGGAAAGATCTTTTGTTTTGTTTTTTACTAAAGAAATTGAGGGTTCATTCATTTGTTTTTGGGATTAGTTTTGGGATTAAACGGGCTGTATGTAAGAATGTGGCCCAGATTGTTGCTGCAGTCAAATTCAAAACAAAGCAGTGTGTGGCAGTGGCTCTGACAAATTATGTATGGTGAGTCCATCTCTTTCGTCAGTGCTATAGTGCAGTAAATAGTGTAGGGATGCACCAATATGAAAATTTTGGCCGATACCGATATTAATTTTTCTGTTATGGCCGATAACCGATATTTACCTATATCAATATTTGTTGGGTTTTATTTAAGTTTCTGAATTTTTGAATGTCTTCCTTTATTTTCAGAATGTTTTTACTTCCAAATAACAAGGTTACAGGCTACCATCCTCCTCACATTACCTCAATTTTGCAGGTTTTGCATACGGATATACATAACATCGGCTGATACGATATTAATGCAGATATATCGTGCATCCCTAAAATAGTGGGTTGTAATTAAAACCAATTATGAATGAAAAGTAGCCTAACCTACCTGTTTAAAATGTTAAGATGCCATGAATAAAGCAACTGATACGCCACCCGATGGACAGTTGATTTTTTTCAAAAATGCTCCACTTGTATGACAAAGAGCTCATTTTATTTTTGAAGTAAATACCCACAGGGTCAATTGTTGCATACATTTTTAAATAGGTACTGGGTTTAATGATCTGCGTTTTCATAGTATAGTAGGTTGGGGGGCGTGGCTTGTTATTGTGGTATATTGATGTGTTGATGAAAAGAAGCAATCACCGCCGACATGTCGTCTCTTATATTCAAGAAATAAGTTTATTAACAAAAAGAACAGTGTACAAAAGTGCCGAATCCTAGAGCATCTCAGGTGCCAATGTGAGATCTCTCTCTAAAGTTCAAAACCCTAACCTTATATATTTCTAACTCCAAAACTCCACCTTCTCCTGACATAACATGAACAATACATGTTTGAGTTAACCGAAATGGTAAGTGTTTAAGATAAGCTGTACATGTTTGACGTCAGTGAACATAATGCTGCGTTCGATTGCACTCGGAAAGATCCCGGTTGGAAATTCCGACTTGCGTTTCATTGTGCAACCTTGGAAAACATGACGAGCCACAGTAAGCTGATGTCTTTCGAGGATAAAAAAGTTATTTATATATCTATAAATGTATGTGCTCCAATCCAAATAAGAGCACACAAGGAAAAACATAATACATAATGTTAAAATATAATGATGATACTAAATTATCCCCCACGGCTCTGATCGGAAGTGACGTTTTTGTGGGCGTCCCTTCGGTTGCCGACTGGATATATGACGTCAACAAACCGGAAGAGAGTCGAGTAGCGCGTGTATATGACGATTCGGCTCTCCTGGCTGCCGGTAACAACACAGACATTTGAGTAAAATGTCTGAGATGGAGTTTCTGAGAGGATTTATTACCGAGAGACTCACCGCCGCCTCCCAGGAAATCTTAGCGGCCGTGGACAGAGTCGTAGCCGGGTACGAGGCGGAGGCTTCGGGCTTCAGACAGGAGATCGAGCGGCAGAAGAACATGCTGGCTGTTCTGCTGCAGCCTCGAGTCGTTCTCAACAAAACCGGTTGGTGATTCAGTTTTAAATCATTTCACCGCAAAGCTGTGGTTAGTGGAGAAAGAGGACACGTACTGTATTCATCCTGTTAAGTGAGCCGCTGTCTGATTTCCGTTGCGCCCGATCTAGAGTAAATACGGTAGGCTCGGACCTTGATCAAACTGAAGGTCCTGAAAGATACATAAAGCGTACGTGATTTTGCAGATTGCCTGTTTGTTATTTGTGAACGTGTTCTTCGTGTTTAATTAGGTGCAAGTTTTATTTGACTAATTTTCCGTTTTTCAGACAATTCCTTTATGTTAGTTCATCATTGTCTTTGCAAATTCTTCCTGTAGCTTAACTGTATAGGGTTGAGAATCTTTGTCATCTCCCTAGAAAATATAATGGGAATGACTGACTGAGTGAAACATCTTGTTAGAGGCTAGTATGTCCAGGATTGCCATTTTTACAAGGCAATGCTGTTGCTAGGGTTGCTTGGTTAGTAAATAAGCTAACTGGACTGAAAATTCAGCTGTTAAAAAATAATTTGTGCAAGCTTGCTGCTGTTCTCACTACCCTGTTTAGATTGGGCCTCACTTATACTGTGCTGCTGCCAAACCAGGATGAAATGCAGTGTATGTGAGAACAGTCTCAATAAATGGTGCCTCTGTAAAACATGGTCAGGGCAGGAACAGGAAGGTCAACCTTTTTTAGTCCAGTCAAATCTACTCAATGGCAGGAGCAAAATTCCTTCAGGTCAGACTAGCGTCCACTGAGAAGAAATTTATAGAAACACCAGTTATATGAGTGACAGTATGAAGACTGTGTTACATGTGGTAAAACATTTAATCAAAGAGTTAATCTTAAACTCCACATGAGGATCCATACAGGAGAGAAACCATTTGAATGTCCTACCTGTGGGAAACATTTTAGACAAACAGGGAGTTTTAATGCACACTTGAGACTCCACACACAGGGGAAACCATTTAGTTGTGCTATTTGTGGTAAAGGATTTATCCAGAAGACACATCTTTTGGCTCACACTAAAGTCCATTCAAAAGAGAAGCCATTTGGTTGCAGTGTTTGTGGGGAAACATTTATGGAGCTGGAGAATTTGGCGACACACATGAAATCCCATAAAGGAGGGAAACTTCAGGTGTTGTCTTGAGCAGCACATGGAAGTCCATACAGAAGTTAAACCATTTTATTGTAGTGTGTGTGGAGTACATGTAAGGCAGTAGGTAGAGTTAAGACACCTTTAATCATTTAGTTGCAGTTTTGTGATGAGACATTTTGTCAACAGGAAGATCTTTACGTGTTCACAAGAATCCATGAAGGAGAGTAAACGTACAGTTGAAGTTTTTGTGGCCGTCAATTCTCTGATGTTTCTGGCAAGAAGAGACGTATGAGTGTATGTAAACTCAGGACTGTTCCTGAAGGCAGCAGCAGTGTGTGTGAGGCTGCAGTTGTAACAGCTCATCACAACACAGTGAAAATGAATTTCACATGTAAAATATTTAGTTAAAGTTTATGATTTTGATATGTAAGAAATGTCCGATGTGCGATGACACTGTTCAGTATTGCGATGACTTTTGATGAATAATAAAACGTTCAGGTGTGCTGCATATTAACCATACAGTTCCTGTGTCTTTCTGAAAACAACCTCAACACGCTGTCGTAGATACTGTAGTGGTGGCGCTGTAACGCTGCCTCACAAATACACCACAAACAGAGAAGAAGGGTGGAAAACTTGCGATGCTGTGAACAAACTCCAAACATTATAAGCCGACTAAACACAGGTTGTGCAAGTACAAATATTCTGATCGATGCTGTGTGGATGTGTTTCATGCGCGCACATCCATAACACATAACAACACATCCACGCTTCGGACCCCGGTTCGTCCAAATTGGATGAACCAGGAAGAGGAGCTTCCGCTACAAACAAGCTTGAAATATAGACTCATTTAAAGGCTGGGTAGGCAGCTTTTTTTTTACAGTATTAGGCAAAAACTTACACAATAACCTTGAGGATAATGTAAATGAAGTGATGTGAAAAAAGATCAGACGTCTGCGTCTCCCCTAGGCTCTGTTTTCAGCCTGCAAAGAATCTACCCGTGACCGTAGACTTTGACCAATCACAGAGCAGCAGCTCTTATTCGTATTATTTTACACGAAATATAAATACAATGTTATCGTTCATGTGTTCAAAAAGGTTTTTCTTACCCGTGACTCGGACATTATGGAGGATAACATTGAAAAAAGGAAAAGAAACAAGCTTCGGCAAGTTGGTTGGTTAGGGAGGAGGACAGAGAAGCTGCCCGGCAGATAAGCTCAGCTCCCGGCTGCAGCCTCTGTGACGAGCCGCTGCTGCCGCTCGTGTGTGGCTCTGCACTCCTCCGACAAAAGTCGGAACAATACTTACAGACGTTATTAGGAAAAACTGACCACAGATTGGGAATCTAAGCCGTCACTTTCTCGCATGAAAAAATATTAAAACGTAAGAAAGTGACGGACTGGCGGAGGGGATGAGAACCGTGTGGACTCAACTCAAGGCTTTTTTCTAGATTTCTGCCTACCGAGCCTTTAATTTTTTCAGGACAATTTTGCATCCTGAGGCTTCAAAACAAGACAGACGTTACAAACGAGCAGCATGGAGGTATTTGGATGTTTTTTGGTGTGTCTTTTTTTTACGAAGACAGTTGGTGACAGTTGGTCCATTTGCAACCATATATGGACATGCACTGCTACGCCGAGACCCTGTAACTCAGAGAAGCCACGGATAGCTCTGAAACTTCTCCCAGCCCTGAGTCGACATGAGGGTGAGTAATGAGTGAAATTTCAATTTTGGGTGAACTATCTCTTTAAGCCTATGGTGCATATTCTGCTGTAATGACCACAACTTGCTCAGCTTTTGTCCTTTTTCAAAACGGTTTGAGTTTTTATTAACGTTATGATGCAGCATAAAATTGGATAATTTTATTCATGTCCTTTTTTTTGTAAAGGTAGCATTATAGTAATATTATGCAAGTAATAGCGATATATTGATTCATTTTTCACAGAGTTATGAATCGTTTTTACAGTGAAGATGACTGAATCACCTATCTACTGCACTGTAACTGCAGCCAGAGTCAGTGCAAGTTGCCCTTTCCAATATGGCCGACTGTTCGCTACGCCTGCGTGTTGTCCGATCCACCCCCTTGGTCGTGACGTGCCCAAACCGGAAGAGAGGAGCCCAGCAGCGGGAAACAACTCGGCTCTCCTGGCTGCCAGGAACAACAAAGAACCTGAGTAAAATGTCTGAAATGGAGTTTCTGAGAGGATTTATTACCGAGAGACTCACCGCCGCCTCCCAGGAAATCTTAGCGGCCGTGGACAGAGTCGTAGCCGGGTACGAGGCGGAGGCTTCGGGCTTCAGACAGGAGATCGAGCGGCAGAAGAACCTGCTGGATGATCTCCTGCAGCCTCGAGTCGTTCTCAACAAAACAGGTTGGTGATTCAGTTTTAAATCATTTCACTTCAAAGCTGTGGTTTGTAGAGAAAGAGGACACGTTGTACTACATTTATCCTGGTAATGTGAGCCACTTTGATTTCCGTTGCGCCTGATCTAGAGTAAATAACGTATAGGCTCAGTCCTTGAGCAAAGTGAAGGTCCTAAAAGATACATAAAGCCTACGTGATTCTGCAGATAGCTTATTTGTCATTTGTGAAGATTAAACGTTTGCTTCGTGTTTAATCAGGTGCAAGTTTTATTTTACTGATCTTCCGTTTTTCAGACAATTCCTTCATGTTAGTTCATCATTGTCTTTGCAAATTCTTCCTGTAGCTAAACTGTATAGGGTTGAGAATCTTTGTCATCTCCCTAGAAAATATATAATGGGAATGAATGACTGAGTGAAACATCTTGTTGGAGGCTAGTATGTCCAGGATTGCCATTTTTACAAGCTGACTCTGTTAGGCTTGCTTGGTTAGTAAATAAGCTAACTGGACTGAAAATTCAGCTGTTAAAAAATAATTGGTGCAAGCTAGCTGCTGTTCTCACTACCCTGTTTAGATTGGGCCTCACTTCTGCTGTGCCGCTGCCAAACCAGGATGAAATGCAGTGTATGTGAGAATAGTCTCAATGGCGCCTCTGTAAAACATGGTCAGGGCAGGAACAGGAAGGTCAACGTTTTTCAGTCCAGTCAAATCTACTCAATGGCAGGAGCAAAATTCCTTCAGCTCAGACTAGCGTCCACTGAGAAGAAGTTCATAGAGACACCAGTTATATGAGTGACAGTATGAAGACTGTGTTGTTTATGATGTGTTTCATCGTTTCTGCAGGTGATCAGCACCTGTTGAAGAATGAAGCAGAGGATCCTCCTGAGTTGACCTCTAGTCTGGATCAGGAGAACCCAGAGAGTCTACATCTAAAAGAAGAAAAGGAGGAACTATCGACCACTCCAGAGTTTCCCTTCACTTCTGTTCATGTGAAGAGTGAGGATGAGGAGGAGGAACCTCAGTCCCTACAACCTCATCAAAGACAAACTGAGGCTGAGCCTCCATCCAGCAGCTCAGCTGAACAGATAGAGGCCGATGGAGACGACTGTGGAGGATCTGAACCAGCCAGGAACTCAGATCAACATGAAGATCTTCAACCAGATCCAGATGATGAGGTCTCAGAGTCGTCCTGTGAGACTGAAGACAGTGATGACTGGAGAGAAACCAGAGCACCTGAGTCAGGTTTGAACAGTGAAGCTGTTCATGTAAGTGATGAAGAATGTGACACTGGTAAGAAGTCTCACCGCTGTTCAGAGTGTGGGAAAACATTTAATGCACCCTCTTTGTTGAAGTTCCACATGAGGAGCCATACAAGAGAGAAACCATTTGACTGTGCTACCTGTGGTAAAACATTTAGTGAAAAAACTAAACTAAAACGCCACATGAAGATCCATACAAGAGAGAAACCATTTGACTGTGCTACCTGTGGTAAAACATTTAGTGAAAGAACTAAACTAAAACTCCACATGATGATCCATACAGGAGACAGACCGTTTGACTGTGCTACATGTGGTAAAACATTTAGTAGAGAAGATAATCTTAAACTCCACATGAGGATCCACACAGGAGAGAAACCATTTGACTGTGCTACATGTGGTAAAACATTTAGTAGAGAAGATACTCTTAAACTCCACATGAGGATCCATACAGGAGAGAAACCATTTGACTGTGCTACATGTGGTAAAACATTTAGTCTAAAATATCATCTTAAAGCCCACATGAGGATCCACACAGGAGAGAAACCATTTGACTGTGCTACATGTGGTAAAAAATTTAGTCAAAGAACTAATCTTAAGCGCCACATGAAGATCCATACAGGAGAGAAACCATTTAGTGGTGCTATTTGTGGTAAAAGATTTTCAGAAGACACAACTTTTGCCTCACACTGAAGTCCATTCAAAAGAGAAGCCATTTGGTTGCAGTGTTTGTGGGAAAACATTTATGGAGCTGGAGAATTTGGCGACACACATGAAATCCCATAAAAGAGGGAAACTTCAGGTGTTGTCTTGAGCAGCACATGGAAGTCCATACAGAAGTTAAACCATTTTATTGTAGTGTGTGTGGAGTACATGTAAGGCAGTAGGTAGAGTTAAGACACCTTTAATCATTTAGTTGCAGTTTTGTGATGAGACATTTTGTCAACAGGAAGATCTTTACGTGTTCACAAGAATCCATGAAGGAGAGTAAACGTACAGTTGAAGTTTTTGTGGCCGTCAATTCTCTGATGTTTCTGGCAAGAAGAGACGTATGAGTGTATGTAAACTCAAGACTGTTCCTGAAGGCAGCAGCAGTGTGGGTGAGGCTGCAGTTACTGAACTGTAACAGCTCATCACAACACAGTGAAAATGAATTTCACATGTGCAATATTTAGTTAAAGTTTATGATTTTGATATGTAAGAAATGTCCGATGTGCGATGACACTGTTCAGTATTGTGATGACGATATGACTTGTGATAAATAATAAAACGTTCAGGTGTGCTGCATATTAACCATACAGTTCCTGTGTCTTTCTGAAAACAACCTCAACACGCTGTCGTAGATACTGTAGTGGTGGCGCTGTAACGCTGCCTCACAAATACACCACAAACAGAGAAGAAGGGTGGAAAACTTGCGATGCTGTGAACAAATTCCAAACTTTATAAGCCGACTAAACACAGGTTGTGCAAGTACAAATATTCTGATCGATGCTGTGTGGATGTGTTTCAGGCGCGCACATCCATAACACATAACAACACATCCACGCTTCGGACCCCGGTTCGTCCAAATTGGATGAACCAGGAAGAGGAGCTTCCGCTACAAACAAGCTTGAAATATAGACTCATTTAATTTTTTCAGGACAATTTTGCATCCTGGGGCTTCAAAACAAGACAGACGTTACAAACAAGCAGCTTGGAGGTATTTGGATGTTTTTTGGTGTGTCTTTTTTTTACGAATACAGTTGGTGTCCATTTGCAACCATATATGGACATGCACTGCTACGCCGAGACCCCCTGTAACTCAGAGAAGCCACAGATAACTCTGAAACTTCTCCCAGCCCTGAGTCGACATGAGGGTGAGTAATGAGTGAAATTTCAATTTTGGGTGAACTATCTCTTTAAACCTATGGTGCATATTCTGCTGTAATGACCACAACTTGCTCAGCTTTTGTCCTTTTTCAAAACGGTTTGAGTTTTTATGAACGTTATGATGCAGCATAAAATCGGATAATTTTATCCATGTGCTTTTTTTTGTAAAAGTAGCATTATAGTAATATTATGCAAGTAATAGCGATATATTGATTCATTTTTTATGAATCGTTTTCATGGTGAAGATGACTGGATCACCTATCTCATGCACTGTAACTGCAGCCAGAGTCAGAGCACGTTGCCCTTTCCAATATGGCCGACTGTTCACTACGCCTGCGTGTTGTCCGATATCCACCCCCTTGGTCGTGACGTGCCCAAACCGGAAGAGAGGAGCCCAGCAGCGTGAAACAGATCGGCTCTCCTGGCAGCCAGGAAGAACAAAGAGCCTGAGTGAAATGTCTGAGATGGAGTTTCTGAGAGGATTTGTTACAGAGAGACTCACCGCCGCCTCCCAGGAAATCTTAGCGGCCGTGGACAGAGTCGTAGCCGGGTACGAGGCGGAGGCTTCGGGCTTCAGACAGGAGATCGAGCGGCAGAAGAACCTGCTGGATGTTCTCCTGCAGCCTCGAGTCGTTCTCAACAAAACAGGTTGGTGATTCAGTTTTAAATCGTTTCACCTCAAAGTTGTGGTTTGTAGAGAAAGAGAACACGTTGTACTACATTTATCCTGGTAAACTGAGCCGCTGTTTTATTTACGTTGCGCCCGATCTGGAGCAACGGTAGGCTCAGTCCTTGACCAAAGTGAAGGTCCTAAAAGATACATAAAGCCTACGTGATTTTGCAGATAGCCTATTTGTTATTTGTGAGGATTAAACGTTTGTTGCGTGTAGCTAAACCCTGTTTAGATTGGGCCTCACTTCTGCTGTGCTGCTGCCAAACCAGGATGAAATGCAGTATGTGAGAACAGTCTCAATGGTACGACGGAGGATTAGGGCCACATTAAGGAAAAAAAAAATCATTAGCTTCGAGAATAAAGTCGTAATTTATGAGAATAAAGTCATAATTAATGAGAATAAAGTCGTAATTTATGAGAATAAAGTCGTAATTAATGAGAATAAAGTCGTAATTTATGAGAATAAAGTCATAATATTACGAGAATAAAGTCGTAATTTATGAGAATAAAGTCATAATTTTATGAGAAAAAAGTCGAAGTAAAACGGAAGTACGTTGAGACGAGAAAAGGTGAACAGTTATGTCAATAAACTGTTCTGCTCACTGAGCTAACCTGTATGCAAACCAGATGTTAAAATGATAGGGCACATTATTTCATTTTTCAGTTAGTGCGGTTGCTTGGTCTGCGCTTGTCACTCGGGACCAAACTTGTAGCGTCATGTCTCCATGACTACCGGTTGAACTCTGGAAGCGCTGATTGATAAAACTTTTCATGATCACAAAAAAAAGCTTTCATGATGACTGAAGAGCCAGTTATAGCGCGGTATACTGTATGTCTCGGTCCCGTTAGTTCCCGGTTAAACGTTAAACACAGGTGGACCTCTGCGTATGGACCATGGTATGGACCGGAGCACCGGGCCGTCTCCCCGCTGAGTTAACATGATGCACATCAGCATCATATCATAATAGCCTAAGTATTAGGACAAGAAAGAACCAGACGGACGTGGAGGAAGTGCTTTTGTGGAGGGGGAAATGGCTGGAACTGGTCAACTGCAGGGTTATCGGTGGATGCATCAGTGGACCATTCAGAGGGGTTGCGTGGTGTCTCAAGAAACAATCCGACTGATAATTAAGGGTGCTTTCACACCTGCAGTGTTAGCACATCGAACTCTAATGCCACCAAAACTAGTGCAGGCTGAGGAGGGGGTCTCGGTCCGGCTCCAACCGAACTCTGGTGCGCACTATTGATGTCTGAAAGCAACCGCACTCAGGTGCGACCCAACTGCCAGGCGAACTCAACAAGTTTGAGCTAAAAGGGCTCCCGTAGTCGTTGATGACGGGTTAACTCAGCGGGGAGACCGCCCGGTGCTCCGGTCCAATACATCCATGGTCCATACGCAGCTCTGTCTCCACAAACGAAGCAGCAGCAGCGGAGCAGCCGGTCGGTGCGTGTCCGCTGAGTCCGCTGTGTTCGCGGGTGGAGCCGGAGCAGCTGATTACCGAGCAGCAGAGGTCCACCTGTGTTTAACGTTTAACCGGGAACTAACGGGACCGAGACCGTGCTATAACTGGCTCCTCAGTCATCATGAAAGCTTTTTTTTTGTGATCATGAAAAGTTTTATCAATCAGCGCTTCCAGAGTTCAACCGGTAGTCATGGAGACATGACGCTACAAGTTTGGTCCCGAGTGACAAGCGCAGACCAAGCAACCGCACTAACTGAAAAATGAAATAATGTAGGCCCTATCATTTTAACATCTGGTTTGCATACAGGTTAGCTCAGTGAGCAGAACAGTTTATTAAACAGATACGACATAACTGTTCACCTTTTCTCGTCTCAACGTACTTCCGTTTTACTTCGACTTTTTTCTCATAAAATTATGACTTTATTCTCATAAATTACGACTTTATTCTCGTAATATTATGACTTTATTCTCATAAATTACGACTTTATTCTCATTAATTACGACTTTATTCTCATTAATTACGACTTTATTCTCATAAATTACGACTTTATTCTCATTAATTATGACTTTATTCTCATAAATAACGACTTTATTCTCGAAGTTAATGATTTTTTTTTTCCTTAATGTGGCCCTAATCCTCCGTCGTACAATGGCGCCTCTGTAAAACAGGGGTGGGCACTTATTTTTTCCAGAGGGCCACACTGACTACGATAAAGTGAGTGCAGGGCCACACGATTGGAAATCAAATTGAAACATCAAATATTGTTATTATAATATTATTGCTGAATTACACACACACATATGCCAGTAAAAGTTTTTTTTTGTACAGATAATGTTGCTGCTATTCATTGTTGATAAAATTGAAGTAAAGCATAGTACATTCTATAAGTAACAATTTAGGCATGGGAGTCTCAAAGGGCAACAACCACCGCATGGCTTCCGCCCGGCTTGACGTGATTGCTCCCTGAAAACAGACTGTTTTATCAAAACTTTCAACCAAACCATAAATGACTGCACCAATTAATAATGTTCACAAGCACCTGAATATTATAATTAAGCACTCAGATCCTTTTCAGTTCTGATTCAGTGAGACTGCTATTTGTGTAGATAACATTTTATTTATGAAGAAAACAAAACACTCCTTTGCTGCTGCTTAACAGCACCAACATGACAAAAGACTGCTTTTATTACAAGCGTAGCCATTGGTGGATGGAGGCTTCAGACGCACGTGGCTACACTGACAGGGTCGCGGTGGTCAAAAACTACGCTGCTCTACCTGCAGCAGAGCGGCTCCTCTCTCTCCTCCGTTGGACCTCCGGTGTCCAACGGAGAAAGAGACTGAGCAGCTGTTCATCACTGTATTCTACCTGGAGGAGGTTTCTGTCTGCAATGTGCAGGGTCCTGATCTAAGCTGTCACTGTTTCAAGCTGATTTCACAGCTGATTATTGTGCATCAACGTGATGAAAGCAATCGGGTCACATAGTTCGGCTCGCGGACCGGATTGGAACGGCATTCAGGCCGGGTCTGGCCCGCGGGCCGCAAAATGCCCATGTATGCTGTAAAACATGGTCAGGGCAGGAACAGGAAGGTCGACCTTTTTCAGTCCACTCAAATCCACTCAATGAAGTTCATAGAGACACCAGTTATATGAGTGACAGTATGAAGTCACTGTTGTTTATGATGTGTTTCATTGTTTCTGCAGGTGATCAGCACCTGTTGAAGAATGAAGCAGAGGATCCTCCTGAGTTGACCTCTAGTCTGGATCAGGAGAACCCAGAGAGTCTACTTCTAAAAGAAGACAAGGAGGAACTATCGACCACTCCAGAGTTTCCCTTCACTTCTGTTCATGTGAAGAGTGAGGATGAGGAGGAGGAACCTCAGTCCCTACAACCTCATCAAAGACAAACTGAGGCTGAGCCTCCATCCAGCAGCTCAGCTGAACAGATGGAGGCTGATGGAGACGACTGTGGAGGATCTGAACCAGCCAGGAACTCAGATCAACATGAACATCTTCAACCAGATCCAGATGATGAGGTCTCAGAGTCGTCCTGTGAGACTGAAGACAGTGATGATGACTGGAGAGAAACCAGAGCACCTGAGTCAGGTTTGAACAGTGAAGCTGTTCATGTAAGTGATGAAGAATGTGACACTGGTAAGAAGTCTCACCGCTGCTCAGAGTGTGGGAAAACATTTAATGCAGCCTATGTGTTGAAGAGACACATGAGGAGCCATACAGGAGAGAAACCATTTGACTGTGCTACCTGTGGTAAAACATTTAGTCGAATAACTCATCTTAAACGCCACATGAGGATCCACACAGGAGATAAACCATTTGACTGTGCTACCTGTGGTAAAACATTTAGTGAAAGAACTAATCTTAAACAACACATGAGGATCCATACAGGTGAAAAACCATTTGACTGTGCTACCTGTGGTAAAACATTTAGTCGAAGAACTCATCTTAAACTCCACATGAGGATCCATACAGGAGAGAAACCATTTGACTGTGCTACATGTGGTAAAACATTTAATCAAATAACTCATCTTAAACGCCACCTGAAGATCCATACAGTAGAGACCATTTAGTTGTGCTATTTGTGGTAAATGATTTATCCAGAAGACACAACTTTTGTTTCACACTGAAGTCCATTCAAAAGAGAAGCCATTTGGTTGCAGTGTTTGTGGGAAAACATTTATGGAGCTGGAGAATTTGGCGACACACATGAAATCCCATAAAGGAGGGAAACTTCAGGTGTTGTCTTGAGCAGCACATGGAAGTCCATACAGAAGTTAAACCATTTTCTTGTAGTGTGTGTGTGGAGTACATGTAAGGCAGTAGGTAGAGTTAAGACACCTTAAATCATTTAGTTGCAGTTTTGTGATGAGACATTTTGTCAACAGAAGATCTTTACATGTTCACAAGAATCCATGAAGGAGAGTAAATGTACAGTTGAAGTTTTTGTGGCCGTCAATTCTCTGATGTTTCTGGCAAGAAGAGACGTATGAGTGTATGTAAACTCAGGACTGTTCCTGAAGGCAGCAGCAGTGTGTGTGAGGCTGCAGTTACTGAACTGTAACAGCTCATCACAACACAGTGAAAATGAATTTCACATGTAAAATATTTAGTTCAAGTTTATGATTTTGATATAAGAAATGGATTGTTCATGAAATAAGTGCTACAAATGAGGCCTGCATGATGTCAGGAAAATGTCCGATGTGCGATGACACTGTTCAGTATTGTGATGACGATATGACTTGTGATAAATAATAAAACAATGTTACAAACGAGCAGCATGGAGGTATTTGGATGTTTTTTGGTGTGTCTTTTTTTTTACGAAGACAGTTGGTGTCCATTTGCAACCATTATATGGACATGCACTGCTACACCGAGACCCCCTGTAACTCAGAGAAGCCACGGACAACTCTGAAACTTCTCCCAGCCCTGAGTCGACATGAGGGTGAGTAATGAGTGAAATTTCAATTTTGGGTGAACTATCTCTTTAAGCCTATGGTGCATATTCTGCTGTAATGACCACAACTTGCTCAGCTTTTGTCCTTTTTCAAAACGGTTTGAGTTTTTATTAACGTTATGATGCAGCATAAAATTGGATAATTTTATTCATGTGCTTTTTTTTTGTAAAAGTAGCATTATAGTAATATTATGCAAGTATTGATTCATTTTTCACAGAGTTATGAATCGTTTTTACAGTGAAGATGACTGAATCACCTATCTACTGCACTGTAACTGCAGCCAGAGTCAGAGCAAGTTGCCCTTTCCAATATGGCCGACTATTCGCTACGCCTTCTGCGTGTAGTCCGATCCACCCCCTTGGTCGTGACGTGCCCAAACCGGAAGAGAGGAGCCCAGCAGCGGGAAACAGCTCGGCTCTCCTGGCTGCCAGGAACAATAAAGAACCTGAGTAAAATGTCTGAAATGGAGTTTCTGAGAGGATTTATTACCGAGAGACTCACCGCCGCCTCCCAGGAAATCTTATCGGCCGTGGACAGAGTCGTAGCCGGGTACGAGGCGGAGGCTTCGGGCTTCAGACAGGAGATCGAGCGGCAGAAGAACCTGCTGGATGTTCTCCTGCAACCTCGAGTCGTTCTCAACAAAACAGGTTGGTGATTCAG
The DNA here is from genome assembly GCA_030347415.2 of Decapterus maruadsi. Taxonomy (NCBI): domain Eukaryota; kingdom Metazoa; phylum Chordata; class Actinopteri; order Carangiformes; family Carangidae; genus Decapterus; species Decapterus maruadsi. Next base: position 4,357,691 of record CM064898.1, read on the forward strand.
TTTTAAATCATTTCACTTCAAAGCTGTGATTTGTAGATAAAGAGGACACGTTGTACTACATTTATCTTGGTAATGTGAGCCGCTGTTTGATTTCCGTTGCGCCTGATCTACCATCTTTATATGTCTATGTGATCTACGGTAGGCTCAGTCCTTGAGCAAAGTGAAGGTCCTAAAAGATACATAAAGCCTACGCAATTCTGCAGATAGCCTATTGTTATTTGTGAAGATTAAACGTTTGCTTAGTGTTTAATCAGGTGCAAGTTGTATTTTACTTATTTTCCGTTCAGACAATTCCTCCATGCTCGTTCATCATTGTCTTTGCAAATTCTTCCTGTAGCTAAACTGTATAGGGTAGAGAACCTTTGTCATCTCCCTATAAAATATAATGGGAATGAATGACTGAGTGAAACATCTTGTTAGAGGCTAGTATGTCCAGGATTGCCATTTTTACAAGGCAACATTGTTGCTAGGGTTGCTTGGTTAGTAAATAAGCTAACTGGACTGAAAATTCAGCTGTTAGAGGTGGTGTTTACAGTAGATACTAGTTTAATTTGGACGTTTCCCTCATGCAAAGCGTGATTCACACGTTGCATCAGGTCACATTGTAGCCACTAGGTGGAAGCATCGTACTGAGATGCAGCTCAAAAGATTTGGGGATAATTCCATGTTTGACCACAACGTAGCTGCAATGGATAGTGGCGCTATTCTCAGGCCATAGGCTACTTCATCTGCAGCTGTGGTCGAGAGAGCTAGAAAGTGAATGGAGGGAGAGATCGCTACACCGGTCAATCACATCAATGTCGATGTTATTTATGGTATCACAGTGGTTACGTTCAACAGGATCAGTGGTTCTCATGAGGGTCCTGGACCCCTCCATATTTTTGGGGTCTGGCTCCAAGTTTTGAGTAAATTGTCTCATATCTATTTTCTGCAAGTTTTTGTGAACAACCCCCTCATAGCCCACGATCGCTCGTTTAACCAGTTTCTGCGCTGCTTCGTCCGCGCCAGCAGCCTGGACCTGATGCGACTGGACTCACGAGCGGAGTATTAATACACATCTGTCAGCAGCTGCTACACACACAATTTGACGGGACAGATTAGGCTAGATGTTGATTTGGTTAACAGTGACTTTGTTTCAGCCAAGAGCAGCAGGTTAATGGAAAGTAGACTAGGCTACAGCGATACAGCTGATCACAAATAACAGGAGGATGCTGCTTTTAATTTCTGACATTTTAACATTGCGCTTTTAAATATGAAGCTAAACGTAAACATTCAATAACTGGATTGGAGAGACACGCGTCTGTATGGGACCGGCTTTTATTTAATACAGAACAAACCCAATGCTCAGCAAAATGGATCTGTTGTTTGGCCACTGTTTAAAAATAATCAGATTTATGAGTAAAGAATCTTATCCAGAGCAGCATCCATTTACAAGTTTAATCAGACTTCTTTTAAATAAACGTTAACATTCAATAACTGGGTCAGGCCGGACCAGGGGCTTCTTTTTTTCTCTTCTTCCTCACATGAGGTGTGCGGTGCGCTGCACTCACGGATGCGTCGGTGCTCTGTTTGTGATTTGTCTGCTGCCTTGAATCCACCCTTCATACGTTGCTGTGACGACAGCTGGACACAATGTAACACATTAGCGACACATTAGCATCCTCCATTCATCTCTGACCAGTGGGTGTGTTTGTGGATACTTCACTCATTGTCAGACAAAAGTCCTGCCCCCCACAGTACTTCACACAGCTGTTTGCTTTGACCAGAAAAACTGGTCCTTAACATTAGCTCTCCTCACTTTCAGTTCATGAATTTGTATTATTTATCTATTGTACTGCTGCTATTTTATAACATGCCTTTGTTTTTATTCATTGTAATTTGTGTGTACCAGGGAACATCTATGTATGGGACAGCGGATGTAAATTAGCCTGTGGCTACAATCCGGCGTGTTTACGATTGTTTCGTTCATGAACTTGCATTGTCCCATTTTAAAAATAAATTGAATTGAATTGAATTGATAGGCTTTTCGTCGTGTTTCATGAAATAAATTTCACATGTAAGGGGAGCTGAACATAAAGCCTCGACTCAAAACTCCAAGACACATGACGCACATAGGCGTGCGTAAAAACACAGATCGAGACCACTTCATGACTCTGTCCGGAGCTTCTCCACTTTTATTTCTGTATACTTGGTAACAGTAACCCGGGTACAAGAACGCCCCCCCCCCCTTGTCCAGATGTCCATGGCTTTGATCCTCGCTTTCAATAAAACACACACACGCCTCATTTGATGTCAACTCGCACAGAGCATGAAGCTGGGTTGATAACCAGCTTCGTAGTACCGTGTTAACCCGGACTGGGGCTTGAGGTTTTGACCCAGACTCCTTCCAGTCCAGGACGACTGGCTGACGGTGTCACCACTCTCACGATCACTGGCTGTCTGTGTTGTCTGTCAAAACATGGATGAATGAAACCTATAGACTTTGTATCGGCCGCGTCTTCTATCGAGGGAAAGTTATTCTATCCTATATGTTTAATCGCCCAGCCCCAAAGTGACACAGGCTATTGCCCGTTCATTCACGAGAAATCATCCAGCTCCACTCTCATACAAGGTGCGGAGTGAGAAATGTGCGGCACTACTTTACAGTAGTTGGCTCATTTTAAAAACACGGACATGTCATTGAAAAACTATTATTATATTGCATTCCCCATTCGTTTTGACTGCTGAGGCATTTTATCCTGCTCACAGATGCCACCTGGCGGTTGTTCGGGCACATTGCAGCTTCTGGTGAAAATACAATTACTCCTGCACAAAAAATCCGCCTGACTCTCCCATGCCTCACGCGTGAATCTGGCGTGAAATCCTCCAAATGAAACTAGTACCCACTGTAGCTCAGTTGATAGAGCACCCGCCCCATGTGTTGAGGCTATATAGTCCTCACTGCAGGCGGCCCGGCCCCGGTTCGAATCCCGCGCCGGACGGCCCTGTCCTGCATGACATTGCCCCCAAATTAATTAAAAATAATTGGTGCAAGCTCACTACCCTGTTTAGATTGTGCCTCACTTCTGCTGTGCTGCTGCCAAACCAGGATGAAATGCAGTGTATGTGAGAATAGTCTCAATGGCGCCTCTGTAAAACATGGTCAGGGCAGGAACAGGAAGGTCGACCTTTTTCAGTCCATTCAAATCCACTCAATGGCAGGAGCAAAATTCCTTCAGCTCAGACTAGCGTCCACTGAGAAGAAGTTCATAGAGACACCAGTTATATGAGTGACAGTATGAAGACACTGTTGTTCATGATGTGTTTAATTGTTTCTGCAGGTGATCAGCACCTGTTGAAGATTGAAGCAGAGGATCCTCCTGAGTTGACCTCTAGTCTGGATCAGGAGAACCCAGAGAGTCTACATCTAAAAGAAGAAAAGGAGGAACTATCGACCACTCCAGAGTTTCCCTTCACTTCTGTTCATGTGAAGAGTGAGGATGAGGAGGAGGAACCTCAGTCCCTACAACCTCATCAAAGACAAACTGAGGCTGAGCCTCCATCCAGCAGCTCAGCTGAACAGATGGAGGCTGATGGAGACGACTGTGGAGGATCTGAACCAGCCAGGAACTCAGATCAACATGAAGATCTTCAACCAGATCCAGATGATGAAGTCTCGGAGTCATCCTGTGAGACTGAACACAGTGATGATGACTGGAGAGAAAGCAGAGCACCTGAGTCAGGTTTGAACAGTGAAGCTGTTCATGTAAGTGATGAAGAATGTGACACTGGTAAGAAGTCTCACCGCTGCTCAGAGTGTGGGAAAATATTTAATGCACCCTCGGTGCTGAAGATACACATGAGGATCCATACAGGAGAGAAACCATTTGACTGTGCTACCTGTGGTAAAACATTTAGTCGAAGAACTCATCTAAAATACCACATGAGGATCCATACAGGAGAGAAACCATTTGACTGTGCTACATGTGGTAAAACATTTAATCATAGAACTCATCTTAAAGACCACATGATGATCCATACAGGAGAGAAACCGTTCGACTGTGCTACATGTGGTAAAACATTTAGTCGAAGAACTCATCTTAGACGCCACATGAGGATCCATACAGGAGAAAAACCATTTGACTGTGCTACCTGTGGTAAAACATTTAGTCGAAGAACTCATCTTAAACGCCACATGAAGATCCATACAGGAGAGAAAGTAGGGATGCATGATATATCGACATCGGACGATTTTAGTCATTTTTTAACATATTGGTGATTAAAATTGGGCCAATATGCACAACTGATATATCCCTATCACTGTGTCAAAAGAAGACACTCAAAGAGCAGTATGCAACATATCGATTATCGGCCATAACAGAAAAATTAATATCGGATATTGGTATCGGCCAAAATTTGCATATCGGTGCATCCCTAAAAGAAACCATTTAGTTGTGCTATTTGTGGTAAAGGATTTATCCAGAAGACACAACTTTTGGCTCACGCTAAAGTCCATTCAAAAGAGAAACCATTTGGTTGCAGTGTTTGTGGGAAAACATTTATGGAGCTGGAGAATTTGGCGACACACATGAAATCCCATAAAGGAGGTGTTGTCTTGAGCAGCACATGGAAGTCCATACAGAAGTTAAACCATTTTATTGTAGTGTGTGAGGAGTACATGTAAGGCAGTAGGTAGAGTTAAGACACCTTAAATCATTTTGTTGCAGTTTTGTGATGAGACATTTTGTCAACAGAAGATCTTTACATGTTCACAAGAATCCATGAAGGAGAGTAAACGTACAGTTGAAGTTTTTGTGGCCGTCAATTCTCTGATGTTTCTGGCAAGAAGAGATGTATGAGTGTATGTAAATTCAGGACTGTTCCTGAAGGCAGCAGCAGTGTGTGTGAGGCTGCAGTTACTGAACTGTAACAGCTCATCACAACACAGTGAAAATTAATTTCACATGTAAAATATTTAGTTCAAGTTTATAATTTTGATATAAGAAATGGATTGTTATCAACGATATCAGGAAAATGTCCGATGTGCGATGACACTGTTCAGTATTGCGATGACGATATGACTTGTGATAAATAATAAAACAATGTTACAAACGAGCAGCATGGAGGTATTTGGATGTTTTTTGGTGTGTCTTTTTTTACAAAGACAGTTGGTGTCCATTTGCAACCATTATATGGACATGCACTGCTACGCCGAGACCCCCTGTTACTCAGAGAAGCCACGGATAGCTCTGAAACTTCTCCCAGCCCTGAGTCGACATGAGGGTGAGTAATGAGTGAAATTTCAATTTTGGGTGAACTATCTCTTTAAGCCTATGGTGCATATTCTGCTGTAATGACCACAACTTGCTCAGCTTTTGTCCTTTTTCAAAACGGTTTGAGTTTTTATGAACGTTATGATGCAGCATACAATCGTATAATTTTATTCATGTGCTTTTTTTTGTAAAAGTAGCATTATAGTAATATTATGCAAGTATTGATTCATTTTTCACAGAGTTATGAATCGTTTTTACAGTGAAGATGACTGAATCACCTATCTACTGCACTGTAACTGCAGCCAGAGTCAGTGCAAGTTGCCCTTTCCAATATGGCCGACTGTGCGCTACGCCTGCGTGTAGTCCGATCCACCCCCTTGGTCGTGACGTGCCCAAACCGGAAGAGAGGAGCCCAGCAGCGTGAAAAAGCTCGGCTCTCCTGGCTGCCAGGAACAATAAAGAACCTGAGTAAAATGTCTGAAATGGAGTTTCTGAGAGGATTTATTACCGAGAGACTCACCGCCGCCTCCCAGGAAATCTTAGCGGCCGTGGACAGAGTCGTAGCCGGGTACGAGGCGGAGGCTTCGGGCTTCAGACAGGAGATCGAGCGGCAGAAGAACCTGCTGGATGTTCTCCTGCAGCCTCGAGTCGTTCTCAACAAAACAGGTTGGTGATTCAGTCTTAGATCATTTCACTTCAAAGCTGTGGTTTGTAGAGAAAGAGGACACGTTGTACTACATTTATCCTGGTAATGTGAGCCACTTTGATTTCCGTTGCGCCTGATCTAGAGTAAATAAGGTATAGGCTCAGTCCTTGAGCAAAGTGAAGGTCCTAAAAGATACATAAAGCCTACGTGATTCTGCAGATAGCTTATTTGTTATTTGTGAATATTAAACGTTTGCTTCGTGTTTAATCGGGTGCAAGTTTTATTTTACTGATTTTCCGTTTTTCAGACAATTCCTTCATGTTAGTTCATCATTGTCTTCGCAAATTCTTCCTGTAGCTAAACTGTATAGGGTTGAGAATCTTTGTCATCTCCCTACAAATAAGGGGAATAATGGGAGTGAATGACTGAGTGAAACATCTTGTTAGAGGCTAGTATGTCCGGGATTGCTATTTTACAAGCTAACGCTGTTAGGGTTGCTTGGTTAGTAAATAAGCTAACTGGACTGAAAATTCAGCTGTTAAAAAATAATTGGTGCAAGCTAGCTGCTGTTCTCACTACCCTGTTTAGATTGGGCCTCACTTCTGCTGTAGTGCTGCCAAATCAGGATGAAATGCAGTGTATGTGAGAACAGTCTCAATGGTGCCTCTGTAAAACATAGTCAGGGCAGGAACAGGAAGGTCGACCTTTTTCAGTCCATTCAAATCCACTCAGTGGCAGGAGCAAAATTCCTTCAGCTCAGACTAGCGTCCACTTGAGAAGAAGTTCATAAAGATACCAGTTATATGAGTGACAGTATGAAGACTGTGTTGTTTATGATGTGTTTCATTGTTTCTGCAGGTGATCAGCACCTGTTGAAGAATGAAGCAGACGATCCTCCTGAGTTGACCTCTAGTCTGGATCAGGAGAACCCAGAGAGTCTACATCTAAAAGAAGACAAGGAGGAACTATCGACCACTCCAGAGTTTCCCTTCACTTCTGTTCATGTGAAGAGTGAGGATGAGGAGGAGGAACCTCAGTGCCTACAACCTCATCAAAGACAAACTGAGGCAGAGCCTCCATCCAGCAGCTCAGCTGAACAGATGGAGGCTGATGGAGACTGTGGAGGATCTGAACCAGCCAGGAACTCAGATCAACATGAACATCTTCAACCAGATCCAGATGATGAGGTCTCAGAGTCGTCCTGTGAGACTGAACACAGTGATGATGACTGGAGAGAAAGCAGAGCACCTGAGTCAGGTTTGAACAGTGAAGCTGTTCATGTAAGTGATGAAGAATGTGACACTGGTAAGAAGTCTCACCGCTGCTCAGAGTGTGGGAAAACATTTAATGCAGCCTCTTTGTTGAAGTACCACATGAGGATCCATACAGGAGAGAAACCATTTGACTGTGCTACATGTGGTAAGGCATTTAGTCAAAAAACTCATCTTAAACGCCACATGAGGATCCATACAGGAGAGAAACCATTTGAGTGTGCTACCTGTGGTAAAACATTTAGTCAAATACCTCATCTTAAACACCACATGCCGATCCATACAGGAGAAAAACCATTTGACTGTGCTACCTGTGGTAAAACATTTAGTGAAAGAACTAAACTACAACGCCACATGAGGATCCATACAGGTGAAAAACCATTTGACTGTGCTACCTGTGGTAAAACATTTAGTCGAAGAACTCATCTTAAACTCCACATGAGGATCCATACAGGTGAGAAGCCATTTGACTGTGCTACATGTGGTAAAACATTTAGTCGAAGAACTCATCTTAAACTCCACATGAGGATCCATACAGGAGAGAAACCATTTGACTGTGCTACTTGTGGTAAAGAATTTAGTCAAAGATGGAATCTTAAAGACCACATGAGGATCCATACAGGAGAGAAACCATATAACTGTGTTACCTGTGGTAAAAAATTTAATCTAAGATCTAGTCTTAAAGACCACATGAGGATCCACACAGGAGAGAAACCATTTGACTGTGCTACCTGTGGTAAAAAATTTAGTCATAGAGCTAATCTTAGACGCCACATGAGGATCCACACAAGAGAAACCATTTGACTGTGCTACCTGTGGTAAACAATTTAGACATAGATGGGGTTTAAATAATCACTTGATACGCAACACACAGGAGAAACCATTTAGTTGTGCTATTTGTCGTACAGGATTTATCCAGAAGACACAACTTTTGGCTCACACTAAAGTCCATTCAAAAGAGAAACCATTTGGTTGCAGTGTTTGTGGGGAAACATTTATGGAGCTGGAGAATTTGGCGACACACATGAAATCCCATCAAGGAGGGAAACTTCAGGTGTTGTCTTGAGCAGCACATGGAAGTCCATACAGAAGTTAAACCATTTTCTTGTAGTGTGTGTGGAGTACATGTAAGGCAGTAGGTAGAGTTAAGACACCTTTAATCATTTAATTGCAGTTTTATGATGAGACATTTTGTCAACAGGAAGATCTTTACGTGTTCACAAGAATCCATGAAGGAGAGTAAACGTACAGTTGAAGTTTTTGTGGCCGTCAATTCTCTGATGTTTCTGGCAAGAAGAGACATATGAGTGTATGTAAACTCAGGACTGTTCCTGAAGGCAGCAGCAGTGTGTGTGAGGCTGTAGTTGTAACAGCTCATCACAACACAGTGAAAATGAATTTCACATGTAAAATATTTAGTTAAAGTTTATGATTTTGATATGTAAGAAATGTCCGATGTGCAATGACACTGTTCAGTATTGCGATGACTTTTAATGAATAATAAAACGTTCAGGTGTGCTGCATATTAACCATACAGTTCCTGTGTCTTTCTGAAAACAACCTTAACACGCTGTCGTAGATACAGTACTGTAGTGGTGGCGCTGTAACGCTGCCTCACAAATACACCACAAACAGAGAAGAAGGGTGGAAAACTTGCGATGCTGTGAACAAACATTATAAGCCGACTAAACACAGGTTGTTGTGCATGTACAAATATGCTGATCGATGCTGCAGGGATGTGTTTCAGGCGCGGTAACACATCCATAACACATAACATAACACATCCACACGACATGTCCAAATTTGATGAACCAGGAAGAGAAGCTTCCGCTACAAACAAGCTTGAAATATGTACTCATTTAATTTTTTTCGGGACAATTTTGCATCTTGGGTCTTCAATACAAGACAGACGTTACAAACGAGCAGCTTGGAGGTATTTGGATGTTTCTTGGTGTGTCTTTTTTTAGAATGACATTTGGTGTCCATTTGCAACCGTTATATGGACATGCAGAACCCAGAGAGACCCCTGTAACTCAGAGAAGCCACAGATAACTCTGAAACTTCTCCCAGCCCACTTCTGTTCGTGAAGATGAGGGTGAGTAATGAGTGAAATTTCAATTTTGGTTGAACTATCCTTTTAAGCCTATGGTGCATATTCTGCTATAATGACCACAACTTGCTCAGCTTTTGTCCTTTTTCAAAACGGTTTGAGTTTTTATGAACATTATGATGCAGCATAAAATCGGATACTTTTATTCGTGTGCTTTTTTTTTGTAAAAGTAGCATTATAGTAATATTATGCAAGTAATATTGATTCATTTTTGACATAGTTATGAATTGTTTTTATAGTGAAGATGACTGGACCACCTATCTACTGCACTGTAACTGCAGCCAGAGTCAGAGCACGTTGCCCTTCCCAATATGGCCGACTGTTCACTACGCCTGCGTGTTGTCCGATCCACCCCCTTGGTCGTGACGTGCCCAAACCGGAAGAGAAGAGTCTATAAGCGGCAAACAGCTCGGCTTTCCTGGCTGCTAGGAACAACAAAGAGCCTGAGTAAGATGTCTGAGATGGAGTTTCTGAGAGGATTTATTACCGAGAGACTCGCCGCCGCCTCCCAGGAAATCTTAGCGGCCGTGGACAGAGTCGTAGCCGGGTACGAGGCGGAGGCTTCGGGCTTCAGACAGGAGATCGAGCGGCAGAAGAACCTGCTGGATGTTCTCCTGCAGCCTCGAGTCGTTCTCAACAAAATAGGTTGGTGATTCAGTTTTACAACCATGAACCTCAAAGTTGTGTTTTGTAGATAAAGGATTGTGGTAATGTGAGCCGCTGTTTGATTTCAGTTGCGCCTGATCTAGGCCTACCCTAATGAACACGGGTGGTACGCTTTTACAGAGAAAAACTCACGCGCAGCTGAATGCACCAGCGAAGCAAATCATTTTTATCACACGCGGCAACAACAGAGCAGCATCTTGGTGTAAATAAACGATCTTTGGCTGCTCGTGTGACCGCTCACAGCTTCTAGTTTAGCCTGTCATGGCTCGACTGCTCGGCTGGTCAGCTACGAACACAGTGATTTATGTTTTCATGAAAGAACTGAAACTGTACTTCAACTCAATATCTTCTGCTAATAATAAGAAAGCTATCAAGACTATAAATCTGTGCTCCCATTTCAATATCTTTAATTCAATTTAACTTTCATTGCTCATGTCCCCTGGTATATCTTATTTTAATTATTATTATTGTTATTATCTTTATTTTTATTTATTTGTATTGTATTTATTTATCACTATTCTGTTACGCTTTTATTTCTCTAATCTTGATTTCTGTATGTTTTATTTTGTTACGTGTCTCTGTCATCCAATTGTTACTTTTTAATGCCCATGATTTGATCTATGGATTTGATGCACTGTTGGTGTAATTTGTAAGGCATTAATAAAGCTGAATTTAAAAAAAAAAAAAAAAAAGACAAGAGGGTTCACTCCTAGAAAAAAAAAGTGAAAAAAAATTTACGAACACAGTGATGGGATCATTTAAAGGCTGAAGTTTCCTTTTCATATAAAAAAAAAAATTACGTCTCTATCATTCTCCATTCTGGAAATAGCTGCAAAATGTCCGATGTGCGATGACACTGTTCTCTTTTTATACCCCCTTATAGCCAGTGATGAATCTCAAACGGGTCAGGTGTGCAACGGGTCTTAACTTCACAGGTGGGTCCTGTGTCTTTCAGAAATAATCACACGGGTGTCACGGGTTTAGATACACCAGTGGTGGGTCGGGCACTGGGTTTCAAAAATTGGACCCAAAGGACTCTGCTGTACAGTAGTTGGCTCATTTTGGAAATACAGACGGGTGTGTTTGGAGCTGACTCCACAGAGGTTATTATTATATTGCATTCCCCATTCAGGTTGTTGACTGCTGAGGCAAATTTCCTGCTCACAGATGCCACCTGGCGGTGTGTTTCAGGCACATTGCAGCTTCTGGTGAAAATACATAAAATTACTCCTCCACCAAAAATCGCCTGACTCTCCCGTGCCTCACGCGTGAATCTCACGTGAAATCCTCCAAATGAAACTAGTACCCACTGTAGCTCAGTTGGTAGAGCACCCGCCCCATGTGTTGAGGCTATAGTCCTCACTGAAAGCGGCCCGTACCCCGGTTCAAATCCCACGCCGGACAGCCCTGTCCTGCATGTCATTGCCCCCGTCTCTGCCTCCCATTCTCAACTGTCCTATCCAATAAAGGCACAAAAAATCAAAAAAATGTACTTAAAATAAATAAATTAAAAAAAAAAAATTGGTGCAAGCTCACTACCCTGTTTAGATTGTGCCTCACTTCTACTGTGCTGCTGCCAAACCAGGATGAAATGCAGTGTTTTTGAGAACAGTCTCAATGGTGCCTCTGTAAAACATGATCAGGGCAGGAACAGGAAGGTCAGCCTTTTTCAGTCCACTCAAATCCACTCAATGGCAGGAGAAAAATTCCTTCAGGTCAGACTAGCGTTCACTGAGAAGAAGTTCATAGAGACACCAGTTATATGAGTGACAGTATGAAGACACTGTTTTTCATGATGTGTTTCATTGTTTCTGCAGGTGATCAGCACCTGTTGAAGATTGAAGCAGAGGATCCTCCTGAGTTGATCTCTAGTCTGGATCAGGAGAATCCAGAGAGTCTACATCTAAAAGAAGAAAAGGAGGAACTATCGACCACTCCAGAGTTTCCCTTCACTTCTGTTCATGTGAAGAGTGAGGATGAGGAGGAGGAACCTCGGTCCATACAATCTCATCAAAGACAAACTGAGGCAGAGCCTCCATCCAGCAGCTCAGCTGAACAGATGGAGGCTGATGGAGACGACTGTGGAGGATGTGAACCAGCCAGGAACTCCGATCAACATGAAGATCTTCAACCAGATCCAGATGATGAGGTCTCAGAGTCGTCCTGTGAGACTGAACACAGTGATGATGACTGGAGAGAAAGCAGAGCACCTGAGTCAGGTTTGAACAGTGAAGCTGTTCATGTAAGTGATGAAGAATGTGACACTGGTAAGAAGTCTCACCGCTGCTCAGAGTGTGGGAAAACATTTAATGCAGCCTCGATGTTGAAGAGACACATGAGGAGCCATACAGGAGAGAAACCATTTGACTGTGCTACCTGTGGTAAAACATTTAGTCTAAGATCTAGTCTTAAAGACCATATGAAAGTCCACACAGGAGAGAAACCATTTGACTGTGCTACCTGTGGTAAAACATTTAGTCTAAGAAATCATCTTAAAGTCCACATGAGGATCCATACAGGAGATAAACCATTTGACTGTGCTACATGTGGTAAAACATTTAGTAGAGGAGGTACTCTTAAAGACCACATGAGGATCCATGCAAGAGAGAAACCATTTGACTGTGCTGCATGTGGTAAAACATTTAGTCAAAGAGTTAATCTTAAACAACACATGAGGATCCATACAGGAGAGAAACCATATAACTGTGCTACCTGTGGTAAAACATTTAGTCAAAAAACTCATCTTAAACTCCACATGAGGATCCATACAGGAGAGAAACCATTTGACTGTGCTACATGTGGTAAAACATTTAGTCGAAGAACTTATCTTAAACTCCACATGAGGATCCATACAGGAGAAAAACCATTTGACTGTGCTACATGTGGTAAAACATTTAGTCTAAGAACTCATCTTAGACGCCACATGAGGATCCATACAGGAGAAAAACCATTTGACTGTGCTACATGTGGTAAAACATTTAGTCGAAGAACTCATCTTAAAAACCACATGATGATCCATACATGAGAAAAACCATTTGACTGTGCTACATGTGGTAAAACATTTAGTCGAAGAACTCATCTTAAACGCCACATGAAGATCCATACAGGAGAGAAAGTAGGGATGCATGATATATCGACATCGGACGATTTAAGTCATTTTTTAACATATTGGTGATTAAAATTGGGCCAATATGCACAACTGATATATCCCTATCACTGTGTCAAAAGAAGACACTCAAAGAGCAGTATGCAACATATCGATTATCGGCCATAACAGAAAAATTAATATCGGACCGGTATCGGCCAAAATTTGCATATCGATGCATCCCTAAGAGAAACCATTTAGTTGTGCTATTTGTGGTAAAGGATTTATCCAGAAGACACAACTTTTGGCTCACGCTAAAGTCCATTCAAAAGAGAAACCATTTGGTTGCAGTGTTTGTGCGAAAACATTTATGGAGCTGGAGAATTTGGCGACACACATGAAATCCCATAAAGGAGGGAAACTTCAGGTGTTGTCTTGAGCAGCACATGGAAGTCCATACAGAAGTTAAACCATTTTCTTGTAGTGTGTGTGGAGTACATGTAAGGCAGTAGGTAGAGTTAAGACACCTTAAATCATTTAGTTGCAGTTTTGTGATGAGACATTTTGTCAACAGGAAGATCTTTACGTGTTCACAAGAATCCATGAAGGAGAGTAAACGTACAGCTGAATTTTTTGTGGCCGTCAATTCTCTGATGTTTCTGGCAAGAAGAGATGTATGAGTGTATGTAAACTCAGGACTGTTCCTGAAGGCAGCAGCAGTGTGTGTGAGGCTGCAGTTACTGAACTGTAACAGCTCATCACAACACAGTGAAAATTAATTTCACATGTAAAATATTTAGTTAAAGTTTATGATTTTGATATAAGAAATGGATTGTTCATGAAATAAGTGCTACAAATGAGGCCTGCACGATATCAGGAAAATGTCCGATGTGCGATGACACTGTTCAGTATTGCGATGACGATATGACTTGTGATGAATAATAAAATGTTCAGGTGTGCTGCATATTAACCATACAGTTCCTGTGTCTTTCTGAAAACAAACCTCAACACGCTGTCGTAGATACTGTAGTGGTGGCGCTGTAACGCTGCCTCACAAGTACACCACAAACAGAGAAGAAGGGTGGAAAACTTGCGATGCTGTGAACAAACTCCAAACATTATAAGCCGACTAAACACAGGTTGTTGTGCAAGTACAAATATGCTGATCGATGCTGCGGGGATGTGTTTCAGGCACGGTAACACATCCATAACACATAACATAACACATCCACACGACATGTCCAAATTTGATGAACCGGGAAGAGAAGCTTCCGCCTTCCGCTACAAACAAGCTTGAAATATGTACTCATTTAATTTTTTTCGGGACAATTTTGCATCTTGGGTCTTCAATACAAGACAGACGTTACAAACGAGCAGCTTGGAGGTATTTGGATGTTTCTTGGTGTGTCTTTTTGTTACGAAGACATTTGGTGTCCATTTGCAACCGTTATATGGACATGCACTGCTACGCCGAGACCCCCTGTAACTCAGAGAAGCCACAGATAACTCTGAAACTTCTCCCAGCCCTGAGTCGACATGAGGGTGAGTAATGAGTGAAATTTCAATTTTGGTTGAACTATCCTTTTAAGCCTATGGTGCATATTCTGCTATAATGACCACAACTTGCTCAGCTTTTGTCCTTTTTCAAAACGGCTTGAGTTTTTATGAACATTATGATGCAGCATAAAATCGGATACTTTTATTCGTGTGCTTTTTTTTGTAAAAGTAGCATGATAGTAATATTATGCAAGTAATATTGATTTATTTTTCACAGAGTTATGAATTGTTTTTATAGTGAAGATGACTGGATCACCTATCTACTACACTGTAACTGCAGCCAGAGTCAGAGCAAGTTGTCCTTCCCAATATGGCCGACTGTTCGCTACGCCTGCGTGTTGTCCGATCCACCCCCTTGGTCGTGACGTGCCCAAACCGGAAGAGAAGAGTCTATAAGCGGCAAACAGCTCGGCTTTCCTGGCTGCTAGGAACAACAAAGAGCCTGAGTAAAATGTCTGAGATGGAGTTTCTGAGAGGATTTATTACCGAGAGACTCACCGCCGCCTCCCAGGAAATCTTATCGGCCGTGGACAGAGTCGTAGCCGGGTACGAGGCCGAGGCTTCGGGCTTCAGACAGGAGATCGAGCGGCAGAAGAACCTGCTGAATGTTCTCCTGCAGCCTCGAGTCGTTCTCAACAAAACAGGTTGGTGATTCAGTTTTACAACCATGAACTTCAAAGTTGTGTTTTGTAGATAAAGGATTGTGGTAATGTGAGCCGCTGTTTGATTTCAGCTGCGCCCGATCTAGGCCTACCCTAATGAACACGGGTGGTACGCTTTTACAGAGAAAAACTCACGCGCAGCTGAATGCACCAGCGAAGCAAATCATTTTTATCACACGCGGCAACAACAGAGCAGCATCTTGGTGTAAATAAACGGTCTTTGGCTGCTTGTGTGACCGCTCACAGCTTCTAGTTTAGCCTGTCATGGCTCGACTGCTCGGCTGGTCAGCTACGAACACAGTGATTTATGTTTTCATGAAAGAACTGAAACTGTACTTCAACTCAATATCTTCTGCTAATAATAAGAAAGCTATCAAGACTATAAATCTGTGCTCCCATTTCAATATCTTTAATTCAATTTAACTTTCATTGCTCATGTCCCCTGGTATATCTTATTTTAATTATTATTATTGTTATTATCTTTATTTTTATTTATTTGTATTGTATTTATTTATCACTATTCTGTTACGCTTTTATTTCTCTAATCTTGATTTCTGTATGTTTTATTTTGTTACGTGTCTCTGTCATCCAATTGTTACTTTTTAATGCCCATGATTTGATGCACTGTTGGTGTAATTTGTAAGGCATTAATAAAGCTGAATTTAAAAAAAAAAAAAAAAAAGACATGAGGGTTCACTCCTAGGAAAAAAAAAAAAAAAAAGCTACGAACACAGTGATGGGATCAGGCTGAAGTTTCCTGCTTTCATAAAAAAAAAGAATTACGTCTCTATCATTCTCCATTCTGGAAATAGCTGCAAAAGAGTACGGCTTCACCCCCCCCCCCTCCTCTCTCTTTTTATACCCCCCTTATAGCCAGTGAGGACGGCGATCTCACGGGTAGCGGGTCGGGCAACGGGTCTTACTTTTCACGGGTGGGTCGGATGCGGTTCGTATTCAGAAATAATCACGGGTGACGGGTCGGTCACGGGTTTAAAACACCACGGGTGGGTCGGGCACGGGTTTCAAAAATTGGACCCGTGCAGGACTCTGCTGTACAGTAGTTGGCTCATTTTAAAAACACAGACGGGTGTGTTTGGAGCTGACGAGACAGAGGTTATTATTATATTGCATTCCCCATTCGTGTTGACTGCTGAGGCGTTTTATCCTGCTCACAGATGCCACCTGGCGGTTGTTCAGGCACATTGCAGCTTCTGGTGAAAATACATAAAATTACTCCTCCACCAAAAATCGCCTGACTCTCCCGTGCCTCACGCGTGAATCTCACGTGAAATCCTCCAAATGAAACTAGTACCCACTGTAGCTCAGTTGGTAGAGCACCCGCCCCATGTGTTGAGGTTATAGTCCTGACTGAAGGCGGCCCGTACCCTGGTTCAAATCCCATGCCGGACAGCCCTGTCCTGCATGTCATTGCCCCCGTCTCTGCCTCCCACTCTCAACTGTCCTATCCAATAAAGGCACGAAAAATCAAAAAAATGTACTTAAAATAAATAAATAAATAAATAATAATTGGTGCAAGCTCACTACCCTGGTTAGATTGTGCCTCACTTCTGCTGTGCTGCTGCCAAACCCGGATGAAATGCAGTGTTTTTGAGAATAGTCTCAATGGTGCCTCTGTAAAACATGGTCAGGGCAGGAACAGGAAGGTCGACCTTTTTCAGTCCATTCAAATCCACTCAATGGCAGGAGCAAAATTCCTTCAGCTCAGACTAGCGTCCACTGAGAAGAAGTTCATAGAGACACCAGTTATATGAGTGACAGCATGAAGACACTGTTGTTCATGATGTGTTTCATTGTTTCTGCAGGTGATCAGCACCTGTTGAAGAATGAAGCAGAGGATCCTCCTGAGTTGACCTCTAGTCTGGATCAGGAGAACCCAGATAGTCTACATCTAAAAGAAGAAAAGGAGGAACTGTCGACCACTCCAGAGTTTCCCTTCACTTCTTTTCATGTGAAGAGTGAGGATGAGGAGGAGGAACCTCGGTCCCTACAACCTCATCAAAGACAAACTGAGGCTGAGCCTCCATCCAGCAGCTCAGCTGAACAGATGGAGGCTGATGGAGACGACTGTGGAGGATCTGAACCAGCCAGGAACTCAGATCAACATGAAGATCTTCAACCAGATCCAGATGATGAGGTCTCAGAGTCGTCCTGTGAGACTGAATACAGTGATGACTGGAGAGAAACCAGAGCACCTGAGTCAGGTTTGAACAGTGAAGCTGTTCATGTAAGTGATGAAGAATGTGACACTGGTAAGAAGTGTCACCGCTGCTCAGAGCGTGGGAAAACATTTAATTTACCCTCGTTGTTGAAGAGACACATGAGGAGCCATACAGGAGAGAAACCATTTGACTGTGCTACCTGTGGTAAAACATTTAGTCTAAGATGTAATCTTAAAGACCATATGAAAGTCCATACAGGAGAGAAACCATTTGACTGTGTTACCTGTGGTAAAACATTTAGTCTAAGAAATCATCTTAAAGTCCACATGAGGATCCATACAGGAGAGAAACCGTTTGACTGTGCTACCTGTGGTAAAACATTTAGTAGAGCAGGTACTCTTAAAGACCACATGAGGATCCATACAGGAGAGAAACCATTTGACTGTGCTACCTGTGGTAAAACATTTAGTCAAAGATCTAGTCTTAAATACCACATGAGGATCCATACAGGAGAGAAACCATTTGACTGTGTTACCTGTGGTAAAACATTTAGTCAAAGAACTCATCTTAAACTCCACATGGGGATCCATACAGGAGAGAAACCATTTGACTGTGCTACCTGTGGTAAAACATTTAGTCAAAGAACTCATCTTAAACTCCACATGGGGATCCATACAGGAGAGAAACCGTTTGACTGTGCTACCTGTGGTAAAACATTTAGTAGAGCAGGTACTCTTAAAGACCACATGAGGATCCATACAGGAGAGAAACCATTTGACTGTGCTACATGTGGTAAAACATTTAGTCAAAGATCTAGTCTTAAATACCACATGAGGATCCATACAGGAGAGAAACCATTTGACTGTGTTACCTGTGGTAAAACATTTAGTCAAAGAACTCATCTTAAACTCCACATGGGGATCCACACAAGAGAAAACATTTGATTGTGCTACCTGCGGTGAACAATTTAGACATAGATGTAAATGGCAGTTAATTTTGTCTATGATAACGTTTGCAGTTATGCCACCTTACGTTTGCACTTTTATTTTGAAGAATCCACTCTTATTTTGTTACTTCCTGTTATCGCCGACGTTACACTTCCTGCTCCCGTCTCAGCAGAACAACATGCTGCTCATGTTGCTCCAGAGTTGGTAAAACATGCAAACGAACTATTAACATGTCGTAGCCCGTGTTGAAGCTTATGAAAGGTTATTTCATTGCAGTTCGCTCCATGTTTCTGTCATTGTGTTTCTCATGTAAGGACTGTTACTGCGAGGTGTGTGTGGAAGACAGGCTGCTAGCAGGTTGTGCTCAAACTCAGCGCCCTTGGAAAGCAGAAGGAGGTAGGAGGAGATTCACGGTGCATTCATGTAAAGAGAGTGATTCATTGTCATATGGTGTCATGATGTCGGAAGGTGAAAAGAGGAGAGAATTAAAAGAACATCAGTCGAAGCTCTCTGCGTCACGTGTGATAATTCCAAGTGGGCCGCTACAATAGATGGGGTTTAAACATAGACTGTAAAAAGAATGGACGTAGCATCTGTGACGTCACCTATTGGTTTTGGGGAGTCATTTTTGTGACTCAAATATGGAAGCCTGAACAGCACCATGTTGGACTGGCCGGCCGAGAACCCGCCCACTGGCCTCCAAGTAGCCTGTCTCCAGACCGCTCCGGACCTGTACCTGAACGTTTCCGCGCCCTGATTGGCCAGAATCTTATCCAAATAACAGTAAAACGGTAGCGTTAAAAAAAATTCACCCCCCTCAGAGTGTGTGCGGGGGTAGAAACTATCGATTGAGACCAAAAAATGTCTTGACACCAGGCTTTGATCATGTTTATTTAGGATGTAAAGTCGGTGATTTTAACATGGGGGTCTATGGAGACATGCTGCCTTCTGAGTGACACCAGCCCCCACAGGAATCTCCGGGGATTGCAGTTTTTTGAACGCGGAAGTGAGCTTCACTTCTCAGACCGACAACTGCCCACTTGGGTTTAAATAATCACTTGAGATGCCACGCACAAGAGAAACCATTTAGTTGTGCTATTTGTGGTAAAGGATTTATCCAGAAGACACAACTTTTGGCTCACACTGAAGTCCATTCAAAAGAGAAGCCATTTGGTTGCAGTGTTTGTGCGAAAACATTTATGGAGCTGGAGAATTTGGCGACACACATGAAACCCCATAAAGGAGGGAAACTTGAGGTGTTGTCTTGAGCAGCACATGGAAGTCCATACAGAAGTTAAACCATTTTCTTGTAGTGTGTGCGGAGTACATGTAAGGCAGTAGGTAGAGTTAAGACACCTTAAATCATTAAGGGTGAATTCCAATTCTCCCCTTAGCCCTCGCCCTTGGCCCTAACCCTTTGTTTTGCGCGTTCACGTGAAGTGGTAGGGCTGTCCCAATACTCATTCAGACGAGTGTTAGTGTTAGTCTCATTGATGAAATGTAACAATTGTGGCAGTCGCATTCATTTGTTTGAATTAAAAGTGAAGCTTTATGTGTGTTTTTGGATGTAGGAGCAGCGCTGCCTGCGGCTCTGTAGCCTACGTACAGAAATCACCACATTTACATGAATAAATAGATGTTTTACAATGAACCGATCAGTCTTGATTAGATTTTATTCTATTTCATTAAGTTAGCGTGGTTTTGAATACAGGATTTGTGGCGAAAGCTCATCACGTCTGCTTATGTGAAAGCCAGCAGAGCCTACTGATGACGTATGTGACTGTTGAAGTGGTGTCCCAAATAGTACGGGTTGACTTTCTACCCGTACCCCTTGTAGCTCTGTTTCAGGGGCAGGGGTTAAGGGCTAATTACTCACTTCTGCTTGTGCAACGGTGTGTACGGGCATAGTGCAATACAATCCGCACTTTATCGTATGTGCACTTTAGGGCTTTGTGCAATATACCTGGCACCTTAAACTAATATGCACTTAGGGTACCATGCAATTTAACTCAGTACCCATGCACTTAAGCACTCTGTCACTTTGGCCCAGTACGTTTTGCACTTTTGCACATTAGCACTTTACCCCCCGAACCCTTTAAAACTCACCTGGTCCCTACAAAAAGAAGTAATATTTTTACAATGTCAGTGTTTTTATCATGTTAAAGTTGTTTATTTTGTTATGGTTAATGTTCTTTGTAATATTGTGTGGTTGTTGTTGCTGCTAATGTTTGTCTCTGTCACTGCATGTTTTTATGTCTGGGGACACCGGATGGAAATTAGCATCAAACTATAATCCGGCACATTTACACATTTTATTTTTAATATGTTCATCAATGTGCAATGTTCCTCCCAAATAAACATTAAAAGTAAAAAGTAAAGGGCTAGGGGTAGGGCTAGAGTAGCCTACTGCAATTGGAGCTAGAGTCAGAGCAAGTTGCCCTTTCCAATATGGCCGACTGTTCTGCCTGTTTGTTTTGTTTTGTTTGTTTTTTGTAATGAGTAAAGGAAACAAAAATGACTATGAGAACAAAAGTAGTGAATACAGACAGGAGAAAAAATAGATTTCAAAACGGTTTCATTTTTTATGAACGGCTACTCAAAATCACAGATAATTTGAATCATGTACTTTTTTGTAAAAGTAACATTATGCAAATAGTTCAAGTACTAATTCATTTTTCACAGAATTGTGAAGATCACCTATCTACTGCACTGTCACTGCAGTCAGAGTCAGAGCAAGTTGCCCTTTCCAATATGGCCGACTGTTCGCTCCGCCTGCGTGTAGTCCGATCCACCCCCTTGGTCGTGACGTGCACAAACCGGAAGAGAGGAGTCTAGCAGCGGGAAACAGCTCGGCTCTCCTGGCTGCCAGGAACAACAAAGAGCCTGAGTAAAATGTCTGAGATGGAGTTTCTGAGAGGATTTGTTACCGAGAGACTCACCGCCGCCTCGCAGGAAATCTTAGCGGCCGTGGACAGAGTCGTAGCCGGGTACGAGGCGGAGGCTTCGGGCTTCAGACAGGAGATCGAGCGGCAGAAGAACCTGCTGGATGTTCTCCTGCAGCCTCTAGTCGTTCTCAACGAAACCGGTTGGTGATTCAGTTTTAAATCATTTCACATCAAAGCTGTGGTTTTGTGGAGAAAGAGGACACGTTGTAAAAAATATTTATCCTGGTAAAGTGAGCCGCTATTTGTTTTCCGTTGCGCCTGATCTAGCCCAGCATTTTTTTGGTTGAAAAGACGTTTAAAAAACGTTTATGCCAACCGTTGAAAAGACGTTTAGAAATGGTTCAAAAGTGAAAGATTTTTCAACACAGTATATTGTTACAGTGGGTCATAACTGGTAAATTTTGTCAAAATTTCTTATTTGAAAGCCACTATTGCAAAAGACGTTTAAATGTGGTCTAAATAACGTTCATAGACGGTAAAAAAAACTTTCACTTTTCAACCAATTTTGAACGAGTTTTGAACATAGACGTTTTTTAAACGTCCATTAAACGTAAAAATGCTCACTGTAATATAGGCCATCTACTTTGTCAACAATTTACAGTAAGGACAAAGCTACAAGCTACAATAAACTTGAATTTATATTGAACATCGACAGTGTTAAATACAGACACATTTATGAAATATGACAATACAGTACAACACTAACAATCAGACATGGGAGATTTTTCTAGAAGTAGTTTGTTTGGGGGAAAAGAGTAACAAAATATAGAAAAAGTCTTCTCGAGCAAATAACACATTAAAGTCCTTCAAATAATCTTACTTGAGACAGTATAGTGTCAGGAAACACAAATGTAAATTGTTACACAATACAGTCAGCCTACTCGTTTTATATGTAAAATACTGCAAACAATAAAAACATCTCTTCTCTAAATAAAATTGCTTAGAACAAAGGTTGTGGAATGCAGGACTGAGTCAAAACCACCACCACGAGTCCTCCCTGGAGCCTGTTTCAGGTGGTCTGCCATGGCACTATTGACGTTTGCCTGTGGGGCTGGGATTCAACCTTATAACAGCATCTAAGATATTAGGGAAATAGTATAGAAATTATGAGATGCAAGGATTTCAGTGTGCAACCACTCCGTAATACAGACAAACTTTATTATTAGCAAAAATTACCTTTAATCACAGAGTACACCAATGCCCTTTTTATTTGCTGTTTTTCCACTTTACTTTTACTTGCATACAGTAGCCCATTTCAGTAGAGTGTGCTTTAATCCCTTTTCCCACTGGTCATACTTTCTCTATCCCACTTTTAGATACCGGATTTATACTTAAACTAAATTGTCCACTGTCTACTGCAGCATGTGAATGCAAAATCTGATTGTAGCCAGCTATCTTTTAAAATGTTGTCCAGGTTTATGCTTTTGGCCATGAAAGGCCCTTCAGTTCAAAATTTCAATTGTGATCAGGCATTAAACAGGTGGCTCACCTATTCAGGCATGGAGGGCCAAACTGCTACTATCAAATAATGTGAAATATCATAAGATGGGGCAACGTTGGACCCTGATGTGGGCCTCCTCTTATATTCAATATTCAGGGTGCCCGGCGCGCCTTGTCTTTTCAGGATTTTTCTGTGGGTACCACCGGGCCTAAAAAATATTTTAGGGTAAACACTGGCTAGGGTTGCCTGGTTAGTAAATAAGCTAACTGGACTGAAAATCCAGCTGTTAAAAATTAATTGGTGCAAGCTATCTGCTGTTCTCACTACCCTGTTTAGATTGGGCCTCACTTCTGCTGTGCTGCTGCCAAACCAGGATGAAATGCAGTGTATGTGAGAATAGTCTCAATGGTGCCTCTGTAAAACATGGTCAGGGCAGGAACAGGAAGGTCGACCTTTTTCAGTCCACTCAAATCCACTCAATGGCAGGAGCAAAATTCCTTCAGGTCAGACTAGCGTCCACTGAGAAGAAGTTCATAGAGACACCAGTTATGAGTGACAGTATGAAGACACTGTTGTTTATGATGTGTTTCATTGTTTCTGCAGGTGATCAGCACCTGTTGAAGATTGAAGCAGAGGATCCTCCTGAGTTGACCTCTAGTCTGGATCAGGAGAACCCAGAGAGTCTACATCTAAAAGAAGAAAAGGAGGAACTATGGACCATTCTTGAGTTTCCCTTCACTTCTGTTCATGTGAAGAGTGAGGATGAGGAGGAGGAACCTCAGTCCCTACAACCTCATCAAAGACAAACTGAGGCTGAGCCTCCATCCAGCAGCTCAGCTGAACAGATGGAGGCTGATGGAGACGACTGTGGAGGATCTGAACCAGCCAGGAACTCAGATCAACATGAAGATCTTCAACCAGATACAGATGATGAGGTCTCAGAGTCGTCCTGTGAGACTGAATACAGTGATGATGACTGGAGAGAAACCAGAGCACCTGAGTCAGGTTTGAACAGTGAAGCTGTTCATGTAAGTGATGAAGAATGTGACACTGGTAAGAAGTCTCACCGCTGCTCAGAGTGTGGGAAAACATTTAAAGCACCCTCGTGGTTGAAGATACACATGAGGATCCATACAGGAGAGAAACCATTTGACTGTGCTACTTGTGGTAAAAGATTTAGTCGAAGAACTAATCTTAAACCCCACATGAGGATCCACACAAGAGAGAAACCATTTGACTGTGCTACCTGTGGTAAAGCATTTAGTCGAAGAGATCATCTTAAAGAACACATGAGGATCCATACAGGAGAGAAACCGTTTGACTGTGCTACATGTGGTAAAACATTTAGTCGAAGAGGTCATCTTAAAGACCACATGAGGATCCATACAGGAGAGAAACCATTTGACTGTGCTACATGTGGTAAAACATTTTGTCAAAGAACTAATCTTAAACTCCACATGAGGATCCACACAAGAGAAACCATTTGACTGTGCTACCTGTGGTAAACAGTTTAGACATAGATGGGTTTTAAATCACTTGAGATGCCACACACAGGAGAAACCATTTAGTTATGCTATTTGTGGTAAAGGATTTATCCAGAAGACACAACTTTTGGCTCACACTAAAGTCCATTCAAAAGAGAAGCCATTTGGTTGCAGTGTTTGTGGGAAAACATTTATGGAGCTGGAGAATTTAGCGACACACATGAAATCCCATAAAGGAGGAAAACTTCAGGTGAGGCCTGCACGATATCAGGAAAATGTCCGATGTACGATGACACTGTTCAGTAATGTGATGACGATATGAATTTTTAAAGTATTTTTTTTTTTTTTGGCGTTTTTATGCCTTTATTTGATAGACCAGTAGAGATAGACAGGAAAGGGGGCAGTTTCTGCAGAGAGTTGGGTAAAACTGACATGCAGGAAAGGTCTGCCCTGATTACGGGACGCTCATCACAACGTGAAAATTAATTTCACATGTAAAATGCGTTTGATTTTGATATGTACAAGGGAAATGGCTGAAATAAAAGTGCCTTAACCACTGCGCCACGCACCGCCCCGATGACGATATGAATTGTGATAAATAATAAAACGTTCAGGTGTGCTGCATATTAACCATACAGTTCCTGTGTCTTTCTGAAAACAACCTCAACACGCTGTCGTAGATACTGCTGTGGTGGCGCTGTAACGCTGCCTCACAAATACACCACAAACAGAGAAGAAGGGTGGAAAACTTTTGATGCTGTGAACAAACTCCAAACATAAGCCAACTAAACACAGGTTGTGCAAGTACAAATATGCTGATCGATGCTGCGTGGATGTGTTTCAGGCGCGGTAACAAATCCACGCACGGGTCAGAAGCTCAGACCTTGGTTTGTCCAAATTGGATGAACCAGGAAGAGAAGCTTCAGCTACAAACAAGCTTGAAATATAGACTTATTTAATTTTTTCAGGACAGTTTCGCATTTCAGAGCTTCAATACAAGACAGACGTTACAAACAAGCAGCATGGAGGTATTTGGATGTTTTTTGGTGTGTCTTTTTGTTATGAAGACATTTGGTGTCAATTTGCGACCGTTATACAGACAGAATTTTGCGTGCTTGAACAATCCATCTTGAGACAAGCACGCAAAATTCTGTCTTTTCAATCTCATATTCTCCACTCAGAGTACCAGCTGCTTCCCTCTGGGAGGAGATTTAGAGTTCCCCGGAGCAGGTTGAACCGTTACAAACATTCTTTTATTCCAACATCTGTTAATATTCTGAATGCACATATGTAGTCTCTTTGATAATGCAAGGGGTGGGCACTGCCATTTTTTGTTGCTGTGTGCTGGGATGTGTAATGTGTACTGTATCAGTACAGGTTTTACTGATTGTTTGATTGATTGATTGATTTTTTATTGTTGTCTGTTGTTTGGTTTTGTAAACTGCAGACCGCCTGGGTTGCCCATAAAGAATTTCCCCATGGGGACCATTAAAGTATATTGAATTGAATTGAATTGAATGCACTGCTACGCCGAGACCCCCCGTAACTCAGAGAAGCCACAGATAGCTCTGAAACTTCTCCCAGCCCTGATTCGACATGAGGGTGAGTAATGAGTGAAATTTCAATTTTGGGTGAACAATCCCTTTAAGCCTATGGTGCATATTCTGCAAGTAATAGCTACATATTGATATATTTTTCACAGAGTTATTAATCGTTTTTATAGTGAAGATGACTGGATCTACTGCACTACAACTGCAGCCAGAGTCAGAGCAAGTTGCCCTTTCCAATATGGCCGACTGTTCGCTACGCCTGCGTGTCTTGTTTTGTTGTTTGTTTTTTTTAATGAGAAAAGGTAACAAAAATGACTATGACAATAAAAGTAGTGACAATACAGACAGGAGAAAAAATAGATTTCAAAACGCGGTTTCATTTTTTTATGAACGGCTACTAAAAATCACGGATAATTTGAATCATGTACTTTTTTGTAAAAGTAATTATGCAAATAGTTCAAGTACTGATTCATTTTACACAGAATTATCAATCGTTTTAATAGTGAAGATGACTGGACCACGTATCTACTGACTGCAGCCAGAGTCAGAGCAAGTTGCCCTTTCCAATATGGCCGACTTTTCGCTACGCCTGCGTGTAGCCCCATCCACCCCCTTGGTCGTGACGTGCACAAACCGGAAGAGAGGAGCCCAACCTTTGTCAAACAGCTCGTTGCTCTCCTGGCTTAGTTTTAATCAACAAAGAGCCTGTGTGAAATGTCTGAGATGGAGTTTTAGAGGAATTTATTACCGAGGGTCGATTGCCGTCCGGAAATCTTAAAATATGGAAGAGTTTTCCAGGTACATAGCCTAGGTTTCGGGTTCAGACAGGAGATCGAACCTTCGGCAGAGTCATAACGCTGGACGTTTGGCAGATCTCTATACGTTCTCAACAAAACCGGTTGTGTTTTTGAATTTAGTTTTAAATCATTTCAACAACTCAAAGCTGTGAGTTGTAGAGAAAGAGGACACGTTGTACTAAGAGATCCTGGTAATGTGAGCCGCTGTTTGTTTTCCGTTGGGAAGACAAATATGATCTACTGTGAAATACCTAATATTTTAAAATGTACGGGCAACAATCGACCCAAATCGTGATGGTTTCAAAAATATAGCTCTTTCAGCATATACATGTTGATTTAAACTGGGACAGGACGGCTTAAAAGCGTTTGACAAGGGTTTAAAAGGTGCCGCGTTTTTTTAAAAGATTTTGGTCTGTAAAACATGGGGAAACGGTTTGTTTTCATCACGGCTTGACCGGAAGTTTGACGTTTCCTTGCTTGCCGACTGTGTCTATTATGACTGCAAAGTCAGAGCAATTGCCATTTCCAATATGGCAGAAATTTTCAAACTAAAGATGGGTGCGTGTAGTCCCATCCACCCCCTTGGTCGTGACGTGCACAAACCGGAAGAGAGGAGCCCAGCAGCGGGAAACAGCTCGGCTCTCCTGGCTGCCAGGAAGAACAAAGAGCCTGAGTGAAATGTCTGAGATGGAGTTTCTGAGAGGATTTATTACCGAGAGACTCGCCGCCGCCTCCCAGGAAATACTATCGGCTGTGGACAGAGTCGTAGCCGGGTACGAGGCGGAGGTTTCGGGCTTCAGACAGGAGATCGAGCGGCAGAGGAACGTGCTGGCTATTCTGCTGCAGCCTCGAGTCGTTCTCAACAAAACCGGTTGGTGATTCAGTTTTAAATCATTTCACTTCAAAGCTGTGATTTGTAGAGAAAGAGGACACGTTGTACTACATTTATCCTGGTAATGTGAGCCGCTGTTTGATTTCCGTTGCGCCTGATCTACCATCTTTATATGTCTATGTGATCTACGGTAGGCCCAGTCCTTGACAAAAGTGAAGGTCCTAAAAGATACATAAAGCCCACGTGATTCTGCAGTTAGCCTATTGTTATTTGTGAAGATTAAACGCTTGCTTAGTGTTTAATCAGGTGCAAGTTTTATTTTACTGATTTTTCGTTTTACAGACAATTCCTTCATGTTAGTTTATTCTTCCTGTAGCTTAACTGTGTAGGATTGAGAATCTTTGTCATCTCGCTATAAAATATAATGGGAATGAATGACTGAGTGTAACATCTTGTTAGTGGCTGCTAGTATGTCCAGGATTGCCATTTTTACAAGGCAACGCTGTTGCTAGGGTTGCTTGGTTAGTAAATAAGCTAACTGGACTGAAAATTCATCTGTTAAAAAATAATTGGTGAGAGGTGGTGTTTACTGTAGCTCAGTTGGTAGAGCACCCGCCCCATGTGTTGAGTCTATAGTCCTCACTGCAAGCGGCCCGGGCCCGGTTCGAATCCCGCACCGGACGCCCCTGTCCTGCATGTCATTGCCCCAAAATTAATTAAAAGTAATTGGTGCAAGCTCACTACCCTGTTTAGATTGTGCCTCACTTCTGCTGTTCTGCTGCCAAACCAGGATGAAATGCAGTGTATGTGAGAACAGTCTCAATGGTGCCTCTGTAAAACATGGTCAGGGCAGGAACAGGAAGGTCAGCCTTTTTCAGTCCACTCAAATCCACTCAATGGCAGGAGCAAAATTCCTTCAGCTCAGACTAGCGTCCACTGAGATGAAGTTCATAGAGACACCAGTTATGAGTGACAGTATGAAGACACTGTTATTCATGATGTGTTTAATTGTTTCTGCAGGTCATCAGCACCTGTTGAAGATTGAAGCAGACGATCCTCCTGAGTTAACCTCTAGGCTGGATCAGGAGAACCCAGAGAGTCTACATCTAAAAGAAGAAAAGGAGGAACTATCGACCACTCCAGAGTTTCCCTTCAGTTCTGTTCATGTGAAGAGTGAGGATGAGGAGGAGGAACCTCAGTCCCTACAACCTCATCAAAGACAAACTGAGGCTGAACCTCCATCCAGCAGCTCAGCTGAACAGATGGAGGCTGATGGAGACGACTGTGGAGGATCTGAACCAGCCAGGAACTCAGATCAACATGAAGATCTTCAACCAGATCCAGATGATGAGGTCTCAGAGTCGTCCTGTGAGACTGAATACAGTGATGATGACTGGAGAGAAACCAGAGCACCTGAGTCAGGTTTGAACAGTGAAGCTGTTCGTGTAAGTGATGAAGAATGTGACACTGGTAAGAAGTCTCACCGCTGCTTAGAGTGTGGGAAAATATTTAATAAAGCCTCGTGGTTGAAGATACACATGAGGATCCATACAGGAGAGAAACCATTTGACTGTGCTACTTGTGGTAAAACATTTACTGAAAGATCTAGTCTTAAAGTCCACATGAGGGTCCATACAGGAGAGAAACCATTTGACTGTGCTACCTGTGGTAAAACATTTAGTCAAAAATCTAGTCTCAAAGTCCACATGAGGATCCATACAGGAGAGAAACCGTTTGACTGTGCTACATGTGGTAAAACATTTACTCAAAGAACTCATCTTAAACACCACATGAGGATCCATACTGGAGAGAAACCATTTGACTGTGCTACATGTGGTAAAACATTTAGTCTAAAATATCATGTTAAACTCCACATGAGGAGCCATACAGGAGAGAAACCATTTGAGTGTGCTACCTGTGGTAAAAAATTTAGTCAAAGAACTAATCATAAACTCCACATGAGGATCCACACAAGCGAAACCATTTGACTGTGCTACCTGCGGTAAACAATTTAGACGTAGATGGGGTTTAAATAATCACTTGAGATGCCACACACAGGAGAAACCATTTAGTTGTGCTATTTGTGGTAAAGGCTTTTTCCAGAGGACACAACTTTTGTTTCACACTAAAGTCCATTCAAAAGAAAAACCATTTGGTTGCAGTGTTTGTGGGAAAACATTTATGGAGCTGGAGAATTTGGCAACGCACATGAAATCCCATAAAGGAGGGAAACTTCAGGTGTTGTCTTGAGCAGCACATGGAAGTCCCTACAGAAGTTAAACTGTTTTCTTGTAGTGTGTGTGGAGTACATGTAAGGCAGTAGGTAGAGTTAAGACACCTTAAATCATTTAGTTGCAGTTTTGTGATGAGACATTTTGTCAACAGGAAGATCTTTACGTGTTCACAAGAATCCATGAACGTACAGCTGAATTGTTTGTGGCCGTCAATTCTCTGATGTTTCTGGCAAGAAGAGATGTATGAGTGTATGTAAACTCAGGACTGTTCCTGAAGGCAGCAGCAGTGTGTGTGAGGCTGCAGTTACTGAACTGTAAAGGGGCGTTCACACCAAACGCGATAGACGCGAATACAATCGCTTCAGACGCTTGTATCGCGCCGCTTGATCATTTTGGATTATTGATGTCCATCGCGTCCATCGCGTCATTCGCGCTTGACGCTCCGCCCGTTCATTTAGCTGATATCACAACCGTTGCTGCACTGTACTTGCTGTACAAGTCTCAGAAACGTCAGAAAACCACCTGCCGTTGTGTCTGGGTTCACTGTGTGTGTGGGGGTGTGTGTGTTTTTTGTTGTTGTTTTTTTTTCACTCTGTGTAGCAGACGGCAGCGGTGCTTACACAGCTTACATCAATTAGCTTCTCCTTCATGTTGGTCTGAGTGTAAACAACCGTACAGAGAGTGACGTTGTCGGCTTGAACTCGTCGCTGATTGGCTGCTTCCAAAGATTTAGAGCATGCCGCCTGAAAAGTTCAATATTTTCAACTTTATTCGCGCCGCTCCAACGCTTCAGACGCGCCGCTGTTTTCATTCGCGAACGCTCCAGACGCTTCATTCGCGCCGCGTCTCATCGCGCCAGACGCTCCATTCGCTGCCGCCTCCGCCTGAATTCTCGATGTGTCAGAAGGCCATTTTACATGAGTGTTTGTAAAC
Organism: Decapterus maruadsi; assembly: GCA_030347415.2. Taxonomy (NCBI): domain Eukaryota; kingdom Metazoa; phylum Chordata; class Actinopteri; order Carangiformes; family Carangidae; genus Decapterus; species Decapterus maruadsi. The sequence continues at coordinate 4,388,283 of CM064898.1, forward strand.
TTTTCAATGAGAGTTGCAGCAGCAGTTCATTGTGAGTCTGCAGTTTGGTGTGAACTGTAACAGCTCATCACAACACAGTGAAAATTAATTTCACATGTAAAATATTTAGTTCAAGTTTATAATTTTGATATAAGAAATGGATTGTTGATGAAATAAGTGCTACAAATGAGGCCTGCACGATATCAGGAAATTTTCCGATGTGCGATGACACTGTTCAGTAATGTGATGACGATATGACTTGTGATAAATAATAAAACGTTCAGGTGTGCTGCATATTAACCATACAGTTCCTGTGTCTTTCTGAAAACAACCTCAACACGCTGTCGTAGATGCTGTAGTGGTGGCGCTGTAACGCTGCCTCACAAATACACCACAAACAGAGAAGAAGGGTGGAAAACTTGTGATGCTGTGAACAAACTCCAAACATTATAAGCCGACTAAACACAGGTTGTGCAAGTACAAATATGCTGATCGATGCTGCGGGGATGTGTTTCAGACGCGTGAACTATCCATTTAGGCCTCTGGTGCATATTCTGCTATAATGACCACAACTTGCTCAGTTTTTCTCCGTTTTTCCGTTTATGAACATTATGATGCAGCATAAAATCACGGAAAATTTTATTGATGTACTTTTTTGTAAAAGTAACATTATGGTAATAATATTATGCAAGTAATAGCAACATATTGATTTATTTTTCACAGAGTTATGAATCGTTTTTATAGTGAAGATGACTGGATCACCTATCTACTGCACATGTAAGGCAGTAGGTAGGGGTAAGACACCTTTAATCATTAAAGCAGATATCAGTGGTACGGCTGTTTCGGCTAATGCTGCGTTCGAGGCAGGCTTTTGAAACCGTAAGTTACAGCTTCAAGTCACAACTACGACTTTGTAGCGTTCCAGGGAACCCATAACTCATGTTTTTACCGTCCTGTTGCCTGTGAAAGTCACTATAACGGCCACTCGTAACTTCCGACCCGTGAACTCGTACCAGATCGAACTGGTATGACTTCACAGGAAGGAAAAACACAATGTACGAGATTCCTTGAACGCACCATGAGTTAGCAGCCCCCGCCCTCGTCAGGCATCTATTGGTCCTCGTGCTACGTCACCACATTCACGCGCACCCCTTGGCTGCACACACAGCCCTTCATGCCGTTCTCTCTCCTCATTGGATAACACTTGTATCCCACAAGGAAGATTTTCTCCTCGGGTTACAGCAGAGCAGAGTGACGGAGAGACTCGTGTTACGGCTGAAACACTCCATGTAAGTGATTGCTGACGGAAAATAGGACTATTTAGGACTTATATTAACAAAAACATTCCACTGATATCTGCTTTAAAGCAGATAATATTTAATATAAATATTAAATATAAGTCCTAAATAGTCCTATTTTCCTAAAGTCCTAAATAGTCCTATTTTCCGTCAGCAATCACTTCATGAAGCCGGGCTGTGTGTGCAGCCAAGGGGTGAGAAAATCTTCCTTGTGGGAATTTTATCCAATGTGGTGACAGCACGAGGACCAATAGATGCCTGACGAGGGCGGGGGCTGCTAACTCATGGTGCGTTCAAGGAAACTCATACTTTGTGTTTTTCCTTCCTGTGAAGTCATACCAGTTCGATCTGGTATGAGTTCACGGGTCGGAAGTTATGAGTGGCCGTTATAGGGAACTTTCACAGACAACAGGACGGTAAAAACACGAGCTACGGGTTACCTAGGTTACCTGGAACGTTACAAAGTCGTAGTTGTGACTTGAAGCTGTAACTTACGGTTTCAAAAGCCTGCCTTGAACGCAGCATTAGCCGAAACAGCCGTGCCGCTGATATCTGCTTTAAAACACGTGCCCAAACCGGAAGAGAGGAGTCGAGCAGCGGGAAACAGCTCGGCTCTCCTGGCTGCCAGGAACAACAAAGAGCCTGAGTAAAATGTCTGAGATGGAGTTTCTGAGAGGATTTATTACCGAGAGACTCACCGCCGCCTCCCAGGAAATCTTAGCGGCCGTGGACAGAGTCGTAGCCGGGTACGAGGCGGAGGCTTCGGGCTTCAGACAGGAGATCGAGCGGCAGAAGAACCTGCTGGATGTTCTCCTGCAGCCTCGAGTCGTTCACAACAAAACAGGTTGGTGATTCAGTTTTAAATCCATGAACCTCAAAGTTGTGTCCTGGTAATGTGAGCCGCTGTTTGATTTCCGTTGCGCCTGATCTAGAGTAAATACGGGAGGCTCAGTCCTTGAGCAAAGTGAAGGTCCTTAAAGATACATAAAGCCTACGTGATTCTGCAGATAGCCTATTTGTTAATTGTGAGGATTAAATGTTTTCTTCGTGTTTAATCAGGTGCAAGTTTAATTTTACTGATTTTCCGTTTTTCAGACAATTCCTTCATGTTAGTTCATCATTGCCTTTGCAAATTCTTCCTGTAGCGAAACTGTATACGGTAGAGAACCTTTGTCATCTCCCTAGAAATAATGGGAAGGGTTATTTACAAGCTAACGCTGTTGCTAGGGTTGCATGGTTAGTAAATAAGCTAACTGGACTGAAAATTCAGCTGTTAAAAAATAATTGGTGCAAGCTAGCTGCTGTTCTCACTACCCTGTTTAGATTGGGCCTCACTTCTGCTGTAGTGCTGCCAAACTAGGATGAAATGCAGTGTATGTGAGAATAGTCTCAATGGTGCCTCTGTAAAACATGGTCAGGGCAGGAACAGGAAGGGTAGTGACAATCCCTATTTGTCACCACCGGTTACTGATGGCCTTGTTTTAACGTGCACGGAGAGCAATGATCCATGGAAACATATGTTGCGGTTTAAACAATAATAATGATTTTAATAAAGCCACTTAACAATGTTCATATAATAAAACAAACAAACTTAGGACGCTCCCGCACAGTTGAAAACTGTTGCTCCTCTGCCTCATCAGAAACACCTGAGCCACATTGATTACAGCGCCACTTCCGGGTCAGGTCAGCTAATCCAGGAAACAAAAAGGAAATACTTCCGCCTTGTGGCTAGGAAGTGCATAAACATAAAAAAATGACTCTTACAGGAAGGTCAGCCTTTTTCAGTCCACTCAAATCCACTCAATGGCAGGAGCAAAATTCCTTCAGCTCAGACTAGCGTCCACTGAGAAGAAGTTCATAGAGACACCAGTTATATGAGTGACAGCATGAAGACACTGTTGTTTATGATGTGTTTCATTGTTTCTGCAGGTGATCAGCACCTGTTGATGATTGAAGCAGAGGATCCTCCTGAGTTGACCTCTAGTCTGGATCAGGAGAACCCAGAGAGTCTACATCTAAAAGAAGAAAAGGAGGAACTATCGACCACTCCAGAGTTTCCCTTCACTTCTGTTCATGTGAAGAGTGAGGATGAGGAGGAGGAACCTCAGTCCCTACAACCTCATCAAAGACAAACTGAGGCTGAACCTCCATCCAGCAGCTCAGCTGAACAGATGGAGGCTGATGGAGACGACTGTGGAGGATCTGAACCAGCCAGGAACTCAGATCAACATGAAGATCTTCAACCAGATCCAGATGATGAGGTCTCAGAGTCGTCCTGTGAGACTGAATACAGTGATAACTGGAGAGAAACCAGAGCACCTGAGTCAGGTTTGAACAGTGAAGCTGTTCATGTAAGTGATGAAGAATGTGACACTGGTAAGAAGTCTCACCACTGCTCAGAGTGTGGGAAAACTTTTAAAGCAGCCTCGTGGTTGAAGAGACACATGAGGGTCCATACAGGAGACAGACCGTTTGACTGTGCTACCTGTGGTAAAACATTTAGTAGAGAAGATACTCTTAAACTCCACATGAGGGTCCATACAGGAGAGAAACCATTTGACTGTGCTACATGTGGTAAAACATTCACTAAAAGATCTAGTCTTAAAGCCCACATGAGGATCCACAGGAGAGAAACCATTTAGTTGTGCTATTTGTGGTAAAGGATTTTCAGAAGACACAACTTTTGCCTCACACTGAAGTCCATTCAAAAGAGAAGCCATTTGGTTGCAGTGTTTGTGGGAAAACATTTATGGAGCTGGAGAATTTGGCGACACACATGAAATCCCATAAAGGAGGTGTTGTCTTGAGCAGCACATGGAAGTCCATACAGAAGTTAAACTGTTTTCTTGTAGTGTGTGTGGAGTACATGTAAGGCAGTAGGTAGAGTTAAGACACCTTTAATCATTTAGTTGCAGTTTTGTGATGAGACATTTTGTCAACAGGAAGATCTTTACGTGTTCACAAGAATCCATGAAGGAGAGTAAACGTACAGTTGAAGTTTTTGTGGCCGTCAATTCTCTGATGTTTCTGGCAAGAAGAGACGTATGAGTGTATGTAAACTCAGGACTGTTCCTGAAGGCAGCAGCAGTGTGTGTGAGGCTGCAGTTACTGAACTGTAACAGCTCATCACAACACAGTGAAAATGAATTTCACATGTGCAATATTTAGTTAAAGTTTATGATTTTGATATAAGAAATGGATTGTTCATGAAATAAGTGCTACAAATGAGGCCTGCATGATATCAGGAAAATGTCTGATGTGCGATGACACTGTTCAGTATTGTGATGACGATATGACTTGTGATAAATAATAAAACGTTCAGGTGTGCTGCATATTAACCATACAGTTCCTGTGTCTTTCTGAAAACAACCTCAACACGCTGTCGTAGATACTGTAGTGGTGGCGCTGTAACGCTGCCTCACAAATACACCACAAACAGAGAAGAAGGGTGGAAAACTTGTGATGCTGTGAACAAACTCCAAACATTATAAGCCGACTAAACACAGGTTGTGTAAGTACAAATATGCTGATTGATGCTGCGTGGAAGCTTGGACCCCGGTTCGTCCAAATTGGATGAACTAGGAAGAGGAGCTTCCGCTACAAGCAAGCTTGAAATATAGACTTATTTAATTTTTGGGGGGACAATTTTGCATCTTGGGGATTCAATACAAGACAGACGTTACAAACGAGCAGCATGGAGGTATTTGGATGTTTTTTGGTGTGTCTTTTTGTTTTACGAAGACAGTTGGTGTTCATTTGCAACCGTTATATGGACACGCACTGCTACGCCGAGACCCCCTGTAACTCAGAGAAGCCACAGATAACTCTGAAACTTCTCCCAGCCCTGAGTCGACATGAGGGTGAGTAATGAGTGAAATTTCAATTTTGGGTGAACTATCCCTTTAAGCCTATGGTGCATATTCTGCTATAATGACCAAAACTTGCTCAGTTTTTGTCCTTTTTCAAAACGGTTTGAATTTTTATGAACATTATGATGCAGTATAGGCCTAAAATCACGGATAATTTTATTCATGTACTTTTTGTAAAAGTAACATAGTAATATTATGCAAGTAATAGCTACATATTGATTTATTAATCACAGAGTTATGAATCGTTTTATTCAGTGAAGATAACTGGATCACCTATCTACTGCACTGCAACTGCAGCCAGAGTCAGAGCAAGTTGCCCTTTCCAATATGGCCGACTGTTCGCTACGCCTGCGTGTTTTTTTGTTTGTTTGTTTTTTTAATGAGAAAAGGAAACAAAAATGACTATGACAATAAAAGTAGTGGCAATACAGACAGGAGAAAAAATAGATTTCAAAACGTTTTTTATGAACGGCTACTCAAAATCACAGATAATTTGAATCATGTACTTTTTTTGTAAAAGTAACATTATGCAAATAGTTAAAGTGCTGATTCATTTTCCACAGAATTATGAAGCGTTTTTATAGTGAAGATGACTGGATCACCTATCTACTGGACTGTAGTTCTGCAGCCGGAGTCAGAGCACGTTGCCCTTTCCAATATGGCCGACTGTTCACTACGCCTGCGTGTTGTCCGATCCATCCGCCCCCTTGGCCGTGACGTGCACAAACCGGAAGAGAGGAGTCTAGCAGCGGGAAACAGCTCGGCTCTCCTGACTGCCAGGAAGAGCCTGAGTGAAATGTCTGAGATGGAGTTTCTGAGAGGATTTATTACCGAGAGACTCACCGCCGCCTCCCAGGAAATCTTAGCGGCCGTGGACAGAGTCGTAGCCGGGTACGAGGCGGAGGCTTCGGGCTTCAGACAGGAGATCGAGCGGCAGAAGAACCTGCTGGATGTTCTCCTGCAGCCTCGAGTCGTTCTCAACAAAACAGGTTGGTGATTCAGTTTTAGATCATTTCACATCAAAGTTGTGGTTTTGTGGAGAAAGAGGGCACGTTGTACTGTATTCATCTTGGTAAAGTGAGCCGCTATTTGATTTCCGTTGCGCCGGATCTAGACTAGAGTAAATTTACGGTAGGCTCGGTCCTTGAGCAAAGTGAAGGTCCTAAAAGATACATAAAGCCTACGTGATTCTGCAGATAGCCTATTTGTTATTTGTGAAGATTAAACGTTTGCTTCGTGTTTAATCGGGTGCAAGTTTTATTTTACTTATTTTAAATAAGTAAAATAAAACTTGCACCCCACTAACATGAAGGAATTGTCTGAAAAACGGAAAATAAGTTATTTTCACACATAGACTGAAGTTTCACAGATCAGAAACTGTGATTCTGAATGAATCTTTAGGGGAAAGTTAAGTAAATTAATCTAATGAGCAGATTTGACTGTTTGTACAATGATTGTCTGGTTTTTGTGACGACTTACTGCTGAAAAAACATTTTAGACATTTTATTAGTCATTAATTGTGCATTTTCACCCACTATTGTATTTGTTAAAGGTTTATTTTATTTGATCAGAAAATGCTGAATGAATGTCTAGCCTTTGTGGATAATCTAGACCATATTTGAGACCTGGTCCAGATCAAAAACGGTTTTTGATCTGGACCAGACTTCTCAAATATGGCCTAGATTAAAAAACAGGTCATGAATATTCATTCAGACACTTTTCTGATCTGTGAAAAATTTTTCTATGATCAGAAAATGTCAATAAATATTCATTTCACTGTTTTTTATCATATAGACCATATTTGAGACCTGGTCCAGATCAAAAAGATCTGGACCAGACTTCTCAAATGAGGTCTGATTAATCACACAAATCATGAAATTCATTAGACATTTTCTGAAATAAAATAAACATTTTACAAATACTATAGTGGGTGTCAAAATTAATGACAACCTAAAATGCAAATTTTTTACAGCAGTAAGTGTCATCAAAAGACCACATTAGACAATCAGATCAAAAACCGCTCTGCTCAGACTTCTCAAATTCCCTAGATTATCCCCTTAAGTGCCGAATCAGAGGCTAAACATTCATTCAGACACAGTTTTGATCTGTTTTTCAAACAATTCCTTCATGTTAGTTCAAAATTGTCTTTAAAGGCACATTTTCACTGTTTTTTCAAATGTATAGACCGCATCTTTGATCTCTCCAGGTCAAAAATATATAATGGGAATGAATGACTTCTGAAATCTCTTAGTTGGAATCTACAGAGGCTAAAGATTCATTCAGACACAGTTTCTGATCCCCGTGAAACCTTCAGTCTATGTGTGAAAATGCAATAAAGGCACATTTCACTGTTTTTTCACCATATAGACTGTGTAGACCTGGTCCAGGTCCCAAAAAGCTCTGCTCCGACTTCTCAAATCTGAAGGATTAATCTAAACAGAGGAAAGATTCATTCAGACATAGTTTTTAATTCTGTGAAACCTAACACATTATGTCCATTAAAACTGAATGAAACATCACATTTCACTTTTTTATTCAGTTTACTCTAATAGTAATAATCAGTGAAGACCTGAAATGCAGTATCTCCAAAACTGAAATATTGCAAAGGATTTTTTAAAATGTGTTATGATTAATATAAATAAACATTCATTCAGAAATGTTTCTGATCTGAAACTATGTCATAAGATATATCCTGTGAAAATGTGATATTATAATGTCAATTTCAATTTGCAATAAAGTCACATTTCACTGTGTTTTTTAGAATAAATGTTTCACAGATCAGAAACTGTCTGAATGAATATTCATGACCTGTGAAATTAATCTGAAATTTGATTCTAGGGGAAGCTGGTTTTAGATCTGGACCAAGTCTAATGAGGTCTGCAGGTTCACACAAAATAAGCTAAATCTCCCCTGAAAATTTTCACAAAAAAAATAAACCTTTTACAAATACAATAGTTGTCAGGCAATCAATTAATAAGACTAACCTAAAATGTCTAAAATGTTTTTACAGCAGTAAGTGTCACTAAAAATATTACAGACAATCATGTTGTTTAAACATCTCCTCAACATTTTGACGTCATTTCCTTAACTTTCCCCTTAAAATCACAAATCGGAGGCTAACTTCTCCTGTAGTGTTACTGTTTGCCAAAGTTCAGACAATTCAATTCAATTGTTTTTCATCATTGTCTTTGCAAATTCTTCCTCCCTCAGCTAAACTGTACAGGGTTGAGAATCTTTGTCATCTCCCTGAAAATATAAAATGGGAATGAATGACTGAGTGAAACATCTTCATTGATAAAACTAGTGATTACCTGTATGTTTCTCTTTCCCCCTCTTTTCGCCCCGCTCCTTTGGAGCTTTTAAATAACGTTAATCTGGAGTAATAGTCTGGCTTTCTCTATCAGCTGTGTCAGGCAGGTGTCTCCTCATTAAACATGCTCAGTTTCAGATTTGAAGGAAGTCCTGTGAAAGGTGGAAAGATCTTTGTTATAACCCTCGATCATTGTAGAATGTGTTTAATTCAGGAAAGTGAAACTAAAACATTATGTCCATTCACACAACTGAATGAAAATCATTTCTTTTGCTTATTCAGTTTACTCTAAGATTTGGACTAATTCAGTGAAGACCTGAAATGCAGTATCTCCAAAACTGAAATATTGCAAAGGATTTTTTAAAATGTGTGTATGTATATATATAAATAATAGATATTAGAAATGTTTGCCTCCTGACAACTATGTCCACCTATAAGATATATCCTGGACCCCCCCGGACTGATTGGCTCGGTAGGTGGAGTGTTTCGGCGAAACGGTTACAACGGGGATGAGGCCAGACTCCCCCTGTGAAATGAAATGAAATGCATTTCCGGGGGAGGCTGGTTTACGAGGCTATTGCTAGGGTTGCTTGGTTAGTAAATAAGCTAACTGGACTGAAAATTCAGCTGTTAAAAATAATTGGTGCAAGCTCGCTGCTGTTCTCACTACCCAGTATGTGAGAACAGTCTCAATGGTCAGGGCAGGAACAGGAAGGTCGACCTTTTTCAGTCCATTCAAATCCACTCAATGGCAGGAGCAAAATTCCTTCAGCTCAGACTAGCGTCCACTGAGAAGAAGTTCATAAAGACACCAGTTATACGAGTGACAGTATGAAGACACTGTTTTTCATGATGTGTTTCATTGTTTCTGCAGGTGATCAGCACCTGTTGAAGATTGAAGCAGACGATCCTCCTGAGTTGATCTCTAGTCTGGATCAGGAGAACCCAGAGAGTTTACATCTAAAAGAAGAAAAGGAGGAACTGTCGACCGCTCTTGAGTTTCCCTTCACTTCTGTTCATGTGAAGAGTGAGGATGAGGAGGAGGAACCTCAGTCCCTACAACCTCATCAAAGAGAAACTGAGGCTGAACCTCCATCCAGCAGCTCAGCTGAACAGATGGAGGCCGATGGAGACTGTGGAGGATCTGAACCAGCCAGGAACTCAGATCAACATGAAGATCTTCAACCAGATCCAGATGATGAGGTCTCAGAGTCGTCCTGTGAGACTGAATACAGTGATGACTGGAGAGAAACCAGAGCACCTGAGTCAGGTTTGAACAGTGAAGCTGTTCATGTAAGTGATGAAGAATGTGACACTGGTAAGAAGTCTCACCGCTGCTCAGAGTGTGGGAAAACTTTTAATGCACCCTCTGTGTTGAAGTTGCACGTGAGGAGCCATAAAGGAGAGAAACAATTTGACTGTGCTACTTGTGGTAAAACATTTAGTAAAGTAAGACATCTTAAAGACCACATGAAAGTCCATACAAGAGAGAAACCATTTGACTGTGCTACCTGTGGTAAAACATTTGGTCGAAGAAATAATCTTAAACACCACATGAGGATCCATACAGGAGAGAGACCGTTTGACTGTGCTACTTGTGGTAAAACATTTAGTCTAAGAACTAATCTTAAACACCACATGAGGATCCATACAGGAGAGAAACCATTTGACTGTACTACATGTGGTAAAACATTTGGTCGAAGATGTCATCTTAAACTCCACATGAGGATCCATACAGGAGAGAGACCGTTTGACTGTGCTACCTGTGGTAAAACATTTAGTAGAGAAGATACTCTTAAAGTCCACATGAGGATCCATACAGGAGAGAAACCATTTGACTGTGCTACTTGTGGTAAAACATTTAGTCTAAGAACTATTCTTAAACACCACATGAGGATCCATACAGGAGAGAAACCATTTGACTGTGCTACTTGTGGTAAAACATTTAGTAGAGAAGTTACATTTAAACACCACATGAGGATCCATACAGGAGAGAAACGATTTGACTGTACTACATGTGGTAAAACATTTAGTCAAAGATCTAGTCTTAAAGACCACATGAGGATCCATACAGGAGAGAAACCATTTGACTGTGCTACTTGTGGTAAAACATTTAGTCATAGAACTAGTCTTAAAAACCACATGAGGATCCATACAGGAGAGAAACCATTTGACTGTACTACATGTGGTAAAACATTTAGTCAAAGATCTTGTCTTAGAGACCACATGAGGATCCATACAGGAGAGAAACCATTTGACTGTACTACATGTGGTAAAACATTTAGTAAAGTAAGACATCTTAAAGACCACATGAAAGTCCATACAAGAGAGAAACCATTTGACTGTGCTACCTGTGGTAAAACATTTGGTCGAAGATGTCATCTTAAACTCCACATGAGGATCCATACAGGAGAGAGACCGTTTGACTGTGCTACCTGTGGTAAAACATTTAGTAGAGAAGATACTCTTAAACTCCACATGAGGATCCATACAGGAGAGAAACCATTTGACTGTGCTACTTGTGGCAAAACATTTAGTCATAGAACTAATCTTAAACACCACATGAGGATCCATACAGGAGAGAAACCATTTGACTGTACTACATGTGGTAAAACATTTAGTCAAAGATCTTGTCTTAGAGACCACATGAGGATCCATACAGGAGAGAAACCATTTGACTGTGCTACCTGTGGTAAAAAATTTAGTCAAAGAACTAGTCTTAAACTCCACATGAGGATCCACACAAGAGAAACCATTTGACTGTGCTACCTGTGGTAAACAATTTAGACATAGATGGGGTTTAAATAATCACTTGAGATGCAACACACAGGAGAAACCATTTAGTTGTGCTATTTGTGGGGAAGGATTCCAGAAGACACAACCTTTGTTTTACACACAAGTCCATTCAAAAGAGAAGCCATTTGGTTGCAGTGTTTGTGGGAAAACATTTATGGAGCTGGAGAATTTGGCGACACACATGAAATCCCATAAAGGAGGGAAACTTCAGGTGTTGTCTTGAGCAGCACATGGAAGTCCATACAGAAGTTAAACCATTTTCTTGTAGTGTGTGTGGAGTACATGTAAGGCAGTAGGTAAGAGTTAAGACACCTTTAAACATTTAGGGCGTATTCACACCAGGCTCGTTTGGTCCGCTTGAAACGGACTTTTCCTCTGGTGCGGACTTTTTGGGGAGGTGTGAATACAAACCAGCGGACTCTGGTGCGGATCAAACAAGTGGACCGAGACCACCTCTGCAGGTGGGACTCGGTCCACTTGTTTGATCCGCACCAGAGTCCCAAACGGACCCTGGTGCGGTTTGCGTATGGTGTGAATGTAAACCGAACCTTTCCCAAACCAAATGCAAAATCCAAGCGCCTTTTTGGATTCAACAGGCTTCCGTTGTTGTCAGAAAATGTGGAAATTATCAACGAGCCGTGGGTCGATGGAGCACAGATAGACACGCTGCCTCCTTGACATTTATCAGATGCTGGAGAGACGCGCCCGTCGCCGTTAACGATGCACATTCTTTTTTTCTTTTTTTAAAAACTGATAACAGAAAGTCGTTATCCTATTAATAACCATTAACAGAAATAAATATGACTATAGGCTTATGCCGATCGCCAACGCAGCATCCTGAGAGGATGATTATGTTTTTTGTTTTGTTTTTTGCTGTGCCGTCCTTTTTTTCTTCCTTTTTTTAGCGCACCATGCTTAGGGGTGTCAACATCTACACGTGTAAACGGGTACATGGATAACAAATCATAGCCTATCCGTTTAGAAAACTCAATAACGTTAGCAGTTTACATGTTTCAGATAATAGGCCTGATGGAACTGCGTGTCAATCCCCCCTCACTTTATCTCCGCGTAGCCTCTCTCCAGCTGTCCTTTCAAAATAAAGGCTGAGGGAAAAAAACACCGACTCCTCCGACCTGTACTGCGAAGGAGGCTCAACATGGCCAGACTTTGTGTTCATGTTCCAGCCTAACAAAACCTCAAGCCCCGGTCCGAGTTAACACTGTACTACGAAGCTGGTTATCAACTTATTCCTGACGCAAGGAGCATATTCCCTAAGCTGAACATCTAGGTGGAAACGCTCAGAGAGAAAGTAAACAGCAGCGGATCAGCGCGATCTCTTCCTACAAACGCAGACAGGCGGCCGCCTCAAACTTTATAGCTTAATGCAGAAAAAACCCTGGTCTGAGCCCCGTTTACAATTGTAGAAAAAACTGTAAACGTTGACACCCCTACTTCAGACGCGCAGACATCTGTATGTTGTCTGACTTTCCTTCGCCATACACAGGGATTGCTGCATAACGGCCACATAGCCTCCAAGTGATGAATAAGTGGGACAGATGAAATTGGAAATACTACCAAATTGAAAGGGCAGCAAGAAACGCATTCATGCCTTTATTGTGTACTTTTCGTGGAAGATCCCGCTGATAAGCTAATTCTTATCCAATGATTGAGCGACTATGTGAACTATCGGACTTTCCTGGTGTGAATACGCCCTAAGTTGCAGTTTTGTGATGAGACATTTTGTCAACAGGAAGATCTTTACGTGTTCACAAGAATCCATGAAGGAGAGTAAACGTACAGTTGAAGTTTTTGTGGCCGTCAATTCTCTGATGTTTCTGGCAAGAAGAGACGTATGAGTGTATGTAAACTCAGGACTGTTCCTGAAGGCAGCAGCAGTGTGTGTGAGGCTGCAGTTACTGAACTGTAACAGCTCATCACAACACAGTGAAAATGAATTTCACATGTACAATATTTAGTTAAAGTTTATGATTTTGTGTGTAAGAAATGGATTGTTCATGAAATAAGTGCTACAAATGAGGCCTGCATGATGTCAGGAAAATGTTTGATGTGCGATGACACTGTTCAGTATTGCGATGACGATATGACTTGTGATAAATAATAAAGCGTTCAGGTATGCTGCATATTAACCATACAGTTCCTGTGTCTTTCTGAAAACAACCTCAACACGCTGTCGTAGATACTGTAGTGGTGGCGCTGTAACGCTGCCTCACAAATACACCACAAACAGAGAAGAAGGGTGGAAAACTTGCAATGCTGTGAACAAACTCCAAACATTATAAGCCGACTAAACACAGGTTGTTGTGCATGTACAAATATGCTGATCGATGCTGCGGGGATGTGTTTCAGGCGCAGTAACACATCCACGCACGGGTCAGAAGCTCGGACCCTGATTTGTCCAAATTGGATAAACCAGGAAGAGGAGCTTCCACTACAAACAAGCTTTAAATATAGACTTATTTAATTTTTTCAGGACAATTTTGAATTTCTGGGCTTCAATACAAGACGGACATCAAGGTAACATAACTTCTGGAGGTATTTGGATGTTTTTTGGTGTGTCTTTTTGTTACAAAGACAGTTGGTGTCCATTTGCAACCGTTATACGGACATGCACTGCTACACCGAGACCCCCTGTAACTCAGAGAAGCCACAGATAACTCTGAAACTTCTCCCAGCCCTGAGTCGACATGAGGGTGAGTAATGAGTGAAATTTCAATTTTGGGTGAACTATCCCTTTAAGCCTATGGTGCATATTCTGCTATAAAGACCACAACCTGCTCAGTTTTTGTCCTTTTTCAAAATGGTTTGAATTTAAATTCAATTCAATATACTTTAATGGTCCCTGTGGGGAAATTCATTATGGGCAACCCAGGTGGTCTGCAGTTTAAAAAAACAGACAACAGACAACAATAAACAAGTTGCTGTACCAGGCTGTAATTCCGTACCTTATAGTACTCTCCAATACAGCATGATAAAACAACAACATAAACTTTTGCTCAACACCAAAAACTCTCAATCTGCGCAGGAAATACAATCTCTGTTGCAGCTTGGAGCAGAGACTCTCCACATGGGCCCTCCAGCTCAGTGTGTTGTCAATGTGAACTCCCAAGTACTTGTAAGTGGAGACCTGAGTGATGGGTTCGTTGTGGATGACCACTGGCCTCAAGTCATCCACAGCTTTAATATTGAACACCATCTCTTCAGTTTTCTTTACATTAAGCATCAAATAATTAGAGTCACACCACTGAACAAAATTACAGATCTCAGAATGGTAAGCTGCTGGACTGCCATTCTTGTGCAACAACCCAAGGATGGCAGTGTCGTCTGAAAATTTGATGATGTTGTTATCAGGGTGGACTTTGATGCAATCGCTGGTGTATAATGTAAAGAGCACAGGGGAGCTCACGCATCCCTGGGGGGCACCAGTGCTGGAGAGTCTGGACTCAGAAAGGACATTGTTAACTCTGACATACTGTACACGGTTAGTTAGGAAAGAAACCGTTTCAATATGAAGGGGTTTACATTCATGTTCCTCAGTTTTTCAATCAATAGATGTGGCTGCAGCGTATTAAACGCTGAGCTAAAATCGACAAACAATAAACGAACATAAGCTTTGGGGTCTTCCAGATGTTTAGTGACCAGATGAGTAATGCTGTTAATAGCGTCATCTGTGCCACGCCCCTGCCAATTTGTGCCAATTTTTATGAATGTTATGATGCAGCATAAAATCACGGATAATTTTATTCATGTACTTTTTGTAAAAGTAACATTATAGTAATATTATGCAAGTAATGGCTACATATTGATTTTTTTTCACAGAGTTATGAATCGGTTTTTTAGTGAAGATGACTGGATCACCTATTCACTGCACTGTAACTGCAGCCAGAGTCAGAGCAAGTTGCCCTTTCCAATATGGCCGACTGTTCGCTACGCCTGTGTGTTGTCAGATCCATCCACCCCCTTGGACGTGACGTGCCCAAACCGGAAGAGAGGAGTCTATAAGCGGCAAACAGCTCGGCTTTCCTGGCTGCTAGGAACAACAAAGATCAGCCTGAGTGAAATGTCTGAGATGGAGTTTCTGAGAGGATTTGTTACCGAGAGACTCACCGCCGCCTCCCAGGAGATCTTAGCGGCCGTGGACAGAGTCGTAGCCGGGTACGAGGCGGAGGCTTCGGGCTTCAGACAGGAGATCGAGCGGCAGAAGAACCTGCTGGATGTTCTCCTGCAGCCTCGAGTCGTTCTCAACAAAACCGGTTGGTGATTCAGTTTTAAATCATTTCACCTCAAAGTTGTGGTTTTGTGGAGAAAGAGACGCACTGTACTACATTGAGCCGCTGTTTGCGTGGGGGGGGTAATGTGAGCCGCTGGTTGATTTCCGTTGCGCCTGATCTAGAGTAAATACGGTAGGCTCGGTCCTTGAGCAAAGTGAAGGTCCTAAAAGATACATAAAGTATATTTGATATTGGTGATATTTGCTATTTACGCAGATTTAGCGTTTTCCTCGCATTTAATCAGGTGCAAGTTTTATTTTACTGATCATTTCATCATTGTCTTTGCCAATTCTCTCTGTTAAACTGTCAATGTATAGTCTAATATAGTAAAATGGGAATGAATGACTGAGCAAAACATCTGGTTAAAGGAAAGCATGCAACTTTGACATTCTCTGACTTGGCATACATTTGAACACATTCACCTACCGAAGCTCAGGGGTATCTAACTGTGTCAAGTTGGTTCAAGCCTTTTACCATAGACTTAGTCACTGCTCGGTGACATTTGTCTATTTCGGCCTGGGTCGTTTTACACTTCCTTGCCTTGGTGAAAGGTGAGAGGCTCATAGCAGGAGCAAAATTCCTTCAGGTCAGATTAGCGTCCACCGAGAAGAAGTTCATAGAGACACCAGTTATGTGAGTGACAGTATGAAGACACTGTTGTTCATGATGTTTCATTGTTTCTGCAGGCGATCAGCACCTGTTGATGACTGAAGCAGAGGATCCTCCTGGGTTGACCTCTAGTCTGGATCAGGAGAACCCAGCGAGTCTACATCTAAAAGAAGAAAAGGAGGAACTATGGACCACTCTTGCGTTTCCCTTCACCTCTGTTCATGTGAAGAATGAGGATGAGGAGGAGGAACCTCAGTCCCTACAACCTCATCAAAGACAAACTGAGGCTGAGCCTCCATCCAGCAGCTCAGCTGAACAGATGGAGGCTGATGGAGACTGTGGAGGATCTGAACCAGCCAGGAACTCAGATCAACATGAACATCTTCAACCAGATCCAGGTGATGAGGTCTCAGAGTCGTCCTGTGAGACTGAAGCCAGTGATGATGACTGGAGAGAAACCAGAGCACCTGAGTCAAGTTTGAACAGTGAAGCTGTTCATGTACGTGATGAAGAATGTGACACTGGTAAAAAGTCTCGCTGTAAGAAGTCTCACCCTTGCTCAGAGTGTGGGAAAACTTTTAAAGCACCCTGGATTTTGAAGATACACATGAGGATCCATACAGGAGAGAAACCATTTGACTGTGTTGCCTGTGGTAAAACATTTAGACTACAACACAATCTTCATGCACATATGAGACTCCATACAGGAGAGAAACCATTTGACTGTGCTACCTGTGGTAAAAAATTCCGTCGAAGAGCTCATCTTAAAGACCACATGAGACTCCATACAGGAGAGAAACCATTTGAATGTTCTACCTGTGGTAAAACATTCAGACATGTATTGAGTTTAAAGATCCACTTGAGACAGCACACACAGGATAAACCATTTCGTTGTGCTATTTGTGGGAAAGGAGTTACCCAGAAGACAAATCTTTATGTTCACACAAAAGTCCATTCAAAAGAGAAGCCATTTGGTTGCAGTGTTTGTGGGGAAACATTTATGGAGCTGGAGAATTTGGCGACACACATGAAATCCCATAAAAGAGGGAAACTTCAGTTGTTGTCTTGAGCAGCACATGAAAGCCTAATCAGAAGTTAGATGTGTTCAAAACTCTCTCACTGCCAAAGATGAGTTATCTAGTCTTTGGGAATCAAAGCGTAGACTGCAAAAGACGAGATAACTCACCTTAGCGTTTTTCTGAATTGCAACGCCATGCTGAATGTCTTGTCCTACTCCTCTGTGAAGATCAGACTTGTATCATCAAAATAAAGTGCAGAAAAACCCATTGGGGTTGAGAAATATTTAAAAAAATATATATAGAGGAGATATTGAGAGTGAGGAGTTGTCGTCACGGCTCAGAGCCCCACCCTCTCCCCCTCGTTATCGCTAGATCTTCCCCTTCTCCGCCATGATGGAAGCATTCCGGTGGCGAAAGCCTTACTAGTCTATGGGCAAAACAAAACCGTTTCCATGCCTGGAAATCACTGCTGTGTTAAAAACTGTTCCAGTACTTCACACGATTGTAATGGAAAACGTAGCAACAACGAGCTCGTATGGGTCGATGTTTTGGATGTCTGAGAGCTCCTCCACCTAGTTGTTTAGCGCTAGGTGTGAGCTTGTTCCTGTAAGGTCCCTTTACTGTAATTTGTTGATTTGTCACTGTTCCGCCGAAATAATAATAAAAAGAAGAGCTAGAATTTGCACAAAATACCAGCCTCTAAGTGCGGCCACATCTGTCTCTGCTCTTCATTGACTCCAATATTTTCTGAGAGAAGCAGAACGGACCAATGTTTTAAAACTGCCAGCGTCTCCAAAACATTTACTGTAGAAACACCTAGTCTAAGGTGTTGATCTGCGTTTTGTTCTGAATGGAGCTACCGTTTTGTCACATGAAGCCTAAATGCGAGACCAATAGTCGCGTCTCTGTGATGTTCTGAGGACGTTGCCCCAAGCAACCGATAGCATCTCCTTCCATCATGGCCGACCGGCTCAAACCCCGTCCAGATCGGACCAAATCGGCACGTGACTCCTAACTCTCAGTAACAACATTTTTAGGCCCTCTCAAAATATTTTTACAGTCACTTTTGTGACCGATGGGATTAAATGTTACAGTGCAGTAAGTAATGAGTTGTGTATAGTTGTAATGAAAATAAATAATGAATGAAAGGTGGCCTAACTTAGGGTAGTTTAAAATGTCAAGATGCCAAAATAAAGTGACTGATCTGACTTGATGTAAAACCCGATGGACAGTTGATTTTTCTCCCTTTAAAGTACAGAAATGGCCGTTTGTCCCGTTTGTTGCGCCGAGTTGTCACGAGCTGCAACACCACTTTACCCGGGTAAGGAAAACGGATTTGATTATCGGTTATCGAGCCAGATCTCAACGTCACGGCCACTGTACGCAGAGCCCACTCCATTGCTCTCGACCCCAGTCACCCACTCAACCCACACTTCACACTCCTTCCCTCCGGCCAGCGATACAGAACCCCAGCCTGGAAGAAAATAAAGTTCAGCAAGAGCTTCATCCCATCTGCCATAGCTGAACTAAACAGGACAATGAAAAGAAAATAACCAACAAATACATCTGTAAAATACGGGGTCTTCATATCATATATCATATCTCTTTCTGGTATAGTTGTACTTATTGGAAACATCTTTTGTTTGTTGTTTGTAAAGCAAAATTTAATGGTTGGGTTGGAGTTTTGTGTCCAAAAATAAACGTTAGACTAAACAAATGAAATACTTGTCTTTTATCATCACCTATGGGCTTCTAGTCCTGCGTGCAGGTAACTGTGTCACCTTCCTCCCCGCATAAAAACTTTATCACAAAAAAATTCAGGGTCGATTGTTGCTCACATTTTAAAATTCTGGGTTTAATGATCCCCGTTTTCATGGTAGGCCTATACATTAGGGGAGTGGCTTATTTTCCCTCGGCTCTGACCGGAAGTGGCGTTTTTGTGGGCGTTCCCTCGGTTGCCGACTGGTAGATCGATGCACGTGTCCAACCAGGAAGAGAGTCGAGCAGCGGGAAACAGCTCGGCTTTCCTGGCTGCCTGGAACAACAAAGAGTAAAATGTCTGAGATGGAGTTTCTGAGAGGATTTGTTACCGAGAGACTCACCGCCGTCTCCCAGGAAATCTTAGCGGCCGTGGACAGAGTCGTAGCCGGGTACGAGGCGGAGGTTTCGGGCTTCAGACAGGAGATCGAGCGGCAGAGGAACATGCTGGATGTTCTCCTTCAGCCTCGAGTCGTTCTCAACAAAACAGGTTGGTGATTCAGTTTTAAATCATTTCACCTCAAACTTTTGGTTTGTAGAGAAAGAGCACATTATCTTTATGTAACTATCAACAATCTAAGAAGGTCTAGTTGAGGCGACATACTCGGTAAATTGACTCGGATGTTATCGACTAGCAAGCGTGTTTTTATTTTGAATTTATTCCCCTAGTCCTGTATTGGGAGCAGGCCCGGTCACTAAGATTTTGGTGGCCCTAAACAAGATTTTTGTTACCACTATAGTTAAAACTGAATGCAGTCATGTTTATGCCCTCTGAGGTTTGAGGCCATTTTCTCGACTTTTACATATTTTCTTAAATTAATCTTTTTTTTAAAGATACTTATAGACAGCAGTACTCAAGTGTTTTATGTCTAATACAATACAATAAAACTTAATTATCCACCATGGTGGAAATTTCACCATAAATAAACAAACTCTCATTAGAAACATATAGCAATTAAGAATGCAGTTAAAATATTAGAACCTCCACCATAAACCCACTGAGATTAATTTGTCCTAGAACACTGTAATTTAGGCCAAATGCTGGAAATTTCAGTCATGAGAATTTACTGTTTTGGTACTTGAAATAGGATATGAATACAGTAATAGATAGGCCTAAGTGTAGAAAACAACTGCTTTTTGAGCACCAATGTTGCCATTCTATTTTCACCAAATGTAAGAAAAATGTAAAATGAGCTGAATATTGACTGCATATAAAGCTCAAAGTTTGCGTGCAGGGCTCAGGATGTTTAAATGACTGGAATGAACCTCTGTGCCTTTCTGATCATGTGCACCCCCCCCCATCTAACGACTGTAGAGTGTTTATGCAAGCGGCCGGCCCTTTTGAGCCATCACCATATCAGGTTTCCCCCACGCGTTCTTTTGCTCTGTGGTTAATTTGAATTTGTAAGATACCAGTGCTTTAGGCCTGTGCATATTCTCGTTTGTCGGGGTCATTGTATCTCAAAGGAATTTTTAATCAAAACCAACTGGACTTGGTTATTTGTCTGGGAAGACGTTTCACCTCTCACTCGCATCTGACCAGGCTGGGACAACTATCCAACACCAAATTACAAAAGTACCTAAAACATTTTTGAGGAGGAAGGAAGTAGGTTTTATAAATAAATGACAGTTTGTAGCCACATTTAAAAATGTTTACATTAACTTGGGTTGTAACAGGGTAGGCCTAATAAGCTATGCTTCAGCCTATGCCTTTTCGGTCCAAATGTCTATTGTAACATTTTCTTTTTCTGTTCATGTATTGTTTTCTTTGATCAATTTTTTTCTCTCTCTGGTTTGTTACTTCTCTTTTAATGACTTGTATTGACCAAAATAAACTAAACTAAACTATCTGGTGTGGAGAGACCCACACCACTCAACAAGCAGAGGTGTATAAAGTACTTAAAAATAACTAAGTAAACATAGAAATACCATAACTGAAAATGACTTTGGTAAAAGTTAAAGTCAACCATAAGGAAATTACTTGAGTAAAAGTCTTAAAGTAAAAGTCTTGATTACAAAAAGAACTCAAGTGAAGTACAGATCCTCAAAAAAACTACTTAAGTAGTGTAACAAAGTACATCCACTTTGTTACTATCCACCTGTCAACAAGTTCTACAAAAGACTAATAATGGTATTGTAGTAGTCGTTTGTCAAAAAACAAAGAAAAGTTCCAAATCAATTTTCAAATCATAAAGTTCAAAGGGCCACTGCTGCACCATGGGTGTCCACGGAAAACGTGGTGCCCAAAGTACAAATGACAAGGCAAGGCAATGTTATTTGTAGGCTATAACCTGTTGCAAACAGTTTGTCTCAAAGGGCTTCAAAAGACACTGTTTTTGATGATGTGTTTCATTGTTTCTGCAGGTGATCAGCACCTGATTGAAGCAGAGGATCCTCCTGAGTTGACCTCTAGTCTGGATCAGGAGAACCCAGAGAGTCTACATCTAAAAGAAGAAAAGGAGGAACTATCGACCACTCTTGAGTTTCCCTTCACTTCTGTTCATGTGAACAGTGAGGATGAGGAGGAGAAACCTCAGTCCCTACAACCTCATCAAAGACAAAATGAGGCTGAGCCTCCATCCAGCAGCTCAGCTGAACAGATAGAGGTTGAGATAGAAGCAGATGGAGACGACTGTGGAGGATCTGAACCAGCCAGGAACTCAGATCAACATGAAGATCTTCAATCAGACACAGATGATGAGGCCTCAGAGTCGTCCTCTGAGGATGAATACAGTGATGGTGACTGGAGAGAAACCAGAGCACCTGAATCAGGTTTGAACAGTGAAGCTGTTCATGTAAGTGATGAAGAATGTAACACTGGTAAGAAGTCTCACCGCTGCTCAGAGTGTGGGAAAACTTTTAGATCACCCTCGGTGTTGAAGATACACATGATGAGCCATACAGGAGAGAAACCATTTGACTGTGCTACCTGTGGTAAACTTTTTAGGCGTAAAGCTTCTCTTCAACTCCACGTGAGAGTCCATACAGGAGAAAAACCATTTGACTGTGCTACCTGTGGTCAACAATTTAATCTCAAAAGTAATCTTCATAGACATGTTAGGAGACGCCATACAGGAGAAAAACCATTTGACTGTGCTACTTGTGGTAAATGTTTTGGGATGAAATCTTCTCTTAAAGACCACATGAGGAGCCATACAGGAGAGAAACCATTTGACTGTGTTGCCTGTGGTAAAACTTTTACTCTAAGAAGTAGTCTTCGTAGACATGTGAAACTCCACTCAAAGGAGAAATCATTCTACTTTGCACCTGAGCCATGTTTGAACCGTGAAGCTGTTCATGTAAGTGATGAAGAATGTAACACTACCAGGAAGTCTCACTGCTGCTCAGAGTGTGGGAAAACATACAGCAGGCCCTGGGATTTTAGGCAGCACATGATGACCCATACAGGAGAGAAACCATTTGATTGTGCTACGTGTGGTAAACAATTTATTCAAAGAGGTTCTCTTCACAGACATATGAAGCGCCATACAGGAGAGAAACCATTTGACTGTGCTACATGTGGTAAAAAATTTAGTCACAGATTTAATCTTAAATCTCACATGAGAGTCCATACAGGAGAGAAACCATTTGAATGTCCTACCTGTGGTAAAACATTTAGACAAAGAGGGACTTTTAGTGCACATTTGAAACTCCACACACAGGAGAGACCATTTAGTTGTGCTATTTGTGGTAAAGGATTTATCCAGAGGACAAATCTTTTGTCTCACACTAAAGTCCATTCAAAAGAGAAGCCATTTGGTTGCAGTGTTTGTGGGGAAACATTTTTGGAGCTGGAGAATTTGACAATGCACATGAACTCCCATAAAGGAGGGTAACTTTAGTTGTTGCCTTGAGCAGCATATGAAAGTCCATGCAGAAGTTAAAGTGCGTATGGAGTAATTTTTTTTTGTTTCATTGTTTTCCTTATCAAATTGTAGCAGATTCTGTAAAAAAAAAACAAAGCTTCAAAGATCAGGAAGTCCATGATCTGGTTCTCATCGGCAGTTGTTCCATTAAAGCAGATATCAGCGGTTCGGCCGTTTTGGCTAATGCTGCGTTCAAGGCAGGCTTCTGAAATTGTAAGTTACAACTTCAAGTCACAACTACGACTTTGTAGCGTTCCAGGTAACCCGTAACTCGTGTTTTTACCGTCCTGTTGCCTGTGAAAGTCACTATAACGGCCTCTCGTAACTTCCGACCCGTGAACTCGTACCAGATCGAACTTCACAGGGAGGAAAAACACAAAGTACGAGTTTCCTTGAACGCACCATGAGTTTGCAGCCCCCGCCCTCGTCAGGCATCTATTGGTCCTCGTCCTACGTTACCACATTCACACACATCCCTTGGCTGCACACACAGCCCTTCATGCCGTTCTCTCTCCTCATTGGATAACACTTGTATCTCACAAGGAAAGTTTTCTCCTGGGTTTACAGCAGAGCAGAGTGACGGAGAGACTCGTGTTTCAGCTGAAACACTCCATGTAAGTGATTGCTGACGGAAAATAGGACTATTTAGGACTTATATTAACAAAAACGTTCCGCTGATATCTGCTTTAAAGTGAGGCATCCTGGAAACCTGTCTGATTTTGGAGATTTTGCAGTGTTTATTTGATCTTATCATTTCTCATCATTTCTGCTATGATCGCGCACCCAGTCAGACGTTACACACACTGCCCCGGCCGTCGAAGCTTCAATTTTGATCAATTTTATGTCCGTGAAGATTTGATTTTCAAAATATGATTATCAGGACAGCCCAGGTGGAAACATCTTTTGTTCTCTTTTTTTTTTTTTTTTTTTTTTTTTTACTAAAGATCCAGGGTTCATTCATTTTAGGGTTGATTTAAAGAAGAACTCAGCAGGATTTTTCCCGTGGCTATGCTACATTATTACCTTAATTAAAAAGCTCCAGAGTAATTGTCATAGTGACTTAACTACATAGCCTACCTCCATGTGGCGTCTCATGGCTGAAAACCAATTCGCTAAGGTCCAATTGTTAAATGTTACTCCAGTGAAGGTCTTGAGCATCATAATGTCTGTTATTTTTTTGTGCCTTTAAGTTTGTATGTAGAAGCATCAGAATCCGTCTTGTGAGTTGTGCCTCATCCTCACTCATCCCCAATTGTTTCAATTTTTGTTGCACACACTAAGTATGTTTGATAGTGAAGAATATAGATGCTATTTTCTAACCTTTATTAACTTTGAGCTTTGTTTGCTTAAATTCTTTTGTTCAATTGTAAATTGATCTTTATGTTTGAGTTGTCTGGACTAGTATTTTGCTGTTCTTTCATTTTTATCCTTTTTCATCAGAACGTAACCAGCTAAAATAATAAATGACAGTGAACTGGAGCATCAGCGTTTGTGCCTTGTTTTAACCAACAACCCATTGCATCGATCTATGAACCAGTGTCTTCCCCACAATGAGTCAATATTTTACACAAGAATTATTTTTTATTTTGAACTTATACGTCACATTTTAGTAACTCTTCACCAATTTTGGAACCGCGTCGGCCATCTATGCACCTGTATCCACCTTATTTTCTAATGCGGAAGTAAGGTGAAAATGAACATCCGGATTTATAACATAGCCAGGCTTTATGCATAATGCAGCTGAACAAAACCTAAAGCGGTCCGGCAGGTTTGTTAATTTTAATGCTCTGAAGCAACGTTGCAAGAGAGGATGCTGCTTTAAAAAAATCCTATCGGCTCTACATTGCGCTACTTTTAAATATTAAGCTTAAATAAATAGAGCAACAGTGTTTTATTGTTTTGGTCGCAATTATGGATCAAGAGCGCTGGACTGGAAGTTCCGCACAAAAACCCAGACCTCCATGAATCCGTGAAAAATAAGGTGGATATGTAAAACATCAACAATGACATCTTCAGTCTGATCACACTCAGTGAGAGCTCAATTCAGTGCAGTTCACAGTTTTCACCACTAGATGGTGATAATTGCATTGCAAAATGTTGAGTCGATGGAGGCGTCGTTACCATAGACTGTAAAAAAAAAAAACTCTTGCTCTCTTTTCCAATGCTCAGTGGGAGGGAAAATTGGAATAAGAGAGCAATGACCCCACCATTGACTCCCGTGGTAAGCATTTTGGTAGACATTCACTCGATTGTATGTGTTGCCCACTTGCTTTTATATTGATTAAAACGACCGTGTTTTTGTTTTTAGGTTTGTTTTGCTCGCCTGTGTGTTAATGTTTATCTGGAAACGAGCCTCCATTATGCTATTAACTTGGGTGATTTAGAAATGTCCTTAATTATAACACCGCACGTGTCGTTACCGTCTCTTTCGGCTCTGACCGGAAGTGGCGTTTTTGTGGGCGTTCCCCTCGGTTGCCGACTGGTGGATCTACGCACGTGACATGCCCGACAGGAAGAGAGTCTCGCAGCGGGGAACGGTGCAGGTCTCCTGCCAGGAACAACAAAGACTTTGAGGAAAATGTCTGAGGTGGAGTTTCTGAGAGGATTTGTTACCGAGAGACTCACCGCCGTCTCCCAGGAAATCTTAGCGGCCGTGGACAGAGTCGTAGCCGGGTACGAGGCGGAGGCTTCGGGCTTCAGACAGGAGATCGAGCGGCAGAAGAACATGCTGAATGTTCTCCTGCAGCCTCGAGTCGTTCTCAACAAAACAGGTTGGTGATTCAGTTTTAAATCGTTTCGCCTCAAAGTTGGGTTTTGTAGAGAAAGAGGACACATATGTTTTTTTCTAACTTTAATGTGGCTGGAGCCTGGAGGTCTTTTAGTTGAGGCGACTATGACTTTATCGCAACTAGCAACCAGCTAGTATTTTATTTTTGTAGTAAAAAGCAACCTCACTTCTTCTTGCTTGAAGACATTTCATTCATGTGACTTTGCCCAGCAAACATTTTGACGTCTATTTCACGTCTAATTAACGTCGGTCAGGCAGGTTGATTGATATTGAGTAGCTGTAATCACATTAGGTCAGGGGCGGAGTGGGACACAAAAATCCACCGGGGCAATTCTGACTGCCTCGGCCCACCACCGGCCCACAACTGGCCCATCCCCTCTACCAGGACTTAACGGAAATATGACACTAGATGGCAGAAGGCAAAATCACACAATTGACAAGAAAGTGTAGGTTTAAAGCTTTTATGTGTTTGCTACAAATAAACAGATGCTGTAATATACAGTAACATCAAAATGAAATGATAAAATATATTGTATGATAAACCTGGAATCCTGGATTAACATCATAAATAATAGCAGACAAACATATTTTAGTTTAAAAATGGAAGAATAGACAATGACAGACAGTTCTAAGGAGTTCCACAAAACAGGAATTTTGAGTAGCCTATATGTTTATAGTGAACCATAGACTTTGTCTACAATTTCCTGAAAAAATTATGTGTGTACAGTGTAAATTGTGTCCAGGAGGAGCATGGAAAGAGAAAGAATCAGGAGTTTTTCTGGGCTCTCTCCCACTCTAGCTGATGACATCACGCACTCTGACACGAACATTCCGTGCCATAGACACCCATTATAATCTCATAATTTCTCCAAAAATAATCATTGTCATTGATCAGAGATTAATCACAAACTATACAACCTCTCAAAACGTGGAGTAATACGACAATACACAAGACTTGTGTCTACTGTTTAAAGTTTAAATGAAGTCTCTAGGTGAAAGTATGCCTGAGCAGTAGACGTTTGTTAAACTCCAATGTTTGGTCTTTTTCGTTCTTTTTTTTCCCCGCCCGTCGCATTGACTTCAATGCAAAATTTTGCGCAGTTTTTCGCAACTTGCGTCGCAAAAAATTCGTCTACTATTGAGAAAAGTAATAGCGATTAAGACACACGTTTTGATATATGTCCTGCAGGACTAGTAGCAAATCGAAAATCGTCCGGAAGATGAAAAAAAAAAAACTAGGAAAAAATCCACACAATAACAGTAGTGCCCGGGCTTTGGTCCCTGCAGCTATTTCATAGCTGTTGGGACCAGTGCCCGGTGCGATTGCCCGGTGCCCTAATAATAAGCAATAAAAACCAATACTAAACAAATAATAAACCAACAGAGATCTATTCATATTGAAATAAATTGATTCAAATTAATAAAATCTTAATAGTAGCCTAATTAAACTAATTGCCAACAGCACTAAGTACTATCAATAAATAGCTCCAACAGGTATTAATATCTCAGTCGGACAGTTTCCAGCCGCCGCCAATACAAACAGGAAGTCACCGAAATATTCTTATGTTGTACTGCAATCGTCCAATAAATAACCAATTTATTTCTCAGAACAGAAGTTTGACTCATTGTGAATATTTTTGAAGCAGTACAACATGAGATTCATATAATCTAGCACATAGTGTTTGCAGTCCTAACTAAGAGCCAATCAGCTCATGATCCAGCGCGTTTCCCATCATGCCCTGGGGCTTGTAGTCGGTTGTGGCGGCCTTGATCTCGTGAGGTTATCGTTGCATGACGTCAGAGCAAGCTGGGATCAAGTCGGGTACAAATCCAACCAGCATGCATTGTGCGCTGGCCACCAGTGGCCAAGTGAGAAGACGGTTCTTGTAGAACAGATAGGCAATTTTGAAGGGCCAGAATTTTTCTCAACAGACACCCCGAGGACTGGACATATATATAAATATGGGCGAAAATTTACGGATACAGAAATTTACGTCGATAATCGACTTAATTTTGCAAACACGGCTATATATTGCTAGGGGGATAGGCGTTAGCTTTAGCTTTGCTCAAGGGCACCAATTCATTCTGAAACGTGCTGGGGACAATAAACGTATGCTGTAGTTTGTTTTAAGGGGTGCCGGGTACACTTATCTTCCGTTTGCTTTGACTTTTGTTAACATTAATGGAGGTTACCTGGGTCATTGGGGTTCATAGAGACACCAGTTATATGAGTGACAGCATGAAGACACTGTTGTTCATGATGTGTTTCTTGGTTTCTGTAGGTGATCAGCACCCGTTGATTATTGAAGTAGAGGATCAGGACAACCCAGAGAGTCTACATGTTAAAGAAGAAAAGGAGGAACTATCGACCACTCCAGAGTTTCCCCTCACTTCTGTTCATGTGAAGAGTGAGGATGAGGAGGAGGAACTTCAGTCCCTACAACCTCATCAAAGACAAACTGAGGCTGAGCCTCCATCCAGCAGCTCAGCTGAACAGATAGAGGCTGATGGAGACGACTGTGGAGGATCTGAACCAGCCAGGAACTCAGATCAACATGAAGATCTTCAACTAGACCCAAATGACAAAGTCTCAGGGACGTCCTGTGAGACTGAAGGCAGTGACGACCGGAGAGAAACCAGAGCACCTGAGTCAGGTTTGAACAGTGAAGCTGTTCATGTAAGTGATATAGAATGTGACACTGGTAAGAAGTCTCACCGCTGCCCAGCATGTGGGAAAATATTAAGCAAAGCCTCTCATTTGAAGAGACACTTGAGAGTCCATACAGGAGAGAAACCATTTGACTGTGCTACCTGTGGTAAAAGATTTAGTCAGAGATGGAGCCTTAAACTCCACATGAGGATCCATTCGGGAGAGAAACCATTTGACCGTACATCTGAGTCAGGTTTGAACAGTGAAGCTGTTCATGTAAGTGACGCAGAATGTGACACTGGTAAGAAGTCTCACCGCTGCTCAGAGTGTGGGAGAACATTTATCAGTCCCTCAGCGTTGAAGATGCACATGATGATCCATACAGGAGAGAAACCATTTGACCGTACATCTGAGTCAGGTTTGAACAGTGAAGCTGTTCATGTAAGTGACGCAGAATGTGACACTGGTAAGAAGTCTCACCGCTGCTCAGAGTGTGGGAGAACATTTATCAGTCCCTCAGCGTTGAAGATGCACATGATGATCCATACAGGAGAGAAACCATTTGACCGTACATCTGAGTCAGGTTTGAAGACTGAAGCTGTTCATGTAACTGATGATGAAGAATGTGACACTGGTAAGAAGTCTCGCCCCTGCCCAGAGTGTGGGAAAACATTTACCAGAGTCTCGTATTTGAGGAGACACATGAGACTCCAAACAGGAGAAAAACCATTTGACTGTGTTATATGTGATAAAACATTTAGATTAAGATGTCATCGTTATAGACACAGGAGAATCCAAACAGGAGAGAAACCATTTGACCGTATAGCTGAGTCCGGTTTGAAGACTGAAGCAGTTCATGTAAGTGATGGAGAATGTGACCCTAGTAAGAAGTCTCGCCCCTGCCCAGAGTGTGGGAGAACATTTACCAGAGTCTCGGATTTGAGGAGACACGTGAGAGTCCATACAGGAGAGAAACCATTTGACTGTGCTATCTGTGCTAAAACATTTAGATTAAGATGTCATCGTTATAGACACATGGGAATCCAAACAGGATGGAAACCATTTGACCGTATAGCTGAGTCCGGTTTGAACAGTGAAGCTGTTCATGTAAGTGACGCAGAATGTGACACTGGTAAGAAGTCTCGCCACTGCTCAGAGTGTGGGGGAACATTTACCAGAGTCTCGGATTTGAGGAGACATGTGAGAGTCCATACAGGAGAGAAACCATATTACTGTGCTATCTGTGGTAAAACTTTTAGATTAAGATGTCATCGTTATAGACACACGAGAATCCAAACAGAGGGGAAACCATTTGACCGTATAGCTGAGTCCGGTTTGAACAGTGAAGCTGTTCATGTAAGTGACGCAGAATGTGACACTGGTAAGAAGTCTCACAGCTGCTCAGAGTGTGGGAAAACTTTTAGATCACCCTCTGTGTTGAAGATACACATGAGGAGCCATACAGGAGAGAAACCATTTGACTGTGCTACCTGTGGTAAAACATTTAGTCGAAGAACTAGTCTTAAAGACCATATGAAAGTCCATACAGGAGAGAAACCATTTGACTGTACTACCTGTGGTAAAGCATTTATTCGAAGATATAATCTTATCGTCCACATGAGGATCCATAGAGGAGAGAACACTGGTAA
Organism: Decapterus maruadsi; assembly: GCA_030347415.2. Taxonomy (NCBI): domain Eukaryota; kingdom Metazoa; phylum Chordata; class Actinopteri; order Carangiformes; family Carangidae; genus Decapterus; species Decapterus maruadsi. Next base: position 4,418,163 of record CM064898.1, read on the forward strand.
GAAGTCTCACCGCTGCTCAGAGTGTGGGAAAACATTTAATGTACCCTCTGGGTTGAAGAGACACGTGAGAGTCCATACAGGAGAGAACACTGGTAAGAAGTCTCACCGCTGCTCAGAGTGTGGGAAAACATTTAATGCACCCTCTCGGTTGAAGAGACACGTGAGAGTCCATACAGGAGAGAACACTGGTAAGAAGTCTCACCTCTGCTCAGAGTGTGGGAAAACATTTAACAAAGCCTTTTCTTTGAAGATACACATGATGAACCATAGAGGAGAGAAACGATTTGACTGTGCTACTTGTGGTAAAAAATTTAATTACCATCAGGGTCTTAAAGTTCACATGAGGATCCATACAGGAGAGAAACCATTTTTGTGTCCTACCTGTGGGAAGCAATTCAGACATTTAGTGAGTTTAAAAATTCACTTGAAACTCCATGCAGGAGAGAGACCATTTAGTTGTGCTGTTTGTGGTAAAAGATTTTCCCAGAAGACAAATCTTTTGGCTCACAATAAAGTCCATTCAAAAGAGAAGCCATTTGGTTGCAGTGTTTGTGGGGAAACATTTATGGAGCTGGAGAATTTGGCGACACACATGAAATCCCATAAAGGAGGGAATTTTCAGGTGTTGTCTTGAGCAGCACCTGGAAGTCCATACAGAAGTTTAAAAGAGTAGTTCACCCAAAAATGAAATTTCACTCATTATTTACTCACCTTCGACTAAGGGCTGGGAGAAGTTTCAGAGTTATCCGTGGCTTCTCTGAGTTACAGGGGGTCTCGGCGTAGCAGTGCATGTCCATATAACGGTTGCAAATGGATACCAACTGTCTTCGTCACATGAAGACACACCAAAAAACATCAAAATACCTCCATGTTGCTCGTCTGTAACGTCCGTCTTGTATTGAAGCACCAAAATGCGAAATTGTCCTGAAAAAAAGTTTTTCAAGCTTGTTTTGTAGCTGAAGCTTCTCGAAGCTCCTCTTCCCGGTTCGACAAATTTGGACGAACTGGGAGGAGGAGCTTCCGCTACAAACAAGCTTGAAATATAGACTTATTTAATTTTTTTCGGGACAATTTGGCATTTCAGGGCTTCAATTGACCCCTTGCAGCTACGTCACAATTATGACGTGGCACGGGGGCGGCGCCATGTTGGACGGCAAAAAGCGTTCAGTGATACTGTACTGTCTATGGATGCCGTCCAACAATGTGGCTCGATCACTTCACATTACAACCTCACAGCATTATCACTTATTTAAAATACAATATCTACTCATCCGTTGCAATATTCTGTTTGTTTTTTTGTAATTGGCTGTAGATTATCTCCGTTTTCTGTTTGCTTTTCCACTGCTAAGGAGTTAACGTTAGGTCAGAGCCACTCTTCCCATACAGAAGCTGCTGCTAACGGAGCTGGACATTAAAACCTGGTGGCCCGACCCGTGGGTGTTGAAGACCTGGATAATTAGTGATCATTCTCTGATTAAACCCGACTGAAAAATAAAAGAAAACAGGAAACTGTCTTCATTGTAATCGCCGTGATCGGCCGACGGCGGCAGTTACGTTGTGACGATGCTATGTTTAATACGAGCGTTAGCTGTTGTTAGCCGTAGCATGTAGCTCGGCTAGTTAGCTTCAACTGTGTTTACATCAACTATGCACTAGTGTAGATAAACTAACTTATAATGGTATCGATAACGTGTCTGTATATCTTCACACTGGTCTTGTAACTCATGTAACCCCCCACCCCCCCCACCCGCCGCCAGCCCCCGGAGGAACCAGTGCTTAGCTCTAGCCCAGCGAGCAGTTGGTGCTTAGAAACAGTTTTAAGAACCAATAACCGGCTCTTAAGCGGTGGAAAAGCAAAGAACCGGTGCTAGTCAGGCTCTGGCTCCGAACCAGCACTCGATCCAGCTCAGTGGAAAAGGAGGGGAAACCTTACAACCCCGGTATTTCACAAAACTATAGCGCGCCCCATTGGATTACATTGACGTCCACTGCTCTTTTGCCGTCCATCATGGCGTCCGGAGCTACCGCGAGTGGAGCGTGACGTCACGTGCAAGGGGTCAATACAAGACAGACGTTACAAATGAGCAGCATGGAGGTATTTGGATATGTTTTGGTGTGTTTTTTGTGACAAAGACAGTCGGTATCCATTTGCAACCATTATATGGACATGCACTGTTACGCCGAGACGCCCTGTAACTCTGAAACTTCTCCCAGCCCTTTATTCGACATAAGGGTGAGTAAATAATGAGTGGAATTTCATTTTTAGGTAAACTATCCCTTTAACCATTTTCTTGTAGTGTGTGTGGAGTACATGTAAGCCGTTAAGTTTGTAATATGTAGAAGCATCAGAACCCGTCTTGAGTTGTGCCTCATCCTCACTCATCCCCAATTGTTTCAATTTTTGTTGCACACACTGAGTGTGTTTGATAGTTAAATGACAGGGATGTGATTTTTAGACATGAAAATGCGACCCTTGTAATTCATGCATAATCTGCTTTTTTTTTTTGAGATGGAGGGGGGTGGTAGTATTAACTTTGAGCTTTGTTTGCTTAAATTCTTTTGTTCAATTGTAAATTGATCTTTATGTTTGAGTTGTCTGGACTAGTATTTTGCTGTTCTTTCATTTTTATCCTTTTTCATCAGAACGTAACCAGCTAAAATAATAAATGACAGTGAACTGGACCATCAGTGTTTGTGCCTTGTTTTAACCTACAACCCATTGCATCGATCTATGAACCAGTGTCTTCCCCAGTCAATATTTTACACAAGAATTATTTTTTATTTTTATTTTAGTAACTCTTCACCAATTTTGGAACCGCGTCGGCCATCTATGCATCTGTATCCACCTTATTTTAGAATGCGGAAGTAAGGTGAAAATGAACGTCCGGATTTATGTGCGGCACCTCCGGTCAGCCCCATTCCCTTATTGGAGGAGGAGGTGAAAGAGGCTCAACATAGCCAGGCTGTGTGCATAATGCAGCTGAACAAAACCTAAAGCGGTCTGAGTTAACACACTACTACGAAGCTGGTTTGTTCATTTTCATGCTCTGAAGGAACGTTGCAAGAGAGGATGCTGCTTAAAAAAATCCTATCGGCTCTACATTGCGCTACTTTTAAATATTAAGCTTAAATAAATAGAACAACAGTGTTTTATTGTTTTGATCGCAATTATGGATCGAATGCGATAATAATAATATCGCATCAAGAGTGCTGGACCGGAAGTTCCGCACAAAAACCCAGACCTCCATGAATCCGTGAAAAATAAGGTGGATATGTAGCCTAACACATCAACAATGACATCTTCAGTCTGATCACACTCAGTGAGAGCTCAATTCAGTGCAGTTCACAGTTTTCACCACTAGATGATGATAATTGCATTGCAAAATGTTGAGTCGATTGAGGCGTCGTTACCATAGACTGTAAAAACAAACTTACTCTCCCTCCCACTAGAGCATTGGAAAAGAGAGCAATGACCCCACCATTGACTCCCGTGGTAAGCATTTTGCGTCCTGAGTCAGAGTGGCAGGACAAAGCAAAAGCGCCCAGGAAACCCATTCACTTTAAGGTGAAAATTGCATACGTAATTGCATCAGTACTTGGAAACATCCATCCAGTAGAAAAAGACAATAAAGCAAACAAAAACAAAAAAACACAACAAAAAACAAAAGACATTCACTCGATTGTATGTGTGTTGCCCACTTGCTTATAAATAAATAAACGGCCGTGTTTTTGTTTTTAGGTGTCTTGGTCATGTCAAGTTATATTGTATACAACTGATTTTTTGTTTGTTTTACTCGCCTGTGTGTTAATGTTTATCTGGAAACGAGCCACCATTATGCTATTAACGTGGGTGATTTAGAAATGTCTTAATACCGCACGTGTCGTTACCGTCTCTTTCGGCTCTGACCGGAAGTGGCGTTTTTGTGGGCGTTCCCCTCGGTTGCCGACTGGTGGATCTACGCACGTGACATGCCCGACAGGAAGAGAGTCTCGCAGCGGGGAACGGTGCAGGTCTCCTGCCAGGAACAACAAAGACTTTGAGGAAAATGTCTGAGGTGGAGTTTCTGAGAGGATTTGTTACCGAGAGACTCACCGCCGTCTCCCAGGAAATCTTAGCGGCCGTGGACAGAGTCGTAGCCGGGTACGAGGCGGAGGCTTCGGGCTTCAGACAGGAGATCGAGCGGCAGAAGAACCTGCTGGATGTTCTCCTGCAGCCTCGAGTCGTTCTCAACAAAACAGGTTGGTGATTCAGTTTTAAATCATTTCACCTCAAAGTTGTGTGAAGAGGACACGTTGTACTATATGTTTTTAACTTTAATGTACGTGGCTAGAATGTCTTGTAGTTGAGGCGACTATGACTTTATATCGCAACTAGCAAGTAGTATTTTATTTTTGTAGTAAAAAGCGCGTTTCCCATCATCCCCTGGGGCTTGTAGTCGGTTGTGGCGGCCTTGACCTCGTGAGGTTATCGTTGCATGACGTCAGAGCAAGCTGGGATCAAGTCGGGTACAAATCCAACCAGCATGCATTGTGCACTGGTCACCAGTGGCCAAGTAAGAGGACGGTTCCTGTAGAACAGAGATAGGCAATTATATTTGTTGAAGGGCTAGAATTTTTCTCAAAAGACACCCCGAGGCCTGGACATATATATAAATATGGGTGATAAACTGAAAATTTACGGATACCGAAATTTACGACGATAACTGATGTCATTTTGCAGTGGAAACACGGCTATATATTGCCTAGGGGGATAGGCGTTAGCTTTAGCTTTGCTCAAGGGCACCAATTCACTCTGAAACGTGCTGGGGATAATAACCCTATGCTGTAGTTTGTTTTAAGGGGTGCCGGGTACAATTATGTTCCGTTCGCTTTGACTTTTGTTAACATTAATGGAGGTTACCTGGGTCATTGGGGTTCATAGAGACACCAGTTATATGAGTGACAGCATGAAGACACTGTTGTTCATGATGTGTTTCTTTGTTTCTGCAGGTGATCAGCACCTGTTGGTTATTGAAGCAGAGGATCAGGACAACCCAGAGAGTCTACATGTTAAAGAAGAAGAGGAGGAACAATCGACCACTCCAGAGTTTCCCTTCACTTCTGTTCATGTGAAGAGTGAGGATGAGGAGGAGGAACCTCAGTCCCTACAACCTCATCAAAGACAAACTGAGGCAGAGCCTCCATCCAGCAGCTCAGCTGAACAGATGGAGGCTGATGGAGACGACTGTGGAGGATCTGAACCAGCCAGGAAATTAGATCAACATGAAGATCTTCAACCAGATCCAGATGATGAGGTCTCAGAGTCGTCCTGTGAGACTGAATACAGTGATGACTGGAGAGAAACCAGAGCACCAGAGTCAGGTTTGAACAGTGAAGCTGTTCATGTAAGTGATGAAGAATGTAACACTGGTAAGAAGTCTCACCGCTGCTCAGAGTGTGGGAAAACATTTAATTTACACTCGTTGAAGAGACACATGAGGAGCCATACAGGAGAGAAACCATTTGACTGTGCTACTTGTGGTAAAAGATTTAGTCGAAGATATAGTCTTAAAGACCATATGAAAGTCCATACAGGAGAGAAACCATTTGACTGTGCTACTTGTGGTAAAAGATTTAGGCACAGAGGCAACCTTAAAGCTCACATGACGATCCATACAGGAGAGAAACAATTTGACTGTACTTCTGAGTCAGGTTTGAAGACTGAAGCTGTTCATGTAAGTGATGGAGAATGTGACACTGGTAAGAAGTCTCGCCGCTGCTCAGAGTGTGGGAGAACATTTACCAGAGTCTCGGATTTGAGGAGACACGTGAGAGTCCATACAGAAGAAAAACCATTTGACTGTGCTACCTGTGATAAAACATTTATATTAAGATGTCATCGTTATAGACACATGAGAATCCAAACAGGGGGGAAACCATTTGACCATACAGCTGAGTCAGGTTTGAATAGTGAAGCTGTTCATGTAAGTGATGGAGAATGTAACACTGTTAAGAAATCTCGCCGCTGCTCAGAGTGTGGGAGAACATTTACCAGAGTCTCGGATTTGAGGAGACACGTGAGGGTCCATACAGAAGAAAAACCATTTGACTGTGCTATATGTGGTAAAACATTTATATTAAGATGTCATCGTTATAGACACATAAGTAATGGAGAATGTAACACTGCTAATAAGTCTCACCGCTGCTCAGAGTGTGGGAGAACATTTATCAGTCCCTCAGCATTGAAGATGCACATGATGATCCATACAGGAGAGAAACCATTTGACTGTGCTACATGTGGAAAAACATTTAGACTACGACAGCAACTTCATCGACATAAGCAACAGCATACTGCACAGAAACCATTTGACTGTGTTACATGTGGTAAAACATTTCCTCGAAGAGTTGGTCTTCTTGTACATATGAGAATCCATAAAGGAGAGAAACCATTGGACTGTGTTACATGTGGTAAAACATTTACTCGAAGAGTTGGTCTTCTTCTACATATGAGAATCCATCCAGGAGAGAAACAATTTGAACGTGCATCTGAGTCAGGTTTGAACAGTGAAGCTGTTCATGTAAGTGTTGGAGAATGTAACACTGGTAAGAAGTCTCACCGCTGCTCAGAGTGTGGGAAAACATTTACCAGAGTCTGGGATTTGAAGAGACACGTGAGAGTCCATGCAAGAGAAAAACCATTTGACTGTGCTACCTGTGGTAAAACATTCAGTCGAAGACGTAATCTTATCCTCCACATGAGGATCCATACAGGAGAGAACACTGGTAAGAAGTCTCACCTCTGCTCAGAGTGTGGGAAAACATTTAACAAAGCCTTGGCTTTGAAGATACACATGATGAACCATAGAGGAGAGAAACGATTTGACTGTGCTACTTGTGGTAAAAAATTTAATTACTATAATCATCTTAAAGTCCACATGAGGATCCATACAGGAGAGAAACCATTTTTGTGTCCCACCTGTGGGAAGCAATTCAGACATTTACGGAGTTTAAACATTCACTTGAAACTCCATGCAGGAGAGAGACCATTTAGTTGTGCTATTTGTGGGAGAGGATTTGCCCAGAAGATAAATCTTTTGTTTCACACAAGAGTCCATTCAAAAGAGAAGCCATTTGGTTGTATTGTTTGTGGGGAAACATTTATGGAGCTGGAGAATTTGGCGACACACATGAAATCCCATAAAAGAGGGAAACTTCAGGTGTTGTCTTGAGCAGCACATGGAAGTCCATACAGAAGTTAAACCATTTCATGTAGTGTGTGTGGAGTACATGTAAGGCCGTAGGTAGAGTTAAGACACCTTTAATCATTTAGTTGCAGTTTTGTGATGAGACATTTTGTCAACAGGAAGATCTTTACGTGTTCACAAGAATCCATGAAGGAGAGTAAACGTACAGTTGAAGTTTTTGTGGCCGTCAATTCTCTGATGTTTCTGGCAAGAAGAGATGTATGAGTGTATGTAAACTCAGGACTGTTCCTGAAGGCAGCAGCAGTGTGTGTGAGGCTGCAGTTACTGAACTGTAACAGCTCATCACAACACAGTGAAAATGAAGCTCACATGTACAATATTTAATTAAAGTAAAATTAAAAAGTAAAATTAATGCTACAAATAAATAACAGTAGTAAGTGAAGCTGTAGAGTTGTTGGCTGAGCTGAACTTTAACAGGTTTTATTAAAGTGTGGCAAATTATGTAAAAAAAAATAAATCTCTTTTTGGTGTAGTTGTACTTGGTGGAAACATCTTTTGTTTTTGTTACTTAAGAAATTGAGGGTCCATTCATTTTAAATTGGAATACCATTTTCTCTAAAGTTTTGGTTTAATGTTTAAAGGAGCTATCGATTCTGGCAAGAAGAGACGTATGAGTGTATGTAAACTCAGGACTGTTGTGATAACGTCTCTGGGTCTTCATCCTGCTCCTGTTGCTCCGGTGCTGATCAGGAACTGGCTCCGATGTAACCAGAACCACTGGAATCAGCTAGCTAGTAGGAAATGTTGTCTTTCTTCCAGCTGCGGAACTGTTTGTGTTGGTGGAGCCAAATAAATGATTAAATAAACAAAAATCATGTCTCGTATCTCATTAAAGTGCGTTCGTACTGTTGTATAAAAGCAATATCACCCTCGAGGTAAGCACTGAGTGCCTACGACCATCCATACTTCCTGTCCGGGTTTATTTCTCCATAACAACCTCCAAACTATACATTATCCCAAAAAGAAAGTCAGTACAATTGGGGTCGATTTTTGCGTACATTTTTAAATGGTCAGCGTTTCCACAGTAGAGTGGGTTGGGAGTCGTAGCCGGGTACGAGGCGGAGGCTTCGGGCTTCAGACAGGAGATCGAGCGGCAGAGGAACCTGCTGGATGTTCTCCTGCAGCCTCGAGTCGTTCTCAACAAAACCGGTCGGTGATTCAGTTTTGAATCATTTCACCTCAAAGTTGTGGTTTGTAAAGTTGTGCTACATTTGTCCTCTAACTTTTATGTGACTGTCAACAGCCATTTTGGTGCTCTAGACGCGCCCCGCGCCCCAAAAAACAATGATCAATAATGATCATAACGCTAGCAGTGTATCTGTCCCCTCTGATGTGAGATACATAACTTGCACAACAATCACTAAAATGTCAATGAGTAAATTCTGGGTGAAGACATGAAAAAAAATAGTACACAGTCATGAGAACCTCTTGTATTGAAGCCCCGACATGAGAAATTGTTCCGAACAAAATTAAATAAGTCTATATTTCAAGCTTGTTTGTAACGGAAGCTCCCAGTGTCTCGGTTCACTGCTCTTCCTGTGTCAGTGCAATTCTCACATGATTTGTACTGACCAGCGAAACAATTTCTCATGTCAGGGCTTCAATACAAGAGGGACATTACAGACGAGCAGTATGGAGGTATTTGGATGTTTTTTGGTGTGTCTTTTTGGACGAAGAAAAGTGGTATCCATTCACATGGACAAATACTGCTGCGTGGACCCCCCGTAACTCAAAGAAGGAACGGACAGTGTTGGGAGGGTTACTTTTAAAATGTATTCCCTTACAGATTACTGATTACATGTCCTAAAATGTAATCTGTAATGTATTCCCATTACTCAAGTAAAGTAATGTAATCTAAATACTTTTGGATTACTTTTAAGTTACTTCAAAATAGTCCAGCTGAGCGTACTTATTTGGGACACTGAAAGTATTTAACACTTGCTTTAGAGAAAAATACTGTCTTCAGAGAAAAAGCTATGCAAGTAAACAAAACACAAATGTAGCATGTTTGTCCTGCAACTGATACTATTAAAGAAAAACGGCATCCAAGAGTCAACAGTCTTCAATTTCCCTTACCTTTATTAAAGCAGAAGTAAGTGATATATTTGTGTTAATATAAGTCTTAAATAGTTATATCTTCCGACAGCAATCACTTACATAGAGTGTTTGGACCAAAACACGGGTCTGTCAGTCACTCTGCTCTGCTCTGAGCCGAGGAGAAAACATTTATCGTATCCTACAGTTTTTATCCAATGAGGAGAGAGAACGGCATGCAGGGCTGTGTGTGCAGCCAAGGAACGCCGTGAATGTGGCGACGTAGGGACGAGGACTGTTATGGTGCGTTCAAGGAAACTCGTATTTTTCCGACCGTGAAGTGGTACCAGTTCGATCTGGTACGAGTTCACCGGTCGGAAGTTACGAGTGGCTGTTATAGCAAACGTCTCTGGTTATAGTGACTTTCACCGGTAAAACAGGTCGGAGAAACACGAGTGGGTTGCCTGGAACGCTACAAAGTCGTAAATTGTGACTTGAAGCTGTAATTTACGATTTCAAAAGCCTGCCTGGAATGCAGCATTAGCGAAAACGACCGGACCACTTACTTCTGCTTTAATTTTCACAGCTCAGAAATTAGGGAATTTAAATTGCAACATGCCTGCTTTAACATGCACGTGTATAACAAAGCAAAAACATGCTTTTCAAATTGGATGTGGAGTCCCTCGAAAAAGACAGCAGCTTCGTGGACGGGAGGCAGAGTTTGCACTGCACTGTAATGTTTCGGCCGTCTTGGCCAGGCTTGTAGGCAAAATGTTCTTTGAATTTCCAACCCAAAAAAGCATTTTTGTCCCCCTCCTGGGCCTCATGTGTCCCGTCCCCGGTCCCGTCCTCTGCCATCTCGGCTCGTGTGGCATGCTCGCGAGTCGCGCATTGATTTGCAGCGTACCTGCAAGTGCCGTAGTGCCACCTTCACCCGCACAGTGCAGCCCGCTGCCCGTGCGGCCGGCGTTCAATGCAGTAAAGTAATCCCTGCAAGTAATCCGTTATTAAAGTAAGTAACTGTAATCAAAATACACCTATTTAAACTGTAACTATAACGGAATACAGTTACTCATAATTTGTAATTTAATTACGTAACGCCGTTACATGTAATCCGTTACTCCCCAACCCTGGGAACGGAGGACTCTAAAAATTCTCACAGCTCTTAGTCGACATGAGGGTGAGGAGATAATGAGTGAAATTTGAATTTTGGGTGAAATATCACTTTAACCCCATTGAGAATCTTTGGGATGTGCTGGAGAAGGCTTTGCGCAGGGGTCAGACTCTACCATCATCAATGCAAGATTTTGGTGAAAAATTAATGCAACATTGGATGGAAATAAATCTTGTGACATTGCAGAAGCTTATCGAGACAATGCCGCAGCGAATGCGTGCCGTAATCAAAGCTAAAGGAGGTCCAACGAAATATTAGAGTGTATGGCCTTTTTTTTTGTGGCGACTTTTTTTTGGCCGGGCAGTGTAGTTCAAAGTTTCTTTTTTCTGAAAATAAAAAAAAAGTATTTAGTGCATTTTTCAAAAGCACCTATGGCCTTATCTTCATATGCTTTGTCAAGTTCTGCTTGTGCCGTTGTCACTTTTTTCGCCTCTTCTTCAGACAGATTTAATTTGCCTGATAGACTCATAATCACAATTTTGACATTATTTTTATTTACTCATTTTAGAGATTGTTTTTACTTAGTAATTATTTTACTCACATGCATAATAAGAATTAGTCTGCTATGGATAAATAAAACTGAGACATCCTTCATCGAAGCCCATACTATCACACACAGTAGCTGTGCCTATAGGTTCCCAGTTAGTCCTCAAGATGGCGCCCACACCCAAAAACATCACATAATTCAAACCCACCACTCGTTTCTTTTTTGATTGAACCTCTTTTTCCCCCGTGCTTTGAACATGTATTGTTTAGCTTCACTGACAATCCATCTGCTAAATAAAAACAATACCATATCAAATCATTCAATCAATCAAATCTTTATTGTCATATATACTGGAGACAGTGTCACACAGTACAATGAAATTCTTACTCTGTGATGCTATCACCGGCAACATAAAAGCAAACAATAATAAAAACACACCAATTAAAATACCAGCAGTGCATAAATATTGCTAGAGCAGTAATAAATAAATAAATACAAAGATAATACGTGAGGCTAAAGTGGCATAGTGCCGCCTGCAGAGGTTGGGGGCAGGGGTAATGGGAGGGTTTTGTTAAGGAGTCCGACAGCTTGGGGGAAAAAAGCTGTCCTTCAGCCTAGTTGTTCTGGCTTCTAGGCTCCTGAATCTTTTCCCCGATTAGATGGCAGGAGCTCAAACAGTTTGTGTTGAGGGTGGGTGCCATCCTTAATGATTTCGTGGGCTCTCCTGAGAACCCTGTTGCTGATATCCTCCAGTGTAGGCAGTGTTGTCCCAATGATCTTTTGTGCAGTTTTTTCTATTCGCTGTAGGGCTTTGCGATCTTGTGCTGTGCTATTGCCAAAACTAGACTGTGATGGAGTAACTGAGGATGCTCTCAATTACACATCTGTAGAAGTTGCAGAGGATGGAGCTTGGCATGCCGAACTTCTTTCAGCCTTCTTAGAAAGTACATGCGCTGCCGGGCTTTCTCCACCAGGTCTGAGACGTTATTAGACATGAAAGCTATAAAAATTTTATGTAGGCCTACGCTTTATGTTTTTGTATGAAGGCCTGTCTCTACATTGTATTGTCTGTATTTTAACCCCCCTGGCGATGTTTTGTTGGTGTATTGATTTGCATTGCACCAGGTTGACCTAATAAAGTTTCTTTGAAAAAAAAGAAAAGAACGAAACCCCACCAGAAGTTACGTTTTTGTGGGCGTCCCTTCGATTGATTGGTTTAATTGTGCACGTGACGTGTCCACCGGAAGAGAGTCGAACAGCGGGGAATGTTTCGGGTCTGCTGCTAGGGACAAAGAGTTTGAGTAAAATGTCTGAAGTGGAGTTTCTGAGAGGATTTGTTACCGAGAGACTCACCGCCGTCTCCCAGGAAATCTTAGCGGCCGTGGACAGAGTCGTAGCCGGGTACGAGGCGGAGGCTTCGGGCTTCAGACAGGAGATCGAGCGGCAGAGGAACATGCTGGATGTTCTCCTGCAGCCTCAAATCGTTTTCAACAAAACAGGTTGGTGATTCAGTTTTAGATCCATGGACCTTAAAGTTATGGTAGAGAAAGAGGGCACGTTGTACTTTATCTATCTTGGTAAAAAAAAAAAAAGACCCGCTGTTTAATTTCCGTTGCGCCCGAACAAGATTAAATACGGTAGGCTCAGGCCTTGAGCAACGTGAAGGTCCTAAAAGATACATAAAGCCTACGTGATTTTGCAATATTTGTTATGAAGATGGAGCGTTTTCTAAGTGTTTAATCGGGTGTAACTTGTACTGATAGTTTAAGGTGTGATATTTCAGACTTAATGCATCATAGCAGATGATATCTTGAGTTGCCGACTCCAACAACTATGAAAAATACAAAATAAAATAAAAATGTGTACCCCTTGAAGCTCCCTAAAATGCGAGAAGCAAGGACAAAGCTCAAATAGTTTTTATTGGGAAATTTCACCAAACAGTGGCAATAATTGGGTTCAATACCATTAAAGAGAACATAAGGGTAAACAATCACTTTGGTTCATCTGAAAAAATAATCAGTAAAATAAAACTCGCATCTGATTAAACACGGATAAAATGCTCAATCTTCATAAATAACTAAAAATCAGTAAAGCATGTAGGCTTTATGTTTCAATACAGATGAAAGTCTGTAGGCTACAGTGTAAAGTGTAAAAATATAACATTAGGGGATTCATGAAACAAAACAAAAAAGCATAACACCAGATAGAATCAGGTGGGATAAGGTGCAAATTTATTATTTATTTATATTTAACAAGTAAAGGTTCAGAAAATTAGAAGACAGCAGAATAGCCTACTTATTTTCTCTCAAGTGGTGAGAAAATTAATTAATATAACAAGGGAAAGAAGGTTTAGAGTTCCTCCATTTTGCACAATAGATATTGTTTAACCTTTATTTACCTAGGCAATGATATTTACCCAACAATATGACAATGTTAAAGGACGATTCCGGGCTCTTCTGTTCCAGCCAGGAGAAAAAAAGTGTTTTTTCCTTTCATTGGAGGGAAAATGAATATGGGCCTAAAACTTAACTGAGTGGCATCTTCTATTGTTTGCGTAACACCTGTACACACAGACACACACACTCTGCACAGTGCTGCCCACAATGCTTTGATGCTCATGGCCACACAACGATGGGACTTAAAGTTCCCATTAAGGGACACCCGAAGGCACTTTTGCTCATGATGTTTCATTGTTTCTGCAGGTGATCAGCACCTGTTGAAGAATGAAGCAGAGGATCCTCCTGAATTGACCTCTAGTCTGGATCAGGAGAACCCAGAGAGTCTACATCTAAAAGAAGAAAAGGAGGAACCATCGACCACTCCAGAGTTTCCCTTCACTTCTGTTCAGATAAAGAGTGAGGATAAGGAGGAGTCGTCCTGTGAGACTGAAAACAGTGATGATGAAAGGAGAAAAACCGGAGCACCTGAGTCAAGTTTGAACAGTGAAGCTGTTCGTGTAAGTGATGAAGAATGTAACACTGGTAAGAAGTGTTACCTCTGCGCAGAGTGTGGGAAAACATTTAGCAGACACTGGGATTTGAAGATACACATGAGAGTCCATACAGGAGAGAAACCATTTGACTGTGCTACCTGTGGTAAAAAATTCAGTCGAAGAGGTAATTTTATCCTCCACAAGAGGATCCATACAGGAGAGAAACCATATCAATGTACTACCTGTGGTAAAAAATGTAGACGTCAAGCTGATCTTCAAGCCCACATGAGAGTCCATACAGGAGAGAAACCGTTTGACTGTGCTACCTGTGGTAAAAAATTTACTCAAAGAGGTAGTCTTTATAGACATATGATACTCCACTCAGGGAAGAAGCCTTATGACAGGAACTCAGATCAACATGAAGATCTTCAACCAGATCCAGATGATGAGGTCTCAGAGTCGTCCTGTGAGACTGAACACAGTGATGATGACTGGAGAGAAACCAGAGCACCTGAGTCAGGTTTGAACAGTGAAGCTGTTCATGTAAGTGATGAAGAATGTGACACTGGTAAGAAGTCTCACCGCTGCTCAGAGTGTGGGAAAACATTTAATACACCCTGGGATTTGAAGATACACACAAGAGTCCATACAGGAGAGAAACCATTTGAATGCCCTACATGTGGGAAACATTTCAGACACCAGACGAGTTTTAATGTGCATTTGAGAGTCCACACACAGGAAAAACCCTTTAGTTGTGATATTTGTGGTAAAGGATTTACCCAGAAGATGAATCTTTTGTTTCACACAAGAGTCCATTCAAAAGAGAAGCCATTTGGTTGCAGTGTTTGTGGGAAAACATTTATGGAGCTGGAGAATTTGATGACACACTTGAAATCCCATAAAGGAGGGAAACTTCAGGTGTTGTCTTGAGCAGCACATGGAAGTCCAATCAGAAGTTTAAAAGAATAGTTCACCCAAAAATGAAATTTTACTCATTATTTACTCACCTTCATGTCGACTAAGGGCTGGGAGAAGTTTCTGAGTTACAGGGGGTCTCGGCGTAGCAGTGCATGTCCATATAACAGTTGCAAATGGATACCAACTGTCTTTGTTTGGTGTCCATTTGCAACCGTTATATGGACATGCACTGCTACGCCGAGACCCCCTGTAACTCAGAGAAGCCACGGAGAACTCTGAAACTTCTCCCAGCCCTTAGTCGACATGAGGGTGAGGAGATAGTGAGATGAATGAAATTTGAATGAAAAATGAAATTTCATTTTTGGGTGAACTATCCCTTTAACCATTTTCTTGTAGTGTGTGTGGAGTACATGTAAGGCAGTAGGTAGTTAAGAGTTAAGACACCTTTAATCTTTTAGTTTCAGTTTAGTGATGAGACGTTTTGTCAACAGGAAGATCTTTACGTGTTCACAAGAATTCATGAAGGAGAATAAACGTACAGTTGAAGTTTTTGTGGCCGTCAATTCTCTGATGTTTCTGGCAAGAAGAGACGTATGTAAACTCATTGTGGGGGGGCGACCTGAGGTATACAATAAACTCTTTACAATAAAATCAAGGATCCCCCCTTCTCCTCCACCCACTCTCCATATTGTTGTGTTTTTTTTGTATTTTATTTACTTTTTATTTATTTTATTTTTTATCTTAACTGTGTTTATTACTATTATTATCATTACTATAATTACTCATCTTTATTTTTTGTCTAGCCATGTCTATGGTCATTTATTCAGTTATTTGGTGTCATTGTTCAAGGCTGCCACAAACCCAAACGCGCGCGCGTGCACACACACACAAACCACAAACTGTTGTTGTCATCATTGATTTCATTTACTGTTGTTTACACCTTGTTTTGTCTGTCCTGTAAAGTCACAATAAAGAAAAAAAAAAAAAGCTCCTGCGTAATTGTGACTCGTTAGAGGTGAGAATGGAGGCTCTCTGCCTTCCACCTACAATACAATAAAACTTTATTGTCCACCATTGTGGAAATTTGTCTTTGGCTCACCACATAATACAAACTTGCATTAAAAACATATACACACATACGGTGACAGTTAATTAGTAAAAGGAGTTAAAGCAATACTTACTGATCTGGCATTTTTACACTTTTCTTTTGTAATCCTAAAATGCTCCTAATAAGCATATGGCACACTAAAATGTAAAATAAATCCATCTGGTGTTGAAACTCATCGATATTTAATTCTCATATATTTCTGATAAAAGTCTGACCAATAATTTTATTCGGTCCGATTAAAATTATTTGCAGAACTTCCTGCCTGTCACCCCTCGCCGCGTCCCTTAGCCGCGTCCCGTTGCCTGTCACCGCTTCGCACGCGGCAGAGCGGCAGAGTCAGAGTGGTCTGTGAGAGATAGCAAGGAACAGAGAAGAACTGACGATGGCCGACCAAGGCGAACCGCCACTTCCACCCCAGCTGGTCCCACAGAGAAAACTATCAGCAAAAAGAAGACTATTTCAGAAAAAGCTGCACTAAAGAAAAAACTTGATGCGGCAAGAGGCAGACGCGAGTCAATATCGGCTCTGCTTTCCAGCGATGGCGGAGGTTAATGCAGCTTCTTCATCCGGAGCTAAAAAGAGATGAGATGGTCGCGGAGTTTCTTAGGTACTTTTTGCCTAATCAGAACACAACATTACATGCGATTACGCAGCACCCAGATGCTATCAGTTACTATAGTTTTGTAATGTTGTTTGTTATTTGTGCAGGGAATATTAGCGTTAGCGCCGCCAGGCTGTCACATGTTACCCGGTATTTTACCGGTGCATCTGAATCAGACTCCATCGCCCGTTTCACCTACGCTGCTACTTTCTTGCCGCACGCGTCAGTGGAGGAGGAGAGGGGGGCGGGGGGAGGAGTGGAGCGTCAGACGTCAGGCAGGATCAGGGTGGGACTTTGGAGGGAGTTATGTTTATTGTTTGTACTATGTATGTATGTATATTTATGTCGAAATTTAAAAAAAAAAAAAAAAAAAATTAAAAAAAAAAAAAAAAAAAAAAAAGACTTTGGAGGGAGGAGGGAGTTGTTCATGTTCAAATTTAAGTGCTGAGCGAAATGCAAGTAAGTATTGCTTTAAAATAATTCATCAACATGAAATCTATAAAAACTTTGAATTTATGTACGCTTTACAATGTTTTTGTATGAAAGCTTGTCTCTGCATTGTATTTGTCTGTATTTAATCCCCCCCTTGATGTTTTGTTGGTGTACAGTATTGATTTGCATTGCACCATGTTGACCTAATAAAGTTTCTCTGAAAAAAAGAAAAGAACGAAACCCCACCGGAAGTTACGTTTTTGTGGGCGTCCCTTCGATTGATTGGCGGAGTTGTGCACGTGACGTGTCCACCGGAAGAGAGTCGAACAGCGGGGAATGTTTCGGGTCTGCTGCTTGGGACAAAGAGTTTGAGTAAAATGTCTGAGGTGGAGTTTCTGAGAGGATTTGTTACCGAGAGACTCACCGCCGTCTCCCAGGAAATCTTAGCGGCCGTGGACAGAGTCGTAGCCGGGTACGAGGCGGAGGCTTCGGGCTTCAGACAGGAGATCGAGCGGCAGAAGAACCTGCTGGATGTTCTCCTGCAGCCTCGAGTCGTTTTCAACAAAACAGGTTGGTGATTCAGTTTTAGATCCATGGACCTCAAAGTTGTGGTTTGTAGAGAAAGGGGACATGTACTTTATCTATATTGGTAATATGAGCCGCTGTTTGATTTCCGTTGCGCCCGAACAAGATTAAATAAAGTACGCTCAGTCCTTGAGCAAAGTGAAGGTCCTAAAAGATACATAAAGCCTGCGTGATTTTCAATAGCCTTTTTTTTTTTATGAAGATTGAGCGTTTCCTCCGTGTTTAATCGGGTGGAACTTGTAATGTAATGCATCATAGAAGATGATATCTGGAGATGCCGACTGCAACAACTATGGGTAAACAATCACTTTGGTTCATCTGAAAAAATAATCAGTAAAATAAAACTCGCATCTGATTAAACACGGATAAAATGCTCTTAATCTTAATAAATAACTAACAATCAGTAGGCTAAAGCATGCAGGCTTTATGTTTCAATACAGATGAAAGTCAATAGGCTACAGTGTAAAGTGTAAAAATATAACATTAGGGGATTCATGAAAACAAAACAAAAAAGCATAGAATCAGGTGGGATGAGGTGCAAATTTTACCAGGAACTCATAAGTAAAAGCTCAGAAAAGTAGAAGACAGGAGAAGTGCAGAATAGCCTACTTATTTTCTATTGTTTCAAGTGATGAGAAAATAACCTAAATTAATTAATATAACAAGGGAAAGAAGGTTTTGAGTTCCTCCATTTTGCACAATAGATATTTATTTAGTTAAACTTTATTTACCCAGGCAATGATATTTACCCAACAATATGATAATGTTAAAGGTGACTGACACAGACAAGGTTAAAGGTAGGGTCTGGAGTTTTGTGCCTAAAAATAAACATTAGACTTTTACAAATGAAATCCGTCTGAATCATCACCTATGGGCTTCTAGTCCTGTGTGGTGGGGGCTCTGTCTGCAGCCCCTCCTCCCCCTGCCTGTATTTTGTTTTTTTGCTTTGTTTTGTTCACGTTTTGCTGTGCACGTGGACGTTTCTAGGTGGAGCTAGAGAGTCGCAAATGAGCATAGACACCTATGGTGAGAGAGTCTGTGTTATCCTCCAGCCAATGACGGAGCTCAGGTGAAGCTACCTGCAGCAGGAGGCTCAGGCCTGTTAGCTGTGCTAGCTGTCTGATGCTACAGGTGAAGCTACCTGCAGCAGGAGGCTCAGGCCTGTTAGCTGTGCTAGCTGTCTGATGCTACTGAGCCTCTATCTCTCTCAGCAGCAGCAGTCAGGACAACAAAGAACAATAAATACAGTCTGAGTGAAGCGCTGGAGCCGTGGACCGATTCCCGACACTGGTAACAAGTATTAGGACCATATTAGTGAGCTAGCGGGATGCTAACGTCGGCTAGCGCTCGCGGTTAGCATCCGCGGCTAACACCCGCTAGTTCACCACAATACAACGGCATAACAACATCCACGGAGGCTCCCGGTGTTGGCGAGAGGTCGGCTTATCGGCCCGCGGCTCCAGCACTTCTTTCAGACTGTAATTCCTTTCCTTTATGGTCATGACAACTGTTGCTGTCAGAAGCAGGAGGCTACACAGCTTAGCCTGAGGGGAGGGGCTGAGTTTCACTGTTTTGTTTACAAACTGATAGGGACAAAACTCCAGACCCTACCTTTAAGTGGTCAGCATAAACAATTATATATGCTACATCATTCATTTTTAAGGTAATCCAATTTTTTAAAATGTCACACCAAAAGTATTGTAGATTAGGGCATAAGTGCAAGTGTGTCTCTTTGACTCTAGGTAGAATAAACCATATTATAAATTTTGAGTGTGCTAATTTTGTCTAATGTAGCCTACTTGAACTAACAGATTCAGATCCCAACCTAGTAACCCTTCTGTCATAATAATAAATGTATTATTACATTTTTTATCAGTCAGAATAATTTGTCCTATTAATACATTTGGTAGCACTGATCAGGATTTTTTATGTTCGTGTTATAGTTTTGACCGTTGAAACGGTCAATAGCCTGTTTTATAAACATCAGCACTGTAGCTCTGTCCATGACAAGGTCCCAGTACCGAGAAGGTGCATGCTCTTCTGTTCCAGCCAGGAGAAAAAAAGTTTGTTTTCCTTTCATTGGAGGGAAAATGATTATGGGCCAAGTGGCGTCTTCTATTGTTTGCGTAACACCTGCACACACACACTCTGCACAGTGCTGTCCACAATGCTGTGACACTCGACAAGCTTGATGCTCATGGCCACTAGGGATGGGTCCCGAAATCCGGTTCCAGAATCGGAACCGGAACTGAAACTCCAAGATTCGAGAATCGTTTAAAATGCGCATTTCAACACACACATCACCCAGCTTATGAGCGGTAACTGTCTCGAAACCAGTCTTGCCACCGGCTTTCTTTTTCCTTTTTTCCCCCCGCAGTCGGGTGTGAACTAATGATCGTGAGTCCGGCCGTGTTGGGTCCGAGATTCAATCAACACGCTGCTCTGGTTTACTGTTATTACCGGCAGTATGCCCGTTTATTACCAATAAACACAGTAGATGAAGAGGGTAGTAACTGAGCTCAGACGGGTTAGGGAGTGGGTCAGTGTGGAGCGGTGTGCGACTCTGGCTGCAGCCGAGACTATAGGATCATGCTCCGTGACACTGTGAGACTGGCCGCCGGGCGGGGCACCGCAACATCCGCTAATCGCTAATAACCTGAAAACAGCAGTGATAAGTGCTTTCACGCCGGAGTCTCCAAACCAGAAACGTCTGTAACAACGTCGGAAAAAGTCGCTTTTGAAAAAAAAAGAACAACAAAGCTGACAGCGAGTGAGTAAGTGTCACACTTCCTGTATATGACCCTTCAAATTAAAAGCCCTATAGCCTTTTAATTTTAAGTCATATTGGTTTTCACTTAATTTTGACAAGAAACGGCTCCAAATGTTTTCCTGTGACCAATCGACCACGGCAACTTTATACAAAACAGATAAGCAGACAAGTCATAGATCTATTTATTTACTAAATAATATTGGTATCGGAATCAGGAATCGAAAAGAATCGGAATCGAAATAAGGAATCAAAATAGGAATCGATGAAAATGCAAACGATACCCATTCCTAATGGCCACACAACGATGGGACTTAAAGTTCTCATTAAGGGACCCCCCAAGACACTTTTGCTCATGACGTTTCATTGTTTCTGCAGGTGATCAGCACCTGTTGATGATTGAAGCAGAGGATCCTCCCGAGTTGACCTCAAGTCTGGATCAGGAGAACCCAGAGAGTCTACATGTTAAAGAAGAAAAGGAGGAACTATCGACCACTCCAGAGTTTCCCTTCACTTCTGTTCATATAAAGAGTGAGGATGAGGAGGAGAAACCTCAGTCCCTACAACCTCATCAAAGACAAACTGAGGCTGAGCCTCCATCCAGCAGCTCAGCTGAACAGATAGAGGTTGAGATAGAAGCAGATGGAGACGACTGTGGAGGATCTGAACCAGCCAGGAACTCAGATCAAGATGAAGATCTTCAATCAGACACAGATGATGAGGTCTCAGAGTCGTCCTCTGAGGATGAATACAGTGATGATGACTGGAGAGAAACCAGAGCACCTGAGTCAGGTTTGAACAGTGAAGCTGTTCATGTAAGTGATGAAGAATGTGACACTGGTAAGAAGTCTCACCGCTGCTCAGAGTGTGGGAAAACATTTAGCAGACACTGGGATTTGAAGATACACATGAGGATCCATACAGGAGAGAAACCATTTGACTGTGCTACTTGTGGTAAAAAATTCAGTCGAAGAGCTCATCTTATCCTCCACACGAGGATCCATACAGGAGAGAAACCATTTGACTGTGCTACCTGTGGTAAAAAATTTAGACGTAAAGGAGATCTTCAAGCCCACGTGAGAGTCCATACAGGAGAAAAACCGTTTGACTGTGCTACCTGTGGTAAAAAATTAAGTCAAAGAAGTAGTCTTTATAGACATATGATATTCCACTCAGGGGAGAAGCCTTATGACTGTGTACCCGAGTCAGGTCCCTTCACTTCTGTTCATGTGAAGAGTGAGGATGAGGAGGCGGAACCTCAGTCCCTACAACCTCATCAAAAAGAAACTGAGGCTGAGCCTCCATCCAGCAGCTCAGCTGAACAGATGGAGGCTGATGGAGACGACTGTGGAGGATCTGAACCAGCCAGGAACTCAGATCAACATGAAGATCTTCAACCAGATCCAAATGATGAGGTCTCAGAGTCGTCCTCTGAAGATGAAGCCAGTAATGATGACAGGACAGAAACCAGAGCACCTGAGTCAGGTTTGAACAGTGGAGCTGTTCGTGTAAGTGATGAAAGTAACACTGGTAATAAGTCTTGCCGCTGCTCAGAGTGCGGGCGAATATTTAATACATCCAGGAATTTGAAGATACACGTGAAGAAGATCCATACAAGAGAGAAACCATTTGCCTGTGCTACCTGTGGTAAAACATTTAGTCAAAGAGCTCATCTTGCCCTCCACACGAGGATCCATACAGGAGAGAAACCATTTGACTGTGTTCACTGTGGTAAACAATTTACCTTAAAAGGTAGTCTTAAAATTCACATGAGGATCCACACAAGAGAGAAACCATTTGACTGTGCGACCTGTGGTAAGACATTTAGTCAAGTAAGTAATCTTAAAGACCACATGAAAGTTCATACAGGAGAGAAACCATTTGGATGCCCTACATGTGGGAAACGTTTCAGACACCAAACGAGTTTTAATGTGCATTTGAGAGTCCACACACAGGAAAAACCCTTTAGTTGTGCTATTTGTGGGAAAGGATTTACCCAGAAGATGAATCTTTTGTTTCACACAAGAGTCCATTCAAAAGAGAAGCCATTTGGTTGCAGTGTTTGTGGGAAAACATTTATGGACCTGGAGAATTTGATGACACACTTGAAATCCCATAAAGGAAGGACACTTCAGGTGTTGTCTTGAGCAGCACATGGAAGTCCATACAGGAGTTTAAAAGAATAGTTCACCCAAAAATGAAATTTCGCTCATTATTTACTCACCTTCATGTCGACTAAGGGCTGGGAGAATTTTCAGAGTTGCAGGGGGTCTCGGCGTAGCAGTGCATGTCCATATAACGGTTGCAAATGGACACCAACTGTCTTTGGATGTTTTTTGGTGTGTCTTTTTGTTACAAATACTTCCATGCTGCTCGTATGCAATGTCCGTCTTGTATTGAAGCCCCAAAATACGAAATTGTCCTGAAAAAAATTAAATAAGTCCATATTTCAAGCTTGTTTTGTAGCAGAAATTTGAATGAAAAATGAAATTTCATTTTTGGGTGAACTATCTCTTTAACCATTTTCTTGTAGTGTGTGTGGAGTACATGTAAGGCAGTAGGTAGAGTGAAGACACCTTAAATCATTTAGTTGCAGTTTTGTGATGAGACATTTTGTCAACAGGAAGATCTTTACGTGTTCACAAGAATCCATGAAGGAGAGTAAATTTTTTGTGGCCGTCAATTCTCTGATGTTTCTGGCAAGAAGAGACGTATGAGTGTATGTAAACTCAGGACTGTTCCTGAAGGCAGCAGCAGTGTGTGTGAGGCTGCAGTTACTGAACTGTAACAGCTCATCACAACACAGTGAAAATTAATTTCACATGTACAATATTTAGTTAAAGGTGTACAGAAAAGAAAACTGAATTTGAGCCCACTCCGGGTCATAAAATTAGTGTAAAAACTCATCTAACAGACGATGTAGGCCAAACTTTGAGCAAAATTCTATTTTTGAGTAAATCCGGGATGAAAATGTTGTATTTTGTTGTTGTTTTTTTTGCATTGGACAATGGAGGCGCACGGATTATACGTCAGCCTGTACACGGTTCAAAAGCCACTGATATTGGATCCGTCATCCATCATTCAAACGTCTAAACACGCGCACACACACACGGAGCTCGGACTCGCCCCAAGCTTTGAATATCCCGCCCGCTCGGTAACGACCAATCAAATCCTTTTACCTTGCTCGGGTAAACTCGTGTTGCAGCTCGTGACAACTCGGCGCAACAAACGGGACAAACGGCCATTTCTGTACGCCTTTAAAGTTTATGTTTTTGATTTGTAAGAAATGTATTGTTCATGAAATTAGTGCTACAAATAATCAACAGTAGTAAGTGAGTCTGCAGAGTTGTTGGTTGAGCTGAGCTGTAGCAGCTCATTCCAACACAACAAAAATGTTAATTGTTTTTATCAAAGTGTAGCAGTAAAAATCCCTTTCCCTTATTCTTGGTGGAAAGATCTTTAATTTTTGTTAATAACGAAATTGAGGGTCCATTCATTTTAAATTGGAATAGCATTTTACAACGCAATACAAAATTGTGTACATGTGCCACAAGTAACTGCATTACATAAGTACACAAAAGAGGTAAAAAAAAAAAAATCATCATTTGACATTGCTCGCACAGTTCTCACTTTCACACAGATAAATATAAATATGGTGGGCTAGATAAAAAGTACTGATGAGAACTATTAAAAAGTCATGTACTCAAATTCAAATCAAGTGCAGTCTGAATCTGAAGTTTTGGGATCAAATTCAAAACACAGAAGTTTGTGGCAGTGGCGCTGATGCAATTTATGTAGCCTATGGTGAGTCCGTCACATTTTTAAGTAAGTGTTACGGTGCAGTAAATAATGAGTTGTGTAGGCCTATAGTTGAAATAAAAAGAATTATGAATGAAATGTGGCCTAACCTGCTTGTTTAAAATGTGAAGATGCCAAAAATAAAGTGACTGTTGTGACTTGATGTAAAGCCACGATGGACAGTTCATTTTTCTTACTTTAAAATACATTGCAAAAGTGCTCTGGCCGGAAGTGATATGTTTTTGTGGGTGTGCCTGTGGTTGCCGACGTGATGTGTCCAAATCAGAATAGAGTCTCGCAGCAGGGAATGGTTCACACAAACTGTTGTTGTCATCATTGATTTCATTTACTGTTGTTTACACCTTGTTTTGTCTGTCCTATAAAGTCACAATAAAGAAAAAAAGAAGAAAGAATGGAGGCTCTCTATCTTCCACCTGGTGTCTCATGGCTGAAACACCACAAAAACACTCAATCTTTTTTTTTCTAATCTAAGATGAGACAGATATACACAGAAACAGTGGAAAAGTGACCAGTCTTTTGCTATAAATCCTCCACTGTTTCTTGTTTACAATTTACTTTTAGTGTTAGTTCTGATAGATGGTCAGCAGGGGGCGCTCTAGACCTAAAGCTTTTGAAGTCTTGGTAACTGAGCCTTTGACATCAAGACTTTGACACACAGAAGAGTCCGAACAACTTCACTCTAAAAAATAAAGATTTATTTACAGGATATTTACATTAAAGACTTACAGGAAAGTTTATTCTCTCACTCTCACAGGCACTGAAAGCCGAAAATGTCAGAACGATGGTTTTGGCTTTCAGTGCCTGTGAGAGAAGCTTCAGAACAAGTGACGAATTTCCTGATTAAATGGAAACATGATTTACAGTAATATCACCTGTTGATGCTGCTGAATGCTGAAGTAACACTAAAACAATATGTGTCTAATTCAATCCAGAAGACTATATAATATATTTTATATCAGTTCATGTCTCCATCAGTATCTGATCCAGAGTCAGTCCTGGTTCTGTCTCTTGGTTCTTTGACTCAGGTTCTGTTGATACGACAGAGGACGGTGGTTCAGACAGAGTCCAGTTGGATCTGATGGACTGAAGCTGAAGCTTAGAGAGACTCTGAGTCTCTGCAGCTGTGTTGATGTTTTCTCTCTTAAATTAGAATAAATAAAACTAGAGAACAAAGAACAGACAGAGAACCAGTAAAATTGCTTCTGCCACCTGCTGTCCTGGTCTCTGCTTCTGGTCCTGGTTCAGCAACAGCTTCTGTAAAAGACATAAAACACTTGTTGGTCCTTCAGGTCCAAAGTTCAGATGTGGACTGTTTGTGTTTGAAGCTCCTGATGTTTGTTTCCATGTGCAGTTTATTCTATGTTGTGTTCATTAATGACAGTCTTAGTAAATAATCTAGAGCTGAGCAGACAAACTCCATCAGGTCTAGTTCAGCAGCAGAGTCTGTACAACACTGGTAACCCTCCATCACCACAGCTTCTACTGACTCTACTGACTCTACTGAGTCTGTACAACACTGGTAACCCTCCATCACCACAGCTTCTACTGACTCTACTGACTCTACTGAGTCTGTACAACACTGGTAACCCTCCATCACCACAGCTTCTACTGACTCTACTCACCAGTGACGTTCAGTCGACATTCATCAGAGCCCTTCCCATACTCAGTGAGAACTTCACACTGGTAAAGTCCTGAGTCTTCAGTCCTGAGTCTGGACACATGAAGTCTGACTCGTCCTTCTCTGAGGACGTCTCTGTCACACTGGACTCGTCCTGAAAACTCTTCATCCTGAATAACTGAGTTCTCATCACCCTCATGTAGATGATACAGGACTGAGACTCTGTCATCAGTGAAGAGTCGACAGTAGATGACGTTGGGCTCTGTTGAACCTTGAATGTCTTTGAAAGTCCACTCCATTGTGTGAACTCTGTGTCACCTTCACTAAAATGTTGGTTCTGAGAGACAGAGTCCACTCCAGTGTGATGTCCTGGTTCTCAACCCTGAATTGGGATACTGTCATAGGAGCTCTGTGTACGTAAGCTGATGCCTTTTGCCACAAATAGCAAATGTTGGTTCTGAGGAGACAGAGGGAAAGAACCCAGACGATGTCTGAGCCTAGACTATTCAAAATAATAATGCTGAGAGACTAATATTTAAATGCTAAAAATAATTTAACCAGACTTGTATCAGTTTTTCTCCCAGGACGAGGACGTAGAGAATAAAGTGAAGGAGTAAACTCACCAACAGACAAACAGGACCTAAACCGTCAGTGTTTTAAAATGACATAATAACAGAGGAGCAGCCAGGAAATGCATTCTGGGAAACTTTTCACCCCTCCGTTTGGATCATCTTTGGAGGGGTATATAGCTCCCTTTCCCCTACCCCTCCGTCACAGGAACGCGCAAAACGGAGGGGTAGGGGTGAGGCAACCTAACTGAGGACTTGTATCAGTTTGTAGAGAATAAAGTGAAGGAGTAAACTCACCACAGACACAGGAGGTCAGTGTGAGGAGCAGCAGGAAGCAGCACATCATCTTCTCCCTGTCACAGGAGACAACTACACATCAACTACTACATCTACACTCACTTCTTCCTCTTCACTAGTTTTGGTGCAGTAATATATTTGTGTCACAAGGTGGCGCCACTACAATGATAAAAACTGGAAAAGAACATTCAGTGGATCAATGCTATATTGTAGTTTAATGCAACAAATGTCAGACATATACACTGACTTCATTCACACCTTCAAAGCCACCAAACTGTTGCTTCAGTGTGTAAAAATACAGTTATAGCTGTAGTCTCAAAGGAAAGTTCTGTTTCCATAATATGATAATAAACCTCTGGAAATATTTCAAGAGGAAGATGTTGTGTGATTAGTTTATTTATTTAGGATTCCATCATAATTAAAAACAAAAACAATGAAAAAGAAAACACTCTGACATGCCCCTGATCCTCTTCCATACTTATTCGATAGTATCAGTTTGCAAGTGCTAAGGTCAGATCTTTGTTAATGATTAAAAGAGGGAAAACAGCAGGGCTCAGCTGAAGATAACAGTGCTTTCTCATCAGTCTATCTGCAGTTTACTGTTTGACGCCCTGCTATAAATGAGCTGTTAATGACTGACACATCAGGTAACAATAAAATAACAATCAAATCTGAGATCAGAAGGGTCAAATTATTGGCATCTAGCTAATAAAACATCTAGGGAGATTGCTGAGACTACTAAAAATGGGTTAAGAACTGTCCGACACATTATTAAAAACTAGAAGGATACAGGGCAACCATCATCTTCAAGGAAGAAATGTGGTCCAATGTGACCACAGAGTCCAGACCTGAACCCCATTGAGAATCTTTGATATAAATGTTGTGGCATTGCAGATGCTTATCGAAAGGATGCCACAGCAAATGCATAATTTGTTGCATTTGCATTTATTAGACAGTTTGTCCCAAAGGGCTTAATGGCATCGTAACAACATCCACTGCCCTTAGACCCTCACATCCACTGAGGAAAAACTACATAGAAAACCCTTTTAGTAGAGAAAAATCTGAGAAACCACAGGGTGAGCAACAGAGGAGCGATCCCTGACCCAGGACGGACAGACGGGACATACGTAGATGTTGTTACACAACAAAAATCTGTCCCTTCAGATAGCTTCTTTGAAATCTCATTAACAAAGAACCATGAGTTTAACAGATTCACACTCACATCATGTTACATTATCAACTCTTCATGTGATGCATAAAAACAACGATAATACCAAGCCTGTATCGGGCTTTACCTTCAGTTTCTTCTGTCATTGCAGTGGATCGGCCATGAAGTCCTGAACAACTATTGAGGAAACTGACTCAGTGTCACGTCTCATAATTCCTGGTCAAAGATTAGTCATGACACACCTGTGTGCCTTGATTAGTGTAGTAACAGTATGTAAGGTCAAAGTCCACTTTCCCTGTTGAATGGTCTGCTTTGATTATTCCTGTATTATATCACAGTCACAGTAAACAGTTTGTTGTTGTTGTTTTATAATATAATATTTTGATAACATGACCCTGGTCTAACTACTTTCAAGTGATATTCCATCTAATTGCCTCCCAAGAAAAAAGGTGCAGGGAAAAAGCCAAAGAAGGCAAATGCAGATGAATGACCGAAGCGTGGAGGAGATGACCAGTGAGCAGGTCAGCGAGGATGTCTTGTTTGTTTACAGCTGTTCTCATTGGCTTTGTATCAGTTTTTATTTTTTTAATGAGGGAAACATTTTTTCAAAACCTGAACCTGAGGTGTCTTATTTTCCGTTCACAACTAACCAGAATCTCTCTTTCATTTGATCAAATTGCATTGTTTTAGTCCAAAAGAGTAATAGCTAACAGTCCTCTAAATCTGCACAAAAAACACTTCAATAAAGGGATCATTTTGGTGACAATCATAATCATAGTGTGTAATCTGTGACTATCACAGTCAGTGAAAAAGCCACCAAACCAGTTTGGATCAAATTATAACAAATGTTTTACTTCCTTCTCTACCTGATCTATGGCTGCTGAACAAGTATTATGTTGAAACAAATCTAAAATATCTGGACAAGAGGCAGTAGTTTGTTTCTTCAAGGCTGTTTTCCACAGTGGATTAATCCACATAAAGGACAGGGAATAACGTTCTGAAATGTAAAGATAGTTATTAGAGGTGGCGCCACTCTCGTTAAAACAACAACACGGTTTCTGGTGATTAGATGTAACATGTTAATTTATTGTGAATCAGAACAAAGTCAAAACTAGCTCAGAGACACTTCAGCACCACGGGAGTTTAAAACCACCTGTCAGACGACTATCAAATACCCCGTCCTCTCAACTGCTGCGGGTACATTTATCAAAATGACACCATGTGACATCAAAATACAGATTTCAAACATTTAAAACTGAGTTATTACTGTTAAATTATCCTGAAGTTTCTCAACAAACATGGCTTTGACATCACAGAGTGCTACTCTCCCTCTACGTTCATTTGTCTTGTCTTGATAAATTAGTTTCTTTTTCATATAGATGAAACAAAACTTTGTACGAGAGTTCTTTTGATGTTTTTTTTTTATTCTGGCTTTTATACAGAATCAAAAAGTTTATTCTTTGCCCATAAACCATGAGCCACACTCCAGTCCCACCCCTGGATGTGTGTTACCCAGTTATTGGACACCACCCGTCCGAGGAGGCGAGCCGTCGCTGTCGTCCTCCCAGGATGAGGAGGTGAACCCTGCAGGGGCCGAGATAGAGTGAGGAGCCGGGGTGTGGCCGAGGCCTTGGTACCGTCCACTCGAGGACGGGGAGGCGGGCATTGACGTCGCTGCCGCCACGATGGGGTCCTGGGAGGTTGCTGTGAGGAGGCCGGTGTGTTCGGTGTGTTCGGGTCGAGAAGCCGCTCCGAAATACATCTTGTTGGGACGACCCAGGAACGTACGACCTGACGGGGGGGAAGAGAAGGAGCGATAGTCTCAGATTGACAACCACACATGGTTCGGTAACCAAAAGTAGACATAATTTCGGCAAAGAGAGACTCACCAACATGGCGGACCTGCTCTGTAACATCGGCTCTTATATCTGAGAAATCCCACATGGCCAGAAAACTGTCGAAGCACGACCCCTCCTCTGCTTCCTGGATGGAGGGATGGTCGGAAAAAAGAAGGTGGGATGTGATGGACAAATAGAACTTCATTAATACAGAGTCATGGATAGATGGATAGATGGATAGATGGATAGATAGATAGATAGATAGATAGATAGATAGATAGATAGATAGATAGATAGATAGATAGATAGATAGATAGATTACCTGGACGTAGGGCTTGTAGGTGAAGGTGTAGTGGTGAGCAATGGCAGCCAGGAACATCTCTATGCAGATGATGAAGTCCTATAAATTGATTAATCAAAA
This sequence comes from Decapterus maruadsi, assembly GCA_030347415.2. Classification (NCBI taxonomy): domain Eukaryota; kingdom Metazoa; phylum Chordata; class Actinopteri; order Carangiformes; family Carangidae; genus Decapterus; species Decapterus maruadsi. The sequence goes on from CM064898.1 coordinate 4,448,175, forward strand.
AGTCAAATTAAACCCTGATAACGGTGACTGTGATTCAACTTTATTGATCCCTGGAGCTGCACATATTAACATTAGCTCCACCTTTACAGGCAAGAACATGACTGTAATGACAGACCCATCAATATCTGTATAGATCACTTTGGGAATGGATTTTGGTTCTCTGTGTTTTGATGCTCGAACTTTGGTAATAAGTAGAAAATTAGAATACTACTAGCGATATTACTAGTACAATGCATTAAATGATCAAGTACCTCTCAAGTTGTCACCCATGTGGTTGATTTGTCTTTACAGTTGTGTTTACCTGCAGTCCGGTGGCCACAGCCTCCACACTGTCCCAGTCCCAGGTGTGTTTGTCAGAGATCACACCGACCTTCACCAGGAACGCTATAAAAACAGCTTGCCTGAAAAAAAAGTAAGAGTGAGGGTGTATGAGTCTGTCAGTAGAGTTTGCCTCCCTCCTTCCTCCCTCCCTCTACCCTTTTCCCTCCATCCTCACCAGAAGGAGACGAAGACCACCAGTTTGACGCAGAGGAACTTGCCTACAGGCCTGATGGGCATCAGCTCCTCCCTCAGAGATCGGTACAGCAGCACCAGACAGTACATGGCAAACTGTAGGGAGACCAGAAGTTGGATATTGGATCAGGGTTAAAGGGATAGTTCAACATGTTGGCAAATTAGCCCATCACCATAATCCCTATAGTCATAGCAGTGGGTTTGTTACCTTTAATTGTCGGTGCAAGCTATTTTTAAAATGGTGGAGCAGAGCCGTGAGCTGCTCAGAGCTATGCAACGGAGGCTATTGGGATTTATTGGTTTCCCTCATCAAACTCATCAAATACACAATCCAACAACTCCAAAATCCTCTGGTGGACAAGTAGTGACCTGCACATTCACCATACTATGAGATAATAACACAACGTTACCACACAGAGTTGTTTTAGAGGGAAATACAGAGACTGCTGACTTTGATGATGGAAACCAATATATCCCATTAACGTCTGTAGCGTAGCTCTGAGCAGCTCGCGGCTCTGCTCTGCCATTCTTGCACCAACAATTAAAGGTATGGCAATGCGCCAATTTGCCAAAATGTTGAACTATCCGTTTACATACATGTTGAGTGGTGAGAGAGCGAGTGTGTTGCGTCATTACCAATTGAGAAATGTTGTTGATGATGACCAGGTAGGACCAGGCGTTTCTGAAGCTGAAGTTGGCTTCGTCATAAACCCCACAGAGCTGACAGATCCTGCAGAACAGGACAGAAACATGATCACACTCTCAGTTTCCAGATACGCCAAACTAAATTATCATTTTACATCCACATCCTTTTCATTAGGTCAACACTGTTCAGCCCTTAACCTTTGACCCTCAAACACAGAGTTGCCAACGGTGGTAAAGTGACACAATAGTAACTGGGTCAAATCATTATGGTAAAAAAAAAACCTAGAGCGAAACCCCTATTGTTACGGGAGAAAAGCCTCCATGGTGTTCCCATGGTTACAGTGAAAATCTTACAGCGCTATCACGGTGGTAACGGGTCTGACCACGGTGTACTGGAGGACTCCCAGCTTACACCTGAACAGCAGCACCCTGAGAGAGAGACAAATAGACAAAAAAACAATTTAACAAACATGCATCCAACTGTGTGCAAAGCATCCGTCCATCAGTAACCATGCCAACAGACGTCCATCTTACTCTCCCATGGGCCAGGGCGGGCAGCAGCAGAGCGGGGGCAGGTGGGGCTGCTGCTGCTGGACCTCCAGCATGAGCACCAGGCTGGGGTACTGGTTGCTGAGGAAGTTGAGCAGGAACACCAGGAAGTTGTAGATGACGTAGGCCTCGTAGCACTCCCTGCACGTGTCCACGTAGATGGCCAGGTTGGGATACCGCAGAGCCAGCCACTGAGAGGGAGGGGGGTGGGGTGCGGGGGCAATATGGTCACATGACAGAATAAAGAGTCTGTCAGCATCAACCATGGACATTTCATCTGCTTTAATGGAGTAATGGAGTTTTAAAAAAAACTGCAGAGGTGAGTGAGTGAACTGTAACTTGATGTCTGGTCTTATGACTGTCCTGTTGTCTCTTGTTAGATCCTGTTGCCATGGGAACATAGCGGACTAAAAGGGACAGAGTCAGTGAGTTTGTGTGTGTGTGTGTGTGTAAATGTGATAATGACTCACACTGTCCAGGCTGTAGATCGGCACCATCCATAGGATTCTAGTGGAGAAAGACAGAGACAAAACGAACAGGGTTGGGTGAAAAGTGTTTATACTCCCAGCTGCCAGCAGGGGGCAGTAACACCTTTACAACCGCAGGGCTACAGCCGGTTGGTGGGTTCGAATTTGAACGGCAGGAGAGACAGCAGTTGTTGCAATGGTGAGCACGACTGCAGGATGAAGATATAAAGGCAAAACCAGAACTGTGGACCTACAACCAGAAATGTGTTTGGTTGGATGGGTGGTTGGTTGGTTGGTTGGTTGGTTGGTAGTTAGTATGTTTGGTTGGTTGTCTGTTCATTGGTTGGTTTCTTTATGTGTTGGTTGGTTTGTTAGTTTGATGTTTGCTTTGTTTGGTTGTTTGGTTGGTTTGTTTGTTAGTTTGGTTGGTTGGTTGGTTGGTTGGTTGGTTGGTTAGTAGTTAGTATGTTTGGTTGGTTGTCTGTTCATTGGTTGGTTTGTTAGTTTGATGTTTGCTTTGTTTGGTTGTTTGGTTGGTTGGTTGATTGGTTGGCTAGTTACTTGTTGGTTTGTTATTTGGTTGGTTGGTCTGTTGGTCTGTTCATTGGTTGGTTTCTTTGTGTGTTGGTTGGTTTGTTAGTTTGATGTTTGCTTTGTTTGTTTGGTTGGTTTGTAAAAAAAAGTTTATGCAAAAAAAGGCTGAACCAATTTGTACCAAACTTGTTGGATGGATGAATCACAGGTCAGAGAAGAACCCATTTCAGAAGTCTGAAGCATGTTTTTTCACACTGGCCCTGGTGGAGGTCTGGTCTCTCCCAGTCTCCTTCTAGTTCAACTGGATAGCAAGTGCTGTACAGTACATGTTGACACAGAAGCTATTAATGGCCTATAAACAGAGGAAACTGGATGATGTGTATACCAGATTCTACATGTCCATCAAAACCGTGCGCCCGACTTCATATGAAAAAAGCATGTACATTTAAAGCAGATATCAGCGGCACGGCCGTTTCGGCGAATGCTGCGTTCAAGGCAGGCTTTTGAAACCGTAAGTTACAGCTTCAAGTCACAACTACGACTTTGTAGCGTTCCAGCTAACCCGTAGCTTGTGTTTTCACCGTCCTGTTGCCTGTGAAAGTTCACTATAACGGCCTCTCGTAACTTCCGACCCGTGAACTCGTACCAGATCGAACTGGTTTGACTTCACAGGAAGGAAAATCATGTTAGCAGCCCCCGCCCTCATCAGGCATCTATTGGTCCTTGTGCTCTGTCAACATTCACGCGTCATCCCTTGGCTGCACACACAGCCCTTCATGCCGTTCTGGATAACACTTGTATCCCACAAGGAAAATTTTCTCCTCGGGTTGCAGCAGAGCAGAGTGACGGAGAGACTCGTGTTACGGCTGAAACACTCCATGTAAGTGATTGCTGACGGAAAATAGGACTATTTAGGACTTATATTAACAAAAACATTCCACTGATATCTGCTTTAAAGTAAAAGATCTAGATCTGCCCCACCCTTCAGTCAGTCATTCTCCTTCCTCCTGCAAAGTTAGGGGTAAATCTGTGCTTTTTGGGTAATCCTGCTGACAAACAAACCAGCACAGGTGAAAACGGCTGTTTCAGTATAATCATATGTGTTGTGTGTGTGTGTGTTCACCTGATAATTGGTTTCTGCAGCTCAGGCTGGGTATAATGCACCATATGCTGCAGGATCCCCCACAGTGAAATGGGGATAGTCAGGAAAACAAACACTCCGGCGATGAACCAGGCTTTACTGTGAGTCCCGACCTAGACAGAGACACACGGACAGAGACAATTATAACGATCCTGCCCGTCCTCAGCCTCAGTCATTGTTCTGTTGAAACATCTACGTATAAATGTAGCTACTTTGTCTTTCTGCAGCTCCCAGATGCAGAGCGGCAGCACAGCCACCAGCAGGAGGGCGTAGAGGACCAGGACGAGGGGGCGGATCCACCTCCTCCACTCTGCACAGGAGCACGGCATCGCGGCTGCTTCACCCTCAGCGTCCACTACAGGTGCAACCTAAACCACAGGGGGCGGAGCCAGAGGGGTTATAAACAGGTGAACTGCGCTAGTACAAGCCAGTTGAAGACCACATCCTGATTTAATTAGATTTAATTTTCAATGTATTTATTTAAGAAATGGGACAGTACATTATAATGTATATGAATGAGATTATAGCCATCTGTGTAGGTGGCAGAGAGGAAAACAGGACAAAGAATTACAAAGCTTTGCCAATAAGAGAGGGCGAAAGAACAACAACAACAAAATAGAGAAGCACAACAACACAGACCATGAATTGGGGATTACATAAGATTGATTAGCAAGATGTTGAAATTCTATTGCAAAATGCATGAATGTGCTAAATTGTGCACTATACTGCTGGATTCTATTGCAAAATGTCCATAAAATGGCAGAATTTTGTTTTCTATAGTGTTGTAGTCAAGACTGAGACCAATACAAGACCAAGACTTTGAGGGGGACCGAGACCAAGTCCGAGACCGAGACCAAACCAATGCAAGACCCTATTCAAGACCACTGCTGTATTCAGTACCAGTGAATTCATTATTCCTCCCCAGCTTAAAATAAACAACAAATCATATTTAATGTAAACAAAGTTTGGTTTGAACAGAAGAACACAACAGAACCTGCTGAAGTCTCCTCCCACTGGTGACACCAAGTTTTTCACATGGTTACACATACTTTAGTGGAACAATTATCTAGTAATTATCTTAAAGTTTATGAATTACATCACATAAACCAAAGTAAGTGAGCGACAGAGACATTTGTGGTTAAAAAAGAAAGAAAGATGTCACTGCTGCTGTGGAGACCAAGACCTTGAAATGTGATAGGCTATACAACACTATAGCCGATAGAAATGTTATAATAATATACAATATGGCCTAAACAAAGGTTCACAGTCTGGATGTGCAGCCTGTTGTTGTATAGCTACGTATTGGACGTTAAAAATAACATAAACCACATGATTAGCATAAAAGTGCAGTGACATCATGACGCGTCACGCAGCGTTTCGTTCTCGTTTTCATTTGGATATAAAAACAAAACAAAACAAAAAAAACATTAAAAACAGTGAGAACAGTTTGATGGTGATGGTGACGACACAGAAAAGACAGAGGAGATGTTCACCGCTGGAGCCGGAGATGCTCATTCACTCTGACGCTTGGCCTGTTTTCCTCCTCGGTCCTGTTTCTGTTACCAGGCAACGCATCTCTCCTCCGCCCGTTGCTCCGCGCGCACCGCTAGGAAATAAATAGTAACAAGACAGCTGTTCATCTGATCACCCGCAGCCTGATCGATCACATTGATCCCGGCAACAACCAACAAACCACAACAACAACAACAACAACAACAACAACAACAACCGACCGACCGATCCACACCCACCGCTGCAGGCCGACACTCGGTGAGGCTGCTGTCCGGGTTTGGTGCCCCCGTTTCCCGTGTTTACGCGCCCACGTCACCGGGAGGAGGAGAGTGTGGACCATCTCTCTTTCCGTCCGTCACGTGCTCTGCAGAATAGACGCACAAACGGGCCTCACCCTGCAAATCTAATCACGTTGTAGCTCAATTGATGATTCTGTTTATTTATTTATATTCTGGTATATATATTCTGTTTTTTTTCCAACATAAAAAAGCTGTATGGATAAATTAACAGAAAACCAAATAAACTATGTTTGAAGCAATATATGGAGGGTTAACTCTGCCTAAACCTTCAAAAACAACCAAAAATGAATGGAAAACATTATGTGAGAATATTTGTTTGCATTGGTAATACTGATAATTGATACAGCCCATATCAATATCATTGTGATGATACAAAATACGTCCAATCCACCAGACTTCATCAATAACTTTTTTTGGGGGGGAAAACTAACTATAAATAAATAAATCATCATCATCACGTAGTTCGTGGATCTTCTGCTGGAACCCATGTGATTGCATTTGTTTACAACAGACACTTGAAGCTTTGAGAATATAGATTTATTGATAAATATTCTTATAAGAAATTTAAAAAAACAACAACCAGAAGATAAATTCAGTTGTTGATATTTTACAATTTCAGTCCCTCTTGTAGCAAAGACAACAACAACAACAACAACAACAATTCAGTCATTATGACATCAGCAGTTTCATATTGGGAGGGTGTAATGACACAGTTCAGCCACTCGGGGTCACTAGTGTCCTATTTAAACTTCAGACACAGTCTGTCACTGTAGAGATGGAGCGGAACATTTTACATATAAAACACAATAATAACAAAAACACAGTAGACGTGTTCGCGTACAACGATCAGTCCATTATCAAATATAACAAACAGAACTGAATAAATACTTCACGGAAAGGTCAAAACTAAAGATCGGAGGGTTGGTACAGTCCATGTTCACCGTGGTTCAGTTGTTCAGGTGACGGAGGTCGACACGTCCTCTCTTTCTCTCAGTGGTCAGTGTGTTTGTACTGCAGACTCGTCCCATGGTGCAGAGGCAGTGTGCTGTTGGAGAAAGAGCCAGAATAACACCAGCAACAAAGACAGGACTGTAGAGAGACAAAGAGACACAGACAGAGAGAGACAGAGGGGCGGTCGGTGATTAAAGGGGAACTCCAGCGATTTACTGTTGAGAGACATTTTGAAAAACAAAAACAGATCATTAACATCAAAATCAGCAGATGTGGAGATATTCTGAGTTTAGGTCTAAAAGCACTGAGTCCTACATTTCCCATAAGACACCACTTTGTACAAATCTCCCTAATGGGTCTCTGTTCTGGTCATTTAAAACATTTCAATGATTTTTAAAGACTAAATTTGGTTTTTATAACCATTATTATTATTATTATTACTACAATAGGTATTATATAATTTTCATCATTATTATCATTATCATATGATTAAAATTTCTACTAGTTGAGGCTGACATCAATGTGAGTTGCACAAAAACCTAATTTTAAGTATTAAAATAATGTGTCTTTAAACTCTAATGTAAAACATTTGCGATGTTAAATGTAACACAACCAACTTCAGTGGAATGTCCCTTTAAACCAACATGTCACTCACTTCCCGCACGTTACGATCCCAAAATACACCACAGCGTCTTCCCGTCTGTATCTCTCCTTCTGTCTCTCTCCCTTACTCTTGTTATTGTCTGTTATCTATGTCTCACGCCCTTTGACCCTGTGACCTCACTATGATGTCACGCCGACTCAGAAACAGAAACAGACTCGGCAGCTGTTGGGGACCTTCACAATCGTCAATTTTTGTGTTTTTGTTGTTGTTGTTGTTGTTTTTTTTACCTTGAAGCAGTTTTTGAACTTCTTGGAGACGGAGTAGAGGATTATGGGATTTATGCAGGAGTTGATGGTCGCCAAGTTGATGCTGACATAGTCCAGGACCAGCAGGAAACTACAACCACAGAAGAAGAAGAAGAAGAATACTCAGCATTGGAGATGTAAAAACAGTTAACGGTAGATACAGTAGACGTTCCTGCTGCACCCACTTCAACAGGTCGCAGCGTCGAGCGTCGTTGGATTGGTAGATGGTTCTCTTCAGCAGGCGACTCAGGTGCAGCGGGAACCAGCAGAGAGCGAAGATCAACACCAGGCAGAAGACGGCCTTCGCTACCTCTCTACGCTGCTGAGACAAAAATCTACGTCAGAGTCCGTCCCATACGAAGACGTACAGTAACATCCGACGTAAAGGACGATTCGTCACTCGTCTGTGCTCACCTGTTTGAGGTGTTCGCTCAGCGAGATCCTCAGACTTCCCTTCTGGTGTCTGAGCATCTCGCAGGTCATCAGGCCGTAGAAAACAGCAGAGCAGGCCAGAGGGACGCAGAAGTAGAAACCAAACAGCCACCAGTCCTTCGCGTCGCGGTAGAACTGGATCAGACAGAAACACACATCGTCAGAACAGTGAAGAGGCGAAGAATTAGCCATATTCACAGCGTCGCCATCTTTGCTGAACTTCATCGCTCGGGGTGGGAAGACTCAAAGGGCGAAGTCGGTCTCTGCTAGAAGTCCCGCCATAACCTGAATATCGCTCTCCAATTGGCTCTGCCGTTTCTTGCTAACGTAGCCTACATGTGATTGGCGGGCGCATGACGTCTGTCCGACTACGCATTTCTCCGACCATATATTTCTTTATTTTTGCGTCCATTAGCCCTAACCCTTAACCTTACCCTAAACCTAACCTTAACGCTGTAGAATGGATAGTCGGAGAAATGAGCTGTCAGACTTTGGGGCAGTCGGACTGATGTATGCTCCCCGTATTTGGCTGTCACTTTTATTTGATTTAACGTACAACATCTGATATCGGTTAAAAGTACTAGCTTGTTAGCATCTTCCAGACTTGAATAATGTGAAATGTATCTCTGGTGTTTGCATTGACTATACACAGTTTTACTGCTTTCCTATCGTGCATTACATAAGCAAAGGTGTCGTATCAACATTGACGTTACCGTTAGCAGTTGCAGCTAACGCGAGCAAATTCAAATCACCCACCCCGAGTGATGACGATAGGAAAGATGGCGACGCTGTGAATATTGTCAATGGGGCTAGTAGTTTTGACCTGTGTATTTTCAAAACGTGGCCTGCTAGTACTGGTTTTCCAGACTCTCCCACCCGAACCTTAAGGTGGACTGAGGTTTTTGTACGTCATGACCTCATTGCTGTGAATGTGGATGACATCAAGTTCATGAATACACCGGAGCTTAGCAACCAAATTAAATTCATTCAGATGGACAGATGATAATAGGCCAGTGTGTTGTTACGGACTCGGCAGACAAAGAGGGGGTTTTTGGGGGGTTTGATGAGTAACTCTGTCAGACGCCTTAGAGACTGAGTCACAGAGAATGTTTCATTTGACTGTGACACTCTTAACTGTGCACTGATGCTCTTATTTTGAAGGGTTTCTCCTAACTCTACCAGCAGTTAAGTAATTACAGCTCCAGTCCGTTATCTAGAACATCTTGAAACACAACTAAAAGCCTCAGGATCTCCTTTCAACTCGCATGTAGATCCGTCTTTCTCTATCTGCAGACTGTGAGACCCACTTAGACTGTCTGCTGTGGAGCCTGAATTAAAAATAACCTCACAGGACCTTCCCAGGGATAACGAAGCATCGTAGGGTCAATAAATGGTCAAGCGAACCCTTACCAAAGGCCCTAAGAACTTCCCAGAACTTCAGATATCCTTCAAAGACCGCTAGAACCATATCAGAACCACCCATTAACTACCTAGAAGCTCTGGATCATGACCTGTACTGTTAGTTGGCGCTATGAGCTTGTTCATCTTGATTGATGTGGAACACTTAAGATATTTGCTGACTGCGGTTAAAACATTATCAAAAGGCCGTGTCTAAAAGCAGGTCAGCTGACCCGGGGTTCAGCTACAAGTGCTTTGGGCTGAGTTTGTTTACGTCAGTCACGACTTAGAGACATAAACAGGAAACGATGTTCTAAACTGTCTCAGTTGAAGAGACCTCGCCCTCTAACAGAATAACAAAGATATCGTAGAAATGGACCAAAGAGTTCACTCCTCCCCTCCCCCCACCCCGACCGCTCATCTTACCTCCACCTGTGATACTCCATAAGATGGCCCTTTAGATATATAGTTTTATGTATACATTTTAAAGATTAATCTCAAATTCTTGATTATTTAATCGTGGCTCTATTAAATGTTTCCTGTGAGCATCAAATCAAGTACAAAGTCTGTTTTTAGGAGGGTTCAGAAGGGTCCACAGAAGCTGGAAGCACTTGTAAAGACGCCGAGATCTCTATCAGCAACACACTGAAGCAAACACACACAGGACCACACACACTGACCCCTTAAAGGCAAACAAACATGCCGTCACACATTGTAAACACACACACAAACAACAAAAACCGCTCACGGTCATAAACGGCGTGGTGGGCTGCAGCATGCACGTCCGCAAGGTGACGTTCTTGTAGTCGAAGGTGACGATGTTGAAGCCGACGGCCTCCGGCACGGCCAGAAACATGGACAGCAGCCAGATCGCCACTATCTCCACCGCCGTTACCGTGGGAACACCTGTGCCCTGCACCCGAGACCAGGACGCCACAGCACGATACCTGTGCACAAGGTGATGAAACGTGTTGATTCAGTGTGTTCTTGTACTTCTTGTACCTTTCTGGGGACGTCTGCAAGTTTTATTAATTATGGGGACGTCACTGGAAAATGACGTTTCGTTTGGTTTTCGCTTCTAGGCTTCTGTTTGTGTGTGTTGTTGCTTTGTGGGGACCTCTGTGTCCAGGCATCATCAGGATATAATTTGGAAAGTGACTTTTTTTGGGGCGTCCTCCCTTCCAGACTTGATGTTAGGGTCAAACCGCAGTATAGTACTCTGAAATGCAGAGTCCCTTATAATGCATAGTTGGTTACACTCCCCTTTGTAGTCAAAATAAATCAAAAGATATTTGCTTAGCGTATCGTTAGGGTAATAATTGGGGTCAGACATATCGTGATAGTTAAAGTTTCTGTTCTGGGAAAGGGAGTATTTTTTATCAGTGATGGTTCTGACTGTGGAAGAGTTTGCGTTACCTGTCCACACTCAACGCGCACAGGTTGAGGACGGTGATGCCGACTGACGCTTTCTGCAGGAACGGGAACAGTTTGCAGAGGAACAGACCAAACGCACTGTCGACAAACGGCCATCTCATCGCCAGGAGCTGTGCACACACATACACACACAGAGTTAACAGATTACCATAATATCACAGTGTCAGTGAGTGTGAGTGTCTCTGTGTGTGTGGTGTGTGTTATCTTAGTTTGTGGGATATTTTAGTGCCGTTATCAGTTGACACTAAACCTCCTGCCTGAGACACACAACACACACAGATAACACATTTTTTCCTCCACATCCAAGTCAAATGAGCGGACACTACTGACTGTAGCATTGTTTGTGTTTTGATTGCAGCTTTAAGGGATAGTTCAACATTTTGGCAAATTGGCCTATTGCCATATTTTTAAAACGGCCAAGCCAAGCGGCGAGCTGCTCAGAGCTACGCTACGGAGGCTCATGGGATTTCTTGGTTTCCCTCATCATACTCATCATATAATAACAGAAGGTTACCAGACAGAGTTGTTTTAGGGGCAAATTCATGCAAAACCACTGATGCACATTCCCGTCGGGGGCAGTTTTTCATCACCAGCCTCCGTATTTCCCTCTAAAACAACTCTGTGTGGTAACGTTGTGTTATTATCTCATAGCGTGATGAATGTGCAGGTCACAACTTGTCCACCAGAGCGTTGTGGAGTTGTTGGATTGTGTATTTGATGAGTTTGATGAGGGAAACCAAGAAATCCCATGAGCCTCCGTAGCGTAGCTCTGAGCAGCTCACGGCTCTGTTCCACCATTCTAAAAATAGCTTGCACGGACAATTAAAGGTAATGAACCTACTGCTATGACTATAGGGGTTATGGCAATGGGCCAATTTGCCAAAATCTTGAACTATCCCTTTAATTTTTCAGTAACTTTATGCATAAAAGGACCATAGGCGATGGTACTTGAGTGCTCTACCTTGTAGACATTGATGGGGACGTCGATAGCGATGTATATCAGGTCTCCCAGGGCCAGACTGGCGATCAGAGCGTTGGGTCCATTCCTCATGCTTTTATTCTGGTAGATGATCCTCAGCAGGGTGGCGTTCCCGATGATCCCCACGGCGAAGATCACACAGGACATCACGGTGTTGATGTACTTGAAGGCCGTTTTTATTGACGTCTCATGGATGCATTTTGGCGGCGGAGCCAGGCGCTTGCGAACAGCCATGGAGGAGTTGGATGAAGATGAAGATGAAGATGAAGATGGGGGACTTCTGTGTTTCAGCTTGTTGGCTTGTTGTTTCAGTTTTCCCAGCCCGGACTCCAGTGGCTTGTTCACGGTCTCCTGCTCCAGATGTGAGTCTCGGTCCGAGGCGTGGATCAGATGGACCGCTCCGAGTTCTGGAGGGAAGTCGGTGCTGTGGAAGTCGGGCATGTCCAACATCATCAGCTGATCCGACGGAGATGGCTCAGATGAGGAGTTATCGTGGCAACTAACCGGAGCGGTGAACGCCAAACACAGGACAACCACATGCAGCTTGGTGAACATGGTGAAGATCCCAGGTACGGATGAAGATCTGGAGCTTGGACCGGGGAAAAAAAACCCACCAGAAGGAACTCCTGGTACCTGAACTCCAGAGCAGATTTTGAAATCTTCAGTTTCTCCACAATCTTATGTTTGGTGTTCGTTCGATGTATTAAATATGTGTCGTTTGCAGTTGGTTTGTATTGACCCCAGGAAGAATAGCTGCTGCCTTGCAAAAGCTAATGGGGATCTTAACAAACCAAACCAAACCAAACCTGGTGCAGCTTCAGAACAGACTCATTGAGCGTGCACAACAGAGTGTAGGCCTATCCCGTTCAAGATCCTTTTCTAAAACCGCTTCGAGTTCTTCAGGTTTGCATGTCCGACATCGGAGGAGGCCGGTGCAGAGCAGAGGAGGTATCGAAGTTGTTTGGTTCTGGAGAACAAAAAAGAAAGAAAGAAAAAAAACACAGTCTCATCATGAACTCTGGAAGAATTCAAATATTTCATTGGTCACTTGGGAGAAACTCTGACGCTGGTCGTGGGCAGTGGGGTCTCTTCAGAGTTTAAAAAAAGAAAGAAAGAATGAAGAAGAAGAAGAAGAAGAAGAGGAATGTATTCAGCCGTAAAAGTGAAAGTAGACGGAAAAGAGTCCACAGATAATGTGACGTCTTTCACTGCAGCTCATAACTGGCCTTTTAACAGAGTCTGGGCGGCAGCTTGGCTTTGTTTTTACAACCCGTTTATTTCAATCTTTTGTTTTACTATTTCACATTCACGGGTCTTAACTTCCCGACAGTTAAAAGCACACGTGTAGTTTACACTGCAAAAATTTCTAGTAAAAATGTCATTTCTAGGCAAAACAAATCTCATTATACTTGAAATAAGACTCCTCACATTAAAAAGGAACTTGTTTTTAGACATTTTTTTTATTTCTTACACTTGAAATAAGTAGAAAAATCTGATTGCACAAAAAACCTGCTTTCACTTGCAGATATTTCTACTCATTTCAAGTGAAAATTTGTTTAAGATAAATAAAAAATATCTAAAAACAAGTACATTTTTAGGTGATGAGTCTTATTTTAAGTGAAAAGAGTTTTGAGTTTTTGCAGTGTAGAATAATAAGATCTAAATCATTTCTTGAAACCAGCGTATACTGAATATACTGTTACTTTTTTGTTTTGCATACAGTATTGAAACAAAGACTACATGGCATTCGCTCTATAACTAAAGAGATACAATGTTCAGATTTTGCAAATTAACGAGGACATAACAGGAAATAAGTAAAAGAAAAGAAAAGAAAAGAAAAACTCACCTGTTTGTTTCTCTGTCCTTGATCCGACTTAAATCCAAACTTCTCTTCAGGACAAACCAGAGAAGAAGAAACGTGCTGCTCTGCTCAGTCAAGACAAAATTAAAGAAGAGTCACTGACGGAGCTCAGTTTTTACTCTCTCTCTCTCTCTCTCTCTCTGATTACCGTAAATGCTCGCACGCCCCCACTCTCACCCCCTCCTCACTTTTCCTCCCTCTTCATTTCCTCTCCATCCTCCTCCTCCTCCTGTCACCAGATGTCTCTTCACACTTTCTCTTCTTCCCTTATCTCATCCTCTTTCATCCCCCCATCTCATAATGATAATGAAAACAGTAAATAATAAAGATTAAAGGGATAGTGCACCCAAAATTGAAATTTCACCCTCATGTCGACTAAGGGCTGCCCTTAGCAAAAAATAGTTCATTAAAGTGTACGACAAGTATACTCATTTTATACTAAAACTGAGGCATTATACTTGAAAGTGTACTTTTAAACTTAAACTTAAAATTACCTTATAAAGTATACTTCAATAAACTGAAATGTGGACTTAGAAGTATTAGTACACGTCCAATTTGGACGAACTGGGAAGAGGCGCTTCGAGAAGCTTCCGCTACAAAACAAGCTTGAAAACAAGCATGTCGGGGCTTCAATACAAGACGGACATTACATACGAGCAGCTTGGAGGTATTTGGATGTTTTTTGGTGTGTCTTTTTGTGACGAAGACAGTTGATATCCATCTGCAACCGTTATATGGACATGCACTGCTACGCCGAGACCCCCTGTAAACTTAGAGAAGACAGAGAAATTTCAATTTTGGGTGAACTATCCCTTTAATGAGAAAATAACAACAGGAAATATGAAAAATAAATCTATAATAAAGCTAAGCTAATGTATAACAATGATTCTGTAGTAGAAGAAGTCACAGTGACTTTATGCATGAGGAGACTCTGAACTTTTATTATCTGACTCTCACACACTCACACTAATTGAAACCAAACCAGTCTTAACCCATTTTTTTCCCACTAAAGATGTAGTTATAAGACAATGTTGTGGAAATTGAGGCAGTAAAATTTATTGCTGCGTTTGAACGACAAATTTGACTTTACTGGAGCGTTTGAACGCCAGTGATCCCAGACTCGGTTTACTGCACAGAGAGTTTACTGTTGCTCTGTTTTCTTTTATTCCCTCGGATTTAAACAGTTTGTTCCACAACCTCATGCAGCCATCAAAGAGACTTTTTTTTTTAAAGCACCTAAGATTTTCACAATATTTTCATTATTATTTTTTGCATATAGATTACAGAAAACAATTTCGGGATAGATAATAGCCTACTTTAAAGGGGAAATATGCAAGATTTTATGTAACATTTATGCAACATTTTCTGCTGCAAACCAAATTGCCCTTCGGAGACATTAAAGATTATCAAATCAAATTCTTGGCAAATATTAAAAGTTATAGGCTATGGATATTCATAAATAATAAAACTTTTTCTGTAGAATTGAGCCATTTACTGTAACTGAGTCATCTTTAAAAGCTGCTGTTATTTTTGTTATTAGCATGAATATGATTATTGTAACTGAAGATAGTCCCACTCTAAGTCAATATATCAAACTTTTTTTTTTAAACAAATGCAAAAGTGTTCTGTACTTGACCCATTAAACTGATTAATGAGTCATCTTGAAATATATTCCATCAATGTCAAAGCTAAATTTGGTTTTACAAAGAAGTCTGCGTTGAAGCACTTGAGTGTGTGGACGTGTGGTGTGTGTGAATGTGTGTGTGTGTTGTTTGTTACAGTAAACACAGAGATAAACAAATGAAGGCCGTACGTGACTTGAGCCATGCGGCCACATTATGGGATCTCTCTCTGACACAATAACAACACTGCCGTGCTCGGTGAGCCCCTTGAGCAAGGCAATAGTAGATTTGAGTGCAATGCATCCCAAAGTCCATGCAATTGTTTCCATTAGTTTATCTCTAAAACATGTTTTTATATCACTTTCTACCATCTTACTGTTGCAGTGCACGATCTGAGAGCTTGAACAAAGACGGCCAAGTCACAGTGAGGAATGAGAAGATTTATTTTGTTAGTTAAATTACATTTATTTTACTATTTCCTGACTTTATTGCACAGATTAAAACTGTATATTGTGACTGTAAAGGGGCTCATGTCATAAATCTCTTTATATGAGGTAGAAACCGACTCACTGTTTGGCGTCACATCAACAACTGTGTTCATGTTAAAACATTAATGCAAGAACCAAGCGGTCGCTGGTTAATGAACAAATTGCACTTAAAGCTCAATTAGAACGAGAAGAACAAACAGAAGCAGATCAAGAGTCGGAGACCGAGGTGAAAAAAAAAAACAGTGCAACAAGGAAAAGGCAGGAAACGGTGGATCGGTCTCAGCTGCTGCAGATTTCCACCCTGAGCATGAAACTTTATTAGAAACTCTAGGCTCTTTGAAGGGGAGAAACGCGTCCACCACCACATAGAGTTTCCATCCAGCTGTGGTGAGATGGAAAAGTTTCCTACTGCAAACAACATGCCAAACATCTGTAAAAGGAAAATAAAAAAAGGTGTGTTTTTTATTGATCCAACAGGAAATCAAATTTTATTGTCATGCAGATGCACCCATGTAGACAAGGGTGTAACTCTGTGTGAAATATTTGGGGGAGGGGGGGCAAAAAAACAAAACAAAAAAGTCAGTGTATGTGTCCTAAAGTGTGTAAAACTTCAAAAATCATTACGTTTGATAAAAGGATTTATGACCAATTATGACCAATTATTTGTATTGATAATAATTAATTAATAATTTGTTTGATTCTTTTTTGAAATACACAACATAAAATACAAATAATTACAATTTAGTTTTTAAAAATGTAGTTTTTTGACATAAAATAAGAATTGTTGTCACCTTTTATCCAGAATAATGTTGACGTATTGCACATAGCTGTGGTGTGAGGCATTATGGGAAGTGTAGTCAGACCAAACAAACACCAGAGCACAACATGGAAGAGATTCTGAAGGTTTAATATCTCAGTTTAAAGGTTGACTATGTAGGATTTCCAGAACAATAACAGAACGTTAGACCGTTGCTAGGTAAAACGGGCCGTTGCTAAGGACTCCGTTCTGATCAGAGGACAGCAGAGGAGGAAAACTATGCAGGATTTACCTTTTTACCGTCATTAACAGCATAATAAGTGACTTGTAGCTTGTTACAGAGAGAGTGGAGGCTCTCTGCCTTCCACACCGCTGCTGGAAACCAAACCTGCGCTCAGAGCCGCCGCTGTCACTGCCCTCGTCAGGTCGAAAAAAAAAAAAAAGCTCCGAGGCACCGGGAGTCGGCGACAGTAAACGTGTTTATGACAGATTAGACTACACAAATACACCCATCCTAACATGTAAATGATAATCCATTGATCCACCGATTGATTATTGAAAAGGTTTCGTTGAAAACAGACGCATACGACCGGGAGGAGGCAGGAAAACAGCTTATTAGTGATCCATGTGTCGGCTACAGGCAGGTAGGAATGTAAACAGAACGTTGACAAAAAGTCATTGTCGAGCCCGTCAAAAAATGTTAAAAATATAATTTCAGACTAAAAAAAATTTTTTTATGGAGAAGCAATACTTTCATTCTGTTCACCTCAAAACGCTCAGTAGATGTATTATTTTTTTTAAAATATTGGTTTTAATAAATATTCTACATATTCAACCTTTAAGGTGGAAAAACATATCGCTTGTTTACATCGGAATGGGACGTGGCCGCAGCCAGGTCCGAGTTCAGCTGTTTTCACAGTGTTGGTACGCAGCCTGTTGTTGTCATGGTGACGGCGAAACTCGACTGGATTTATCAACGGCTGAAAAAAAGAAACTAAGAAAAACCGTCAAGTTTTTCTGTCTTTCGGCTCCGGTAAGTTCACATTTCTCCTCTGTTTATGTATTTTATTTGCGTCTTTTTTCTGTTTCTGTTCGTTACTCAAGGTAGAAAATAAAAGAAATAAGTTACTCGCGTTTAAATACAAGTTTTAATTGTAGAAAATATTGTTTATAAAGTTTGTTTAGCGTCAGTCCTGATAGCTAACTTTAGCTTCTCTTCAGTCAAATAACACGTAGTTTATATTATCTTTAATTTATTAGTTTAGTGTGTATTTATTAGTTTTAACTGCTGTAGTTGCTGTGACCTGTATGTTAAGACTTATATTCCATCCCACTGAGCATTAGACGTCTATTAGACGTCTAGTCTAAGTTTAGACCGACATTCGCCCGTCTATAATCGGTCTATATTTTAGCCCAAATCTAGACGATACAATTTAATCCATTAATCATTAAATATTAAATAAAAAAACAACTGTAAATTGTATAAATGGTGGCCAAATGTTGGATTAATACATTTTTAACAGTCATTGATCAATGTACAGTGTAGTTTAGATTTAGACTCGATTTAGACGTCTAAATCAGGACCTCATATCAACGTCTATTTTTAGACCAAATCTAGACGATTGAATTATATAATGAATACTGACCAAAGAAAACAACTGTAAATTGTATAAATGATGGCCAAATGCTGGATTAAAACATTTTTAACAGTCATTGATCAATGTACAGTGTAGTTTAGATTTAGACTCTATTTAGACGTCTAAATCAAGACCTCATATCAACGTCTATTTTTAGACCAAATCTAGATGATTGCACTAAATGATGAATACTGTCCAAAAAGTAACTGTAAATTGTATAAATGATGGTCAAATGCTGGATTAAAACATTTTTAACAGTCATTGATCAAAGTGCAGTGTAGTTTAGATTTAGACTTGATTTAGGCGTCTAAATCAAGACCTCATATCAACGTCTATTTTTAGACCAAATCTAGACGATTGAATTATAATGAATACTGACCAAAGGAAACAACTGTAAATTGTATAAATGATGGCCAAATGCTGGATTAAAACATTTTTAACAGTCATTGATCAATGTACAGTGTAGTTTAGATTTAGACTCTATTTAGACGTCTAAATCAAGACCTCATATCAACGTCTATTTTTAGACCAAATCTAGACGATTGAATTAAATACATTAAATAATGAATACTGACCAAAGAAATAACTGCAAGTTGCACAATGGTGTCCAAATATTGTACGAAAATCATCTGAATGACCATTGATCAATATACAGTGAAGTTTAGATTTAGCCTTGATTTAGACGTTTAATCAGCATCTAGATTTAGACCAGGTTTAAACTATTAAGTTATCTTTATTTTTTAATTTTTAATCTCTCTCTCTCTCTTCTCTTCTAAAATAGTGTTATTCTGTTTATTACAAGAATAAAAGTGTAGCCTATGGGGAAGGGGGGCGGGGTGTTACAGTCAATGCCATTGTGATTGGCTGAGGCAGTGCGTCATCAACGTACATCATAAAAGCCCCTCCCATTGGCCCAGGTGCATCTCTACTGTGAAAGCAAACGGCCGTAGGCTCTGCACCGTCGACCTCCACAACAACCAGCGTCCACTAAATTGCAGGTAAGTTCGGTCAGACCGTCAGCCCAAAGACCCATAAATTAATTTTATGTTAATTTATGCATTTATAGCGTTTGCCATTAGCTTTATGCCTTAAACCCATGGATGCATTATGTTTTAACCTAACATGTTGTTGCTCCAATTGGCATTACATCTGCTAACGTTAGCTTTTGAACACGACCATTTTTGTTTAACGTACAATGAAACCGGCGAAAAATAAATACATGGAGTGAAGCGCTGGCAACAGGCCTCCAGTGTTAACGAGCAGGAGGGCCGTTGTGATGAGCTGGGGTGGGACCGGGTGTTAGCAGCGGATGCTAACCGCAAATGCTAGGCGAAGTTAGCCTCGGCCTTCTTATTACCGGTCGAGGTGCGCGCGCATCCAGGGGGCAAAAGACTGCTCGGAGTGAACTGATAGATGCGGTAAAGCGGACGGTCTGATGGGCTGGGGGGGGGGGGGGGTAATAGCTATTTGAACACATAGCTAGCATTAGCACCGTCACAACGCGACCTGCCCATCTGCCCGTGTGTTTAACTGCCTGTGTGCGAGGAGGAGAGACAGACAGAGCAGCCACCAGAGACTCGTTAATTCATGCAAAACGCTGGATGCACTGGTTGATAAGTTTCGTTTTTTTTATCAGACCCATAAGTTAGCTGTAATATTCCCTGAATGTATTTCAGTCTAATTGTCAGTGGCAGTCGCTTATTGGTCCGCGGCTCCTCCTGCTTTTTTTTTTCTTTGACGTGCTGTGGAGTATGGAGTACTGTATTGCAAAGTTTTAGTAAGGGGTTTCTAAATCCTTTTTTCTTATCCTTTTGTCAGGTGGTGTTGGGTCCTCTTTTGAACGTGGAGTGTGTCCTGCCCTTTGAAAGCCACCCAAACAAGGTACAGATTGTGACCTCATGCTCCTTTGCACACACCTAGTCAAAGAAATTGTAAGACTTCATTTTGTTGTTTTACTGTATGGTATACACATTCTTTACACACAAGATATGAGTTATAGGCTCAATCGTATGTTTCAGCCTCTCAGGTCTGGTGGAGCGTGCAAGTGGATCTTGGGGAAGGGACACATCAACACCAGGTAAATATTTAACAGAACTAATGCTCACCTTTTTTGTTTACATTTCAACTATTTTCCATCTCTGCACATTCTTTGTCTTTTTTAAACTCTCAAATGTCGATGCCCAGTAAGTGTTCATCTCATGACTTTACTATTTAACAGACCTTGTGAAACTTAAGGACATTCATTGTGTTTTTCAGGATCTCGACATGCAGCCAAAGGTAGTGTCATTGTTGGCCATCACTCCAGGTAAAGAAACAAAATGAGGCAATATTGTGTCAGTTATAAAACTGCACAGTGATTAAAATTTGAATGGAATTACATCCAGTGATGGATCCAGCAACCAACGCAACAATGTGTCCCAATACAGGTCCAGCAGCGATGTTTCAAGACATCGCCACAGCTCCGGCAGCGACAGAGAGGCCTCTAAGCGGCGCCCCAGGTCCGGCAGCGACAGACACGCCTCGAAACGTCATACCAGCTCCCCTCATCACACACCAAGGCCGGGTGAGTTGCCTTAAGACCACTATTTTCATCAAAACACTTCAGTCAGTAGCATTGATGTACTCTAAAACTACTAATGTGTCACAAATCTGTCGAGAGTTCTGTCATTTTTAAAACATACTTTGCCATGTGCCATATAAATAAAGTTGATTTTGATTTTAAAAATACCCCTCATTTGTAATAACCTCCTCCTTATTGACCGCTGAAAATGTCCGGGCCAGCTTGAGGTCTCGGGTTTTAAAATCTGGCCCCACTGAATTTGTAATTGAATAGCCCTGGTCTCGTCTATAGCATGTTGAAGGGAAGAAAATTTTGATCCTGCCAATCTCTAAATAATGACAACATGAAAACATTTCCTTATCCGTTGACATTTAAAATACAATGCCAACTGTTTATAATGGCAGATGGTTTTTGATGCATAGCAACATTTTTGCTTACAGATATGCAGACTTGGTGTATGACAGCTGATTGCCTTTGCATATTTCTTATCATTTGTCTTTATCTACTTGCAGATGGAGTCATACAGTTTGATAGTAAGGCCACAGAGGAACTAATAGGAGCCATGCCGCGGAACACCTGAAGCATACCCCACAAAGGAGGGGAGGAGCTTCACAGCTTCACAGCCACTCCAGAATAATTTTGTATTTTTTACATGTTCTAGGCCTACAGTTGCTGCTGTGTTTGTGTGTGTGTGTTTTTTTTTAAATAGCAAATATTGTTATTTTTAATTTTTTTTACAAGTTTATACTGCCTGCTGTTGTAATTGACGTTTGCAATTAAAAATGGGTGACAAAACAGTCAGGATTGGATTGTGATTTATTATTGTGACCGTAGAAACATGTCCAGAAGGTAGGAACCTGTTTTCCTGTACCAGCTAATTTTACTGTAGCGTCATCTGGTTATGCATAGGAACTAAACGAGTAAAGGAAAAAAGTCTAATATTGTCATAACATACTGCAACTACATCAAGGTAAGGATCACAGGTTAAATTTGGTCATGATGCATTTTTGACAACTTTAATGTCCTTTTTAATATAGGGTTCTTGTTAATAATTTGATAGATTGTAATTACATTACTTGAATATCTAGATTTATTATAATATCCATATAATATGTTTAATTGACGGCTAGATTTTGTAATAGGGTTTAAATATGGTATAAAAGTAAACGTCCTAAATTAGTCGTCTATAAATAGACGTTCATTAGAAGTTATTTAAACGTCTAAGGTGAGACGAGGCGTATACATTTGGTATAAAAATAGACGTCTGGCAAACGTCTAAATTTAGACGTCTACAAATAGACGTATAAAAGCGGTTATTTAAACGTCTAAGATTAGACAAGACGTATACATTTGGTATAAAAATAGACGTCTAGCAAACGTCTAAATTTAGACGTCTATAAATAGACGTATATTAGCGGTTATTTAAACGTCTATGATTAGACAAGATGTCTAGACGTAGTCGTCTTTTAGACGTCTATTAGACGGCTAGTCTAAACTTAGACGTCTGAAAAACTTTCACTTTTATACCTGTGGTAGACCGATTTTAGCCTAGACGTCTAGGGACCATTTAGACGTCTATTAGACCTCATTTAGACCGGAAAATGCTCGGTGGGATATTTGATTGAAAGTTTAGTACTAGGCCAATAACTTAGTTCAGTCTTATTCAGCTTCCTGAGCTTTCAACCACATAGTTTTTTTTTATTTATATAGCACAGTAAAACGTTACAGTAGAATAAAAAAAGGGGGAAAAAGTAAATCCCCCTCCATTTAAAGTCATATAACCCAACAAAAACAGTGCAAAGTACAAATGAATTACTATATTAAAGGCACAATACAAATAAACCTATAGTTTGATAGAAGTGTTCATGTAAGGCAGATACATCAGGAAAGTTGTCTGATAAAGATGCTCAAATGTTTTCAAATCGACCTGATAATGGCTCCAATAATTGATCTGTAACTAGAAACTTTAATTACTACAGTTACACAGCAACAAAATGTATTATTTATAACAAAGCTATAACAGAAAATGATTATTGTCTTCTGTAGTTTGACAGGTGAAGATGAACCACACCTCCACCTCCACCTCCACCTCCACCACCAAAGACAACAAATGGCAGAGAAGCTCTCAACACTGGACCAGGTGCACTTCATTGTGCTGTATTTTTTTTTATTGTAACATGGATTTTGTGTTTTAAATGTGAGTTACATTTGTCCTGAAACAAACAGTGATGTGTAAAAGTTTGACCGTGTTGGAGTCAATGTGCAGGACGAAGCAGGGGAACAGGAAGAAGAAGTCCTACCAGCTCGTATCGGTCACGGATGAACCACCTAAGATCCTCTCCAGGGAGGATGTTGCAGAGTGAGTTCAGTCCTGGCACAAACAACCACTGCTGTATATCTCACTTTAGTCTGTCTGTCTCTACTTTATTGTTATTTAAAGTGAAATATGTGATCAAAGAGCTAAGAACTTCTTATTTAAGCCTTTATTTCAAACATGTAAGGTATAAAAGAGGCCGACAAAAGACAAATAGTAATAGAAAACAAATAAAATGCATTAGTTTTATTCATCAACAGTCTTAACATGCTCGAAAGGGAGTAGAAGTAAAAAAAAACATATGATCCTATCTGTTGTCCTTTTTATCATATTATCCTTTATTCAAATATATTCAAGACATACATACTGTATACAGACCAATACATTTATATTCAGCCAATATGCCTCTATACACAACCCATACACAGTCATATACATCCCAACCTACACACATTGACTCACTTTGTCACATTTCTGCACTGTGGCGCTGACAAACATATAAAACCTGCTTCATTAAACTTTAATATTTACTGACAATTAACAATCTAAACCAACTAATATATTTGAGAATCAAAATCTCTGTGAAACTAGAAGCTGTGTGTTAGAAAAGGTAGAGCTCCCTCTGCTGATGAGAAGTGAAAGCAAAAGTTTCATCTTGATGCTGTGACTTGTTGTTGTCGTTCCTCCCGTTTCTGACATTTTAGTTGTTGTTGTTTTCCCCTCCAGGTTCAGAAACAGCGTCCATCACAACATCTGTGTGCAGCTGCTCAAGGAGGGAAACCACAGGTTAAACACTGCACCACGGTACTGTGTTGATATGATCTCATCTATTTATTAATTCCTTCCTTCCTTATTGTGTGTGTGTGTGTGTGTGTGTGTGTGTGTGTGGTCTCTGTCAGGACGTTCTCGGAGCTGGTCTCTCTGTGTGAGTCTCACGCCGGCCACAGGGCGGCAGCTAAACCTGGATCAGATCTCAACCTCCAGACTCCACTGGAGCAGCAGGGAGGTCGACTGGAGACCATCAGCCTGCACCTGAGCCGGGCGGAGGAGGCGCACAGGAGAGGTGCACACACACACACACGCAATAATCATGAGCACGGTCAAAAACTAGTGTGACATCCTCGTACGTACATATCACGTTACACATGCCTCAGCCAATAAGAAGAGAGCAGTTGTTATTAACTAATAGGCATTCTGATAACCTCAAATACTATATGAAATCAGGATAAATACAACAAATCTAAATTATTGTGCAATAAACAGAACGGCTCTGACAGAAACTAAGACTAGCAGAGGAAAAATCATTTAGTAAACTGAAATAAAAATAATAAAAATGACGGGAAAAAAACAAGA
This sequence comes from Decapterus maruadsi, assembly GCA_030347415.2. Lineage (NCBI taxonomy): Eukaryota > Metazoa > Chordata > Actinopteri > Carangiformes > Carangidae > Decapterus > Decapterus maruadsi. Next base: position 4,472,530 of record CM064898.1, read on the forward strand.
ACGAAATTAAAAAAACTACAATAAACAATGTAAAACTAACGGCAAGTCAATTCAGCTTTATTGAAGTGTTGAACAAAGTGCAAATTATGTGCAAAAACAAGAACAACGATGACAAAATAACATAAAATGAGAGAAAAAACTGAGAGAAAGAACATTTAAAAGCAGTGGATACAATGAAATAAGTGAAAAGAGTGTACGTAGTTTATTAAATACAGTATGTGTGTGTGTGTGTGTGTGTGTGTGTGTTTGTGTGTGTGTGTGTGTGTGTGTGTGTGTGTGTGTGTGTGTGTGTGTGTGTGTGTGTGTGTGTGTGTGTGTGTGTGTGTGTGTGTGTGTGTGTGTGTGTGCGCAGGCTGCTGGACCGAGGTGTGTGAGCAGCGGCTGCTCCTGGCTCAGCTGTTCTCGGCTCCGGTGGATCAGTGGCTGAGTTTACATTTCTACCACAGCTGTGCAGACAGAGAGCAGGGCGGCTACTCCAGACCGGCCACCGAGGCCCGGGCCTGCATGGCCGAGCTCTACCTGCAGCAAGGTGGACGCACACACACACACACACACACACACACACACACAGAGTAACACATGAACACATGATATTGGAAGTTAAAGGACTCATATGAGGCATATTTCACATTTTTTTAATGTAATTTTAGTTGGAGTTAAAGCCCAGAGAAAGCCGGTAAAACGTGGGTCGGCTAAACAATGCAACATCGCCATGACGGCATATTGTCACGTGTATTGTTTTGCCTCGTGCTGATGGACCGTTTATTTACATAGAGGCTTGTTTATGCCGTTACCTGCAGCGGCTGTCGTCCGTCTGCCGTCTGCCCAATTTCACATGAATGCAGCATGAAAAATACGACTGAGTTGCTTGCGATCTACAACCACAACGCTAGATGGGAGGAATTCCTACAGAATATACCTTTAAGAATGTTCTAAAATATGGATCAGCATGATAAGTCTCGTCCGTGCCGTCAGGTGAGCTGCTGGCGGCGCTGCACCAGGCGCAGCGCTGCATCGACCAGGCGGAGGCGGGCGGCTGGCCGGACCGTAGCGGCCGCCCGCTGAGGGTCCGCGCCCGTCTGACGCTCTGCCGCATCTACAACCACCTGTCTGAGGAGCAGCTGGACGCCGGGAACCACGCGGAGGCGCTGGAGCTGCTGCACCGGAGCCACGACGTCGCCACCGAGAGTAAAAACACAACAACAACAACAACACAAACAAACAAACATGAGCGTTGTGTCGGTCGGTTTGTCAGGAACACGGTGTAGTGACCGGAGTTTGTTTCAGTGGAAGACAAACCGAGCGAAGGGGAGGCAACGTACCGACTGGGAGTCGCCTGTCAGCGCTCAGGAGACCAGAACAGAGCCAGAAAGGTACGTGTGTGTGTCTGTGTGTGTGTCTGTGTGTGTGTGTCTGTGTGTGTGTGTCTGTGTGTGTGTGTGTGTGTCTGTGTGTGTCTGTGTGTGTGTGTCTGTGTGTGTGTGTCTGTGTGTGTGTGTCTGTGTGTGTGTGTGTGTGTCTGTGTGTGTGTGTGTGTTGTGATCATTTTTAACGTCGCCTTGATGAAACCGTGTGTCCAGTTCCTCAGCACTGGTTTGCAGATTTACGGGACGCTGCAGGACACGCGTGGGTTGGCCAAGACCTACAAGGCTATCGCCAAGTCCTGGGAGAGGTACACACACACACGCGCACACACACACACACACACACACGCTCAGAAATAAGGAGTGTGCATGCAACAGTGTGTGTGTGTGTGTGTTTGTGTGACAGCGAGGGAAATATAGAGGAGAGTATCCGCTGTCTGGAGAAGATGGCCGACGTCAGTCAAAGTGGAGGAGTTCCCCAGAGCCAGGTCGACGCCCTCCTGTTGCTGGGCAACCTCTACTTCACCATGGTATCACACACACACACACACACACACACGGTGATTATTAACCACTAAAACACCAATGCACCAATAAAACTCTCTCTCTTTCCTTGTGCCGAGTGCAGCTTAAAGGGATAGTTCAACATTTTGGCGAGTTGGCTCATTGACATAACCCCTATAGTCATAGCAGTAGGTTCGTTACCTTTATTTGTCGGTGCAAGCTGTTTTTAGAACGGCGGAGCAGAGCCGTGAGCTGCTCAGAGCTTCTCCCAACTGCTTCCCAATGCAGATTTTACTGCAAACAGCAAATGAATGAACCTCTCTCTCTCTCTGCAGGGTGAGCAGAGACGAGCTGCTGACTTCTTCCTTCACGGTTATGAAGTTGCCTGCGACTCTGACGACGTGGCTCAGCTGCAGAAAGCTCAGGTTCATGTAGTTTAAGATGTTTTATTATTGTTTTGTTTTGTTTTTGACACTGTACAGTAAGAGAAACATGAAAATCTGGGAACTAAATCAAAACCAAGACCTGTCTTCACTGTCGTGTTTAGGAAGGTGTGTAACATCCAGCGTTGGGCTTGTTACTTTCGAAACGTCATTACTGATAGTTACTAGTCACTTTTCCCCAAAAAGTAACTAATTACCAATAAATGTGTAACTATTGTGTTCCCTATCCCTCCATCTTTCTTTCTTTCCCTTTTCCTTTATTCCTTCCTTCTTTGAACGAATTTGTTCCTTCCGTCCATCTTTCCTTCTTTCCCTCCTTACCTTTTTCCCTTCATCCGTCATTTCTTTCTTCCTTGACCTAGGAAGGTTAAACCAATGCTTGCAATCGACTCAGAATCACAAAAGAAAAAACAAAGAACACAAATAATCACATTGGTGAAGACATTTCTTGGTCAGGATTTAGTTTCCAGGTCAAATATCTGATAAAATGCTCTTATTCTGGTCATTTGTCCGTCAGGTGTTGCTGGGTCACGCTCGCGCTCACTGCCAGATCGCTGAATACATGGAAGACGTGGCGTCGGCGTCAACCTCGATCCCGGCCCTCCAGAAGCTGTTGACCCGCGGAGAGACGGCAGGAGGAGGAGGAGGAGGAGGAGGAGGAGGAGGTCTGAGGCCGAGCCCGGACTCTGCAGAACCTGGTGAACACCACTGAGACTGTTTTAAAGCACCAGACGCAGTAAACGTGTTTGATGTGATCTCGCTCCCTCGTCAACAGTCATTCCAGAGACTTCACAGCCAGGAGACGTGGTGTAAACCTGCAGCAGCTTCCCCTAATCCCATTCCCTCCGTGATCTGAGCTAATCTCATTTAATCCACAGACTAAAAACACGTGGAGACAAAAGAAAGACGTCGACTTATCTCGTCTCAGCCGGGGTAAGAGACAGAGACGGTGAATGCTGCAGCACTTGGCCGACAAATTCCCTCCCACTGCCCGAATTACAGAAATAATTAGAGATATGAGAAATAAAACAGGTTCGTTTAAAAGGAACATCTAAGTACTGTTTGTGATGTCGGACTTTATCCTGAGCACACGAACGCAGCACGACAGTTAAATGATGATGAAATGATGGAAGTGGAAACAGCAGCCGATCACAGACTCTGATTGTCCCGTAATTAGATAAAAGATAAATAAATCAACAGAACAGATGGTTCACAGACAAAGATTTATTACTGCGATTCTATCCCTAATAGAATAAAATAAAATAAAAAATGTAATTTGTCAAAATTACATTTGAATTTTTGCCATAGTGTTTAAAAATAAAACATTGTTTATATGTATATGGATGATATTTAGCGACGTTGACGCTGGCACCTCTTTGTGTCCTTTTCCTTCCTTTTTGGCATTTACAATGTCCTCGCTGAGCTCTCTTGGCAAGTCTTGTGTTGACATTAAAATGACTGAAATGTCACAAACAAGTCAACAAAACTGGTACAAAACAAAACAAGAAACATTGAAAATCATCCTGTGGCTATTTGTCTTGGTATCACTGCAGTGGTGTCAACGTGTAAATAAACACCTTTAACAATGTAACTTTAAATAAATTGGCCATGGCTCTAGACTTTCCTCCATGTCCTATTTATGTCAAATCTTAGTAGAAATACTAATCTGTAATTGAAAAAAATAAGAAATTCCTTGTATTTGACAGGGGTATTACACTCTATTACCTCACCCTGCTGTATTTATAACATTTGTCTCTACTGCATAATTTATCCTTGTGTATTTTTATCTTGCTCAGTTCATACAAGCTGTACACTTACTTGTATTCATGTCCATTCATTTTCTCTATTTAGATAACATTTTGTACATAATAGTGCATATTTTTGTGATATATATATATTTTTTTGTACATAGTGAAGTCTTTATATTTTTATTTACTTCCTTCTTTACATGTCCTGTACATCTCTGCAACTTTTGCAGGCGAATTTCACACACGTTGTAGTAGTAATTTATTTGTCCATTCAACAGAACATGATATATGTACACAATTTGGATTTCTGCGTATATGGCCAAAAAGGCATAGTCTGTCTACAAGAAGGAAAGTTGCAGAAATAGTGGGGTGGATTAGCCGAACAATCGTTCACTTTGTGATAAAAGCATGAAATTTGGTGGATATGTTGGTGAATATGTGTGAAACAAATCTGGATATTGGGCCACCTCAAAAGCGCCCCCTAGTGGCCGTGGCAGGCATTTGTTATGCAAATAAATGAATTATAAATAAATACTGCCCCTTTAATAATACCAACTGGTGATGTATTGTATATTGTTGGAAAGCCTGATTAGTCCCCTTTACAACATTACAGCTTGTAAGGATCGTGCATTCATGGAATGAGCAACAGGGCTAAAAACGTGTGGGTAGACCCCCAAAAACCTGCAATCCGTGTGGGGCAGATTAGCTCAATAAATCACAAGAATGGTGTGTGTTGTGTGATAGAAGAACAGCATTGGTGGATGTGTTGGTGGATATGTTTCAAACATTTTTGGTTTTTAAGGACATTTAAGATGTCTACTTCAGATTTTTGCTTGTTGCCGGGTCAACCAATGTTCCATGGGAGTTTTTGATGATTTTGAATTTATGTCCGCAACAACAGCCGAAAGACTCTGATTTCCCGTAACTCCTAAACCAGACATCATACAAAGACAAATGAACACACTTTTTCTGATAATTATGACACCAGGAATCAGTTGGAAAGGTCACTGAGATGGTAAAACCACTCTTTATCAGAGAAAAATTTACTCTCAAGTAGTATTTTAGTATAAAATAATTGGTCACTCCAACATGTATAGTTTTGTCGCTCATTCCATTAATGCACAACGCTTACAAGTTGTACCTCGTTGGAAAGGCAACTAATCAGGCTTTCCATCAGTCTAAAAGACAGCACCAAACGGAATTATTAAAAGGGAGAAATTATGGACTGAAAAAATATTTCCAAACTTTTTAAAAAGTAATTTATACTAAAATACTACTTTTTCTCCGATAAAGAGTGGTTTTACCATCTCAGTGACCTTTCCAATTGATTCCTGCTGTCATAATTATCAGAAAAAGTGTGTTCATTTGTCTTTGTATGATGTCTGTTTCAGGAGTTATGAAAATTGGCTTTAACAATGTAATTCCTTGACATAAATTCAAAATGGCCAAAAAACTCCCATGGAACATTGGTTGACCCATGTCAACAAGCAAAAATCTGAAGTAGACATCTTAAATGTCCTTAAAAAAATAAAAATGTTTGAAACATATCCACCAACACATCCACCAATGTTGTTCTTTATCACACAACACACCATTTTGTGATTTATTGAGCTAATCTGCCCCACACGGAATGCAGGTTTTTATCTTGCTCCCAGTTTAGCCCCGTTGCTCAGTCCATGAATGCACGATCCATTCTTTTCCTCGTTGTAAATTTTGACTAATCAGGCTTTCCAACAATATACAATACATCACCAGTTGGTATTATTAAAGGGGCAGTATTTATTTATAATTCATTTATTTGCATAACAAATGCCTGTCCTGTACACTAGGGGGCGCTTTTGAGGTGGCCCAATATCCAGATTTGTTTCACACATATTCACCAACATATCCACCAAATTTCATGCTTTTATCACAAAGTGAACGATTTTTACAAAACATTGAGCTAATCCGCCCCACTAAAACAGAACAAGATAACGAGATGGCACGGTTTTAAACACTGACTTTCTTTTTCTTTTCTTTTTTAAAATCTAAACTGAAAACAATAAATTAATCTATGAAAAATCTTAAATTTATACAAATAATTGGCATACTATCCTAATATTGTATATTCATTGAATAGCTTTAAACATATTTTTAAATTTAGTGACCAATGTGCATGTTTTTTAATTCTTAATCAAGGTTATTATTAAGTTCGTGGGGTCAATAAAAAGTCTTATGTATTACATCTACCGTATTACGGTAATCGAAGAAACGCTGTTGCGCCTCTTTCTCCGTTTTTACGGTAGCGCTCTGAAGCCCACGTGTCCGGAAGTGGCTCCGGTTTGTTCTGCTTGTGTTTTCTGACAGTTAAAAAAAAAAAAAAAAAAAAGCCACCGGAGTAGCAGGAGCAGAAGCACCGGGGGAGTCGTCCAACTCGAGTCCGGCCTGTGAGACGCGGGCGGCCGGCGGGGAGAACCGGAGAAGATGGGCCTGCTGGCGAGGGTCCGGAAGGAGTGGTTCATCATCGGGATAGTGCTGGTCATCTTATCCGCCAAACTGAAGCCCAGCGTCGGCGTCAGGGGAGGTGAGTGTGTCGGTGTGCGTGAGTGAGTGAGTGTGGAGTAAAACCACAACTGAAGTTCAATGAAGTCCTTCAACGTGTATTAATGTGTGTGTTTGTGCCGCTGGTACCAGACTCTGGATCAGTTTCCTGTCTGTATCTTTATCTCATCATCATCAACATCATGTTCATCATCACGTGTTAGAGACAAACTAGAGTCTGAACAAACATCAACAACAGTGTGTTTTTTAACTTTTAAACTACAAACCTTTATAGTTTTACTTTTTATCTGTTTGTTCCCGGAAGGAGCTTTGGGAGAAAAAAACAACAACTGACCCACAAGTTCTGGGTCTCGATCAGTTAATGGGTTAAAAACATGAACATGGAAGTATCCCGAAGTCCATTTAGAGTGTCATTGATTATGTAAATATGTAAACAAATGGACAAAACCAATGAAAATGTTGACGCAAAAGCGAAACATGTTGTAAAAATGTAGCTATTACAGAAACGGGAACTCGTTAGCCTATAGATGAAATAACGCGAGTAGCTACACACACGCCTACATAGTGGTTCATGTGTGTCTGTGTGTGTGTGTGTGTGTGTGTGTGTTACCTGGCGCTGTAGTGACACGTTGCATTCAGCAGCAGTTCATGTCAACATCTGGACGTCACTCCCTCCTCCTCCCTCTCCCCCTCCTCGCGGGCACAGCTGCTTCACATCATCTGTTTTCTTACTCCCTCATCATCATCATCATCATCATCGTCGTCATTAATCAGACAGCTGTGGGTTTTATCCAGGTGTGGCTCACTCACCTGCCTCGACCTCAGGCTCAGCAGCAGCAACACCAGTAGAAAGTGATGCAGGTGTAGAGTGACTGATAAATACCTTCACACACACACACAAACACTCACACACCTCCACATCCTTATCCTGCTGTTGATTAGATAAGATCCTGAGCTGCTGCTACTGTCTACTGGCGTGCTGCCTTCAGGTGCTCCTGGGAAACTCCTGCTTCGTGACGTAACAGTGACCGGCAGGCAGCTTTTTTTTTCAGCTTTAAATCAATTCCCACAGTTCAGAGACAGAAGTGTTTACATTTAGAGTAACAGTAATAAACTTTATTTATAGAGCACTTATCAAACGGAAGCACAAAGAAAAACAAGGATAACAGTTAAAACAGTAAAATAAAGTCACAGGGGATAAAATCAAACATTAAAATGACAGTAGATACAAACAGGTAAAAACTGTGGGAAACAGCAACTCAGATAAAATGCTAAATGAAAAAAATGTGTGTTTTAAGTAGAGACTTAAAGGGATAGTTCAACATTTTTGGCAAACTGCCCCATTGCCATAATCCCTATAGTCATAGCAGTAGGTTCGTTACCTTTAATTGTCAGTGCAAGCTATTTTTAGAATGGCGGAGCAGAGCCGTGAGCTGCCCAGAGCTACGCTACGGAGGCTCATGGGATTTCATCAAATACACAATCCAACAACTCCACAATTGTCCTGATGGACAAGTTGTGACCTGCACATTCACCACGCTATGAGATAATAACACAACGTTACCACACAGAGTTGTTTTAGAGGGAAATTCATGCTAAACCTCTGATGCACGTTGCCTTCAGGGACAGTTTTTCATCAAGCAGTCTCTGTATTTCCCTCTAAAAATAGCTTGCACCGACAATTAAAGGTAACAAACCTACTGCTATGACTATAGGGATAATGCCAAAATGTTGAACTATCCCTTTAAAAATGTTACAGTAAAAATTTAAAACCATACATACAATTGAAGTAGATGTGAATATATAAATGAAATAATATCTTTTGGTGTAGTGTAGAAATAACATTACCAGTGTTTCTATGATATTATGGGATGTGTTACTGTTAGATTCTTGGTTGCCATAGTTTCAGTGGTAAATAAACCTGTTTTCTCTCTCTGTCTCTCAGGTCCACTGAAGCCAGAGATCACCGTCGCCTACGTCGCCGTCTCGCTCATTTTCTTCAACAGTGGCCTGTCGCTAAAAACAGAGGTGAGGAAGACGAGGAGGAGGAGGAAGAGGAGGAGACTTGACACCATGATGGAAAACACACAGAAACTCTGATGGAGGAGTGTTTATTCTCTCTCTGTCTCTGTGTCTCTCTCTCTGTAGGAGCTGACCAGCGCTCTGCTCCACGTTCGCCTCCATCTGTTCGTTCAGTCCTTCACACTCGTCTTCTTCCCCCTGGCCGTGTGGCTGCTGCTCCGAGTGCTCGCGCTGACCGCCATCGACCAATGGCTGCTCAGAGGGTAGGAAGCGTGTGTGTGTGTGTGTGTGTGAATGACCTCCTTTATCCACTGTACCTGAGGAGTGAGTAATGTACGGAGAGAAAGAGCCTCATTCACGGCGCCGGTGGCCACAGTCACAGCTCTGTGTGGATGAAACGCCCTCGACATCCAGTCCAGCTTCAGGAGAAACTCTCAGTTTTTATCTCTTTTAACCACTTCCTGTTCAAACCTTTTACTTTACAACCGTTTTGCTAACTTCAACTCTCTAAATCAGGGGTTCCCAAAGTGAGGGGGTCGCGAGATGATCTTGTAGCGCAATTTGATCTTAAAGGTAGGGTCTGGAGTTTTGTCCCCATCAGTTTGTAAACAAAACAGTGAAACTCAGCCCCTCCCCTCAGGCTAAGCTGTGTAGCCTCCTGCTTCTGACAGCAAGTTGTCAAAAAAGAAGTTGGAAAATAAGAAAGCCTCCGTGAAAAATAGAATAAATAGAAATAGTCATCACTAAATAACTGGAGAAAAAATTTATTTTGTTGTTCTGACTGCTGCTGCTGAGAGAAGAGACTCAAATAGCACAGTGATCCTGTCACCTGTAGCATCAGACAGCTAGCACAGAACAGGCCTGAGCCTCCTGCTGCAAGTAGCTTCACCTGTAGCATCAGACAGCTTCGGCCTGAGCCTCCTGCTGCAGGTAGCTTCACCTGTAGCATCAGACAGCTAGCACAGCTAAGAGCCCTGAGCCTCCTGCTGCAGGTAGCTTCACCTGTAGCATCAGACAGCTAGCACAGCTAACAGGCCTGAGCCTCCTGCTGCAGGTAGCTTCACCTGTATCATCAGACAGCTAGCACAGCTAACAGGCCTGATCCTGCTGCAGGTAGCTTCACCTGTAGCATCAGACAGCTGCTAACAGGCCTGAGCCTCCTGAGGTAGCTCCACCTGAGCTCCGTTATTGGCTGGAGGATGACACAGACTCTCTCACCAGATTTGACTCTCTAGCTCCACCTAGAAACGTCCACGTGCACAGCAAAACGTGAACAAAACAAAGCAAAAAAACAAAATACAGGCAGGGGGAGGAGGGGCTGCAGACAGAGCCCCCACCACACAGGACTAGAAGCCCATAGGTGATGATTCAGACGGATTTCATTTGTAAAAGTCTATTTTTTATTTTTAGGCACAAAACTCCAGACCCTACCTTTAAGTGGAGAAGAAAAAAAAACCTTTAAGGAGGAAAAATTAAAAAAGAAAGAAAAATAAAATAAATAGAAATAGTCATGAAATAACTGGAGAAAAAAATTATCTGAAGCTCAAATAGCCGTGATGTCCTTGAACGCAGCTTCTCTGTGTTTCGGTGTAATGACTCTCCACGCCACATGGGGGCGCTTTGAAATCACAGATGACGCAAGAGTCAGGAGGATACAGCAGCATCACTGATTGGGACTGTCTCTGAGGATGTCCAGGTCGCTACGACGACACTCAGATGAGAGGGAAAAGGCGGGAAAAGAGGCGGCTGACGGCCGGCGGGTCACGTGACCAGTTTTTTAATCCCTGGAAAAATTATAATAAAAGAAAAAATGGAAAATGACCCAAAACTGTGATAAAACGCCACGCTGACCTCACGAGTGACCTCTGACAGGGGACGGAGGAAATTAAAGGTCTGATGATGACTCTTCTTCTTCTTCTTCTTCCTCTTCTCCCTCTCTCATCATCCTCCTCCTCCTCCTCTTCATCATCCTGGTGTTGCGGTTGCCTAGGTTACAGACGGTGAGCTGCATGCCCCCTCCGGTCTCCTCCGCCGTCATTCTCACCAAGGCCGTCGGGGGCAACGAGGTAAACGCGCGCTCACATCACACACGTTAGCGAGCGAAGCAAAGCGCATTGGACACAACGGAGTAACGTTGTTGTCATGGCAACTGACCGTATATATACTCTGTGTGTGTGTGTGTGTGTGTGTGCGTGTGTTTCCAGGCTGCTGCCATCTTCAACTCAGCGTTCGGGAGCTTCTTGGTGAGTCGTGAGGTCGAGACTGAACGAACGTGACTGAACTTTAATTAATTAAACTCAAACATAACGACAGTGATGAATGAAGTGAGAGTGTGTGTGTGTGCGTGCGTGCGTGCGTGTGTGTGTGTGTGTGTGTGTGAGCAGTCGCAGCTTTAACGGTGTGTTTGTGCTCTGCAGGGAATCGTAGTGACTCCAGTGCTGCTGCTGCTGTTTGTAAGTCACACCTGCTCAAGTTCAATACACCTGACAACACACACTCATTATTTATTTACTTTTTTATTCATTTATTCTCTGAAAAAAAAAAAGTTTATTTGCTATTATAAACGAATATTCATCATGGTTTTAGACATTCGATATATTTCTTTATAGATTGTAATCTCTTGTCATTGGTGATTTTTCGCTCATTTTAAACGACTTTATTCTCCCACTCCAGTGAAATATTAATATTGTATAATTCACTGCGAATTCATCCAACAGCTTTAGTTTCTCTAATTCCTTTTCACTTAAGACATTTCCCACACACAAAACATACGAGTTTATAAAATCTGATACATTTTAGATGAAGATTAAATCAGCTTCACCTCAAGCAGCTGAAATATTAAAACACTTTTTATATTTTAATGGATGAGTGATGAAAATCCAGTAACTCTTGGTGGTTCTCCTCCTCCTCCTCCTCCTCCTCCTCCTCCTCCTCTTCCTCCTCCTCCTCCTCCAGCTCGGCTCTTCGTCCTCCGTTCCCTTCTCCTCCATCTTCTCTCAGCTCTTCATGACGGTCGTGGTGCCTCTGATCCTGGGTCAGGTAGGAATCGCTGTCCAGGTCAAACACAGATACAAGTCTGAATGTTGTGTAGACCAGTGGTTCTCAACCTGGGGTCCGGGGACCCCTAGGGGTCCTTGAGAGATCTGAAGGGGGTCCCCAATTTATTTCTTGAAATTTTACCACTTTTTTCTAGAATTTTTTTTTTTTACCACTTTTTCTAGATTTTTTGTTTTAGAAATTTTACCACTTTTTCTAGAATTTTTTTTTTTTTTTTTAATTTTACCACTTTTTCTAGATTTTTTGTTTTAGGAATTTTACCACTTTTTTCGAGAAAATTTTTACTTTTTTATTTTTATTTTGAACATTTTTTACGAGAAATCTTTACCACTTTTTATTTTGAGAACATTTTTACCACTTCTTCTTAGAAATGTTTAAATTTTTTTGGGAGAAACTGGACCACTTCTTTCCAGAAAATTCTCTATAATATTTCCAAAAATTCACACCATTGGCCCTAATTTAAAAGTATAAAAAACTAATGTTCTTCAGTCTCAGAACAAATATTTGTGTATTTCTGGTGTTAACTCCTAAATTTGGTCCAATGGGGGTCAATGAGGTTCCTTGATGTACAAAAGGTTGAGAACCACTGGTGTAGACGACCTGTCTGAGGTGTGTGTATGTGTGTGTTTGCAGGTGTGCAGGAGTTTCCTCAGGGAGTTCCTCGAGCGGAGGAAGCCTCCGTTCGGCACCATCAGCAGCGCCGTCCTCCTCATGATCATCTACACCACCTTCTGCGACACCTTCAGTAACCCCAACATCGAGCTGGACCCCACCAGCCTGCTGCTGGTCGTCCTCATCAGTCAGTACTCTGTCTGTCTGTTTGTCTGTCTGTGTCTGGGTGTAATCTGTAATCTGATTGGCCAAATACTGAACAATGCAATGCCCCCGCCCCAGTTTTAGATGTCTTTAACCCCTGTGCCAGCATGATTGAAATGTTTAGCTCCGCCCCTTTTTGGGAGAGACCAAAAAATGTAAAATACAAGATAAAATAACAGAAACAGGAAGTTGGACACTAAAGTGAAATCTGTCTTTTCTCCTGTTCTCTGCAGTTTTCTCCATCCAGCTCAGCTTCATGCTGCTCACCTTCGCCTTTTCTACCAGGTGAGTCTCCTCCTCCTCCACCTCTGTCTCCTGCCTCCTCTCTCTCAGACACAGCAGTCTCAGTGTCAGTCTCCTACAGATGAAACTAAATTCAAACATCATCACTAACAGCTTTTACTTCCTGTGCAGGTCCGGCTCAGGATTCAGCCCCTCAGACACCGTCGCCATCGTGTTCTGCTCCACACACAAATCACTGACTCTGGGTAGGTTCACCCTGGTTAATAAAAACCATGTGTCCTTTTTAAAAAATATATAGGATGATGATAAATTGAAAATACAGAAACTTGTCTTCTGTTGTCTTGCTGAATTTGAATTTCAAATGTCTTTTAACCAGGCGAAAGAAAACTTTCTAATGACTTTTGCATCCTTAGTTTTGGGGGAGACAAGTTACAAAAGAATAAATGATTCAATCTAACAAAAGATTAAGAGGCTGTTTTGGATGGCTAGTCCAAAAATCAAGTCAAGACATAACACAAAAAGAAATAGTTACTAAAAAAAACAATCAGACAGAAGGTAGGACAATCTACCTCATTAGCATACAGACAATTAAATGAATGAATAAATACATCCAAAAATTAATTTTTTCATGCCTGAAATTCATTTATGTAGACATTTAATTTCATTTTTTCTATATTTCTATATTTAATTATAATCACATACATTTTTTAAATTCAGAATCCGTTGTGTGTGTCTGTGTGATACAGGAATCCCCATGCTGAAGATCGTGTTCGAGGGCTACGAGCACCTCTCTCTGATCTCAGTCCCTCTGTTGATCTACCACCCGGCTCAGATCCTGCTCGGCTCCGTCCTCGTACCGACCATCCGTGGCTGGATGACGAGCCGGCAGAAGGTACGCTGTTGTCGCATCACGGATCCAACAATCCAAAAATAACAGGCCGCATTCCAACACTAACCCTCCCAACGCCTTGTCTCCTCTCCTACAGTCTAGTCTGTTGTTGAGATAGGGCCGCGTTCCAACACGGTCGACCTGAGTGAGTAGAGAGCGGACTCCAGAGGCCTGTACTACAAACTTAACATTACCATCCTGGGTTTTCCTCTCTGGCTACAAGAATTACAAATTAAAGAAGACGAACTGATCCGCGCAGATAATTTCTGTAACCACTGTATCCAAAAGTAAAAATGGATGATTCATCTTGACATAAGAGATTTCATCATAGCACTGAAAACCCAGAGATAAACCTGAAGTTAGCTTGAAAACCTTCAATCTTGCTTTGTAGTACAAGCCTCTGAACAGAACAACAACTCAATGAAATGATTTTAAGAAACACCAACAATTAATTATTTTGGACTTTATAATTGGAGCTGTAAATCGGTCATGAGTCTGTGACGGTGTGTCCAGCAGGATCCTCAGATTATTATTGAGCTAAAAAAAAAATTTTAAACTAATAAAGCTGATCTGGGTGCAACAGCTCCCCCTAGTGTCAGGGAAACAATCTGCAAACTGCTGGACTCGCTGCTGCAAACTCCCCAGCTGCACTTTGATCAAGAATCAGTGGGTTTGAACCGGGTTGAGGGTGGTGGATGACGATGAAGATGATGCCGTCAGTTACCAATCAAAACTAAATTTAATTAACCTCCAATTTATTTGTGGGGATGGATGGTTGAGGACATGTGTCTGTTTGTTTGTGTTTTCTAATTCTCACCATACTCACAGAATCAGAAAATCAATGTGTTCAATTTCAAGTTTTCAGCTGCTCCTGGTGGTGGCGGTGGATTCACTGACCAGACTTTGCCACATTTAAGCCCAGATATAACAAATTTCTTACTCCCTTTTGTCAGATTTAACATCTCACTCTGTGTTTCTGTCCTCTCTTCCCAGGCGGTGAAGCTGTCGCCCTTACAGCCCATCTGACCCGGATGGAGCCGGTGTTTCGATGGACTTTTTACTGTGATACAAACCGGACTAAAGCGGATGGAGACTGTAGTCACATGTGCCTTATATCAACCAATCAACAGAGACCTCAGCGTCATGGCGGTGGTGGAGACCAGATTGGCTAGTCGCCTTGATTTTCTCAGTTTCTACGACAACAAAGAACTTCTCTTTCGTATTTCCGTCATATATTTTCTTTTATATTTAAAAGAAGCAAAAGTATATGTTTTATTTTTATATGGAATACCCCCGCCCCCGCCCCCCAAATCCTGCAAAAGAAGCACAGTGGCGTTTTTTGTTTATTTGTTTGTTTTGTTCAAACAAACCAAAACAAACAACACCTGCCAACAGGAACAGGATGGGTGGAGTTACAGGACAGAGTTACTGGGTGACGTTACCGGGACCATTTTTTTTCTTGCTGTTTTCTACCTTTTTCTACTCTGTCTTTCTTCTAGCTCTCACTGCCAGATGATGAGGACGTTTGTTACATTTATGCACTTGATAGAAACAAGCTTATTCTGGTTGACCTGACTTTTAATATACAGTATAATATTATCTTGGTTTTTTGACAATTTATCAAATAAGGTTTGAATTTATTGACAAGGAGCAGTCCTGTGATGAGAGGTGTTCAGCTAATGGATTAATCGATCCGAACAATGAAGGTACAACATGGACGTCAGTTGTGGGGAGTCTGATTTAATAACCAAAGTCGTCAAAATGAAGGTTTAAATGCATCTGTATGCTGATGATACCCTATTCTAAGTCTTAGAGAAGTAGTCCGGTTTTATCGTACTCCAACCACATTTTTAAATCCAGTTTAAAGGAATGAGTGTCTTGGGGAAAAACTGAGATTGTGAATCCAAATGTCCAAATATCCAAATGTAAGATGTAAAAATGTTTTATCTCGGAGCAAGGTTACCAGAAACGCCCGTTCAGCTCAGTGACAGTGAATGTATCATCATCCCAACCAATCAGAGCTGGAGCTGCAACACATGACTTCAAAGAAAGACTGTTACTCCGAGTCCGTTCCCGTTCACACACGGATCACAGCGTTTCTAAGACAGTGGACCAATCGGACATATTTGTGTACGCTCACTGGCGTTCAGTCAGGGTTTTTCTAAACGGTTCACTGCCCTTTCTATGTAGCCTTACAGTCTAATCCAGTTTTACATGACTTCTGATCTCCCTTGAATGTTCAGTTAAAACCTAGAAGGGCTTTCATGTTACCAACCTGCTGTAGACACATGGTGAGGACCTTTCTCCTGACCAGTCTATGGACTATACTGCATTCCCAGTCCAGTATCTCTGTGTATTATGTTCAAAAGCTATATCTAGTGCCAATGTTAAAGTGCCCGTTCAGAAAGAAGGGCACCCTCTATCCTTTCTCAAACCATGACCTTTCCAGAAACCCGTTTTGCCACTTACTTGTTGATACAGACAAACTTGGCAAATAGTTGTCAATCAACTCAACCCATACGTTTTGGAGCAACAATATCATGAAATTTCCGGTCCAGTGTTTCCGTCTGTTTTTGGTCGCTATCTTTTTTTTTTTCAAGAACTATCTCTTTACCTGCTGAATGCTCCACTTTCTCCACCATAACCATGACCCCCAACCTTAACTATAGGTGCTGACATTGGAGGAACAGATGGTGATTCAGAGTTCTCGCCTTGGATACTGAACAACCTTATAATTGAATGTGATTTTGGGGCTTTTGTCAGATCCTCTAATATCATAAAAGTCCTTGGTTTTTCTGGATGTACAGTGTCTGGTGGAGGAGGAGGCATCCCTTTTTACTGTGAGTTACTGGGAATATTCACGTCCCTTTATGTAGATTTCAAATATGAGACGAAGTGTTGAAAAAAACACCTCAAGGTCAGTGTAGTATCTGTGGTAACCAGTTCGGTACACACAAAGAAGCAAAATCCAGTTTCTTGAAACAAACTCATCATTCTCAGAAAACCTACTGTACCGTTCCTTCATGGTGGACTCAGCTACTGTTACTATGGACATTGTAAAAGCCTTCAGTGTCATTTTACTGGTCATCACGCTGCTCTGTGCAGCGACAGTCAAGGTTACAGTCATTCTCTGTTTACAGTGTGATTGTTCTGCCAATAGTATATTTTGAGAAGAAAACTAATGAGTGGGATGTGAATGGGTCTTCCTTTCTTGTTTATTTAAAAATAAAGTATGAGGAAATAAAACTACAAATATATGAAAAGCTTTGTTTTTGTTTCTGTGTAATCACTACCATCTTTTGGACAGGTACAGTAATAGCAGGGAGTTTATTCCAATTTAACAGGTGAAGCATCCAAACGGATAAATACATTGTTGCTTGAAGTATTAGACACAAGAGTTAAGGTTTTTTTTTTTCAATAGATGTGTATTGACCCAATGTCTTCTATACCCTGTCCGTCTTTTGATTTGTTTGTTTGTGGACAGGATTTCACAAAAAGCCCTGGACCGAAATAACCTGAACTTGGTGGAGGGACCGGACGACACAAAATCCAGGAAAGAGCCTATTCAATTTTGTTTCAGGTGTGGATCATTTACTAAAAATTGAAATGTTTGTTAAGCCTGGTGGAGGTCTGCACTTCACTGTGTCTCTATCTAATCAATGCTTCATCCTCAGGACCAGTTCACACACAAACATTTCATAATGAATTTGTGTTTGTTTTCTGACCAAGAGGGGGAAAAACACACAGGGATGTATTGGCAGCTTCCCTAAGTTCACCGAGCCAACTTGTCTTGGACAGATGGCACTTCTGTCAAATCATTTGGTGAAATAATAGTAAAATAAATCTATGGAAAGCCCTGCCAACAGACCCCACCAGGCTTGTGCCGCTTCTATCACAACGAGACCCAAGTGATTTGAAATGACTAAGCAATCAGCGCTGCCATCCATGAATCTTTACAGCACACGAGTTAAGAAGCACACCATATCTGGTACTGAAAATATACTTTATTATAAAAAAACAAAAAAAAACAACTACTGCTGAAGTTATATAAAATTTAACTGAGGTTTGTCACTCAGGTACAGCTTAGATGTCCTCACTCACATCCTGTTTTGTACCCGAGTGTAGGTGTGTCTGGTATGTGAGTGTTACTGAGCTGGTTTGTATTGGTAATTATACACACTTATAATGACATGCAACTAACAATGAGTAGTATTAAGTAGTATTAATGTATTAATATTTCATGTTAGTGATACAGCATGCTTGTCAATCGTACAAACAAGTTATCAAATCGTAGAGCTACTTAGTTGGATTTACAACTGTTGTGTCACTATCCTATAAATATTTTAAATTAATCTGATGTATACTGAAAGAAAAAACACAACAACAAACGTATCCACCAATGATGGTGTATGTTATCTTAGCCTATCTGTAAATTTCCCACTCTCTATGAGGAGGCAGATTGTAGTTTTAGCTCTAAACATGTTGGAGGCAGAAATCCCTTGAGGCACAAACACTTGCCAGGAACATTTTTCTTCGTTTTCACAAGTGAGTTATTTGAAAAACCTCAGAAAGGAACAAAAAAACAAATTTTGATCACATATTAAAAAGAAACTAGATGAAAACTCAGGAAAGGGTTATCATAATTTGGTCTTCTGTCCATTTCAACACATCTGTGTTTCAGTCTCCAGGTGATGCCAGTATGTCATACTCTGCCAGAAGCACAAAACTGTTCTCTCTGATTCTCCGGACTCTGACCAAATCACCACACTCCTGGACATGGATCAGCCCTCTCTCTCCTCTCTCATATTCTCTCTCCCTGTCGTTCAGTGTCACCTCTGTCTGTTTGCCACAGGCCTGACGGTACACGTACCTTACCCCGACTACCAGCACCATGCCCAAGCCAGCTGAGCATCCCAGCAGCATGCCCAGCTCCAAAGCCCTGTGTCTGGGGATAATGTCTGGATATTTTCCCTCCTTGTCTGGAGATCCAGAGGGGGCGGAAGGACGTTTGGATTTCGTATCAATGTTGGGAAGGTTTGGTTTCAAGTCATTGCCATGATTTAGTTTGACATTTGGGTCAAGATTTGGATGTGGATTAGGGTTTTGGTGAACTACTGCTCTTTGAGTTGACGGGATGACATTGGGCTCAGGATCAGATGGTGCAATGTCACTCTGGATTTGCAAACTTTGACCTCGGATTATCTTCTGGGATGGCCCACTGGGAGAAGATGGCTCAAAGGGGTTGTAGAGAGATCGTAGGGGAGCTGGGGAGGGTCCTGGGGGAGGAGTGGTAGACTGAAAGGACGTAGAAAAAGAAGAGGGAACAGATGAGGCAAAGGAAGATGGAGAACTTGATGAGTAGGAGGGTGTGGTAAAAGTAGAGATGGGTGAGGAAGATGGAGAGGTAGAAACAGGGGAAATGGTAGATGTTGGTGCGGAAACTGAGGAAGAGGAGAAGGTTAGCACTGGGGAGATGGTAGAAGAGGGTGATGAGAAGGTCAAATCAGTGGTTAAGTGTGAGGAGGGAACACGAGACGAGGAAGAAGTTAATGTTGGAACTGTGGAAAACATAGGAGCTGGTGATGAACCATTGGAAGAGTTTGGCGAATTCATAGGATTAGTTGAGGAAGGTTGAACAGAAGATGAATGAGGAGGTGTGGAGATCGGGGAAGGAGAAGGAAGAGCAGTGTGGGCTGGAGCTGTTTGAGGTTGGATCCTCGTGGGAAAAGATGAAGAGTGGGTGGATGATGCTGATACCAGGGTTGGGGCTTTAGAGGGATAGAGAGGAGTAGAAGAGCTGCTATGAATAAGGGTAGTGGGAGACAACGTATGAGTGGACGTTGGGTTTGATGGATGAAGAGTTGATTGGGTTGTAGGCGGAGGAAAGGGAGTAGTTGAGGGCGTAACAGCAACTATAGGACTCATGGTTTTGATATTTGCTTGTGGCTGAAGAGTTGTGACCGCTTTACCCTTGTCTGGCGCAACGGTATGGTCAAACTTTGGAGTCAAAGATTGAGGGGTTTCTGAGGATTTTGTTTGGTTCCAGTCAAAGGTATGTCTTGCACCAGTTGGGGAATGGGACTGGTCCGACTGGGGCAATGGTTGGGGAGAGATACTTGAAGCCTCAGGTGGTGTGTTAGATTGGGACTGCCCTGTCTGGGGTAAGCCCTGAGGTTGAGTAGAGGTAGTTTCGGGCAGGGTTCTGGGAAAGCTGCTCAGAGGTTGTGTTTGAGGTGCAGCTGTTTGGAGATGAGATGGACTGGTTCCCTGTGGCAGAGATTTGGGTCCTGATGATGAAGTGCGAAATTCAAGAAAGGACTGCGGGGTTGGAGATTTGAATTGGAGAGTCAAGTTTGGTAAGGAGGTTTTGGATTGGATGAAGGCATTGGTTGGAGACCCCTGACCAGTACCAGTGTTGGACTGGAGAAAGGGCTTGGATGGGGATGTTTGAAACTCAGGAGAAGGTTTGGGTGAAGGTGACTGACTAATGCTTCCAACCTCAAGTAGACTCATCTGGGTCTTGGTTACACCAGTTCTCCGAGGCTGCAATGAAGCATTTGAGAACTTCATGGAACTAGTCTGGTCCTGTGTTGGTTGTCTTGGATTGCTGGTGCTGGATGTTTGAGGGCTTGTACCGTGGAGGCTGTGATTGGTTGAAGTTGAAGATGTGGTGGTTGTTTGGGGCTTTAACGTTGTGTTCTTAGTTTCAGAGATGGTGGGAAACTTAATCTGTTTTCTGTCCTTCTCAACATCCTTTAGATGGGAGAGGGGGGCAAGGGAGTGCAGTAGGGAAAAGGGACTTGTTAAATATTGCTTTTTAATGTTTGGAAACAGAGTGGTAGTAACTTCCATTGTGGTGTCAGCTGAGGGAAAAGAGGCCATGGAAACAAGGCGATTGGACGTGGTTTTGGGGTCTTTGGTATGGCCATTGTCACTTTGTGCTTCTTCAATCAGACGTGGAGGGGCTGAAGTTGCATTACCATCAGTCTCACGGCCATTTGTGTCACTTTGAAGAGTTCTCGAGGTCCCAGTGCTGTTTCTTTCATCAATTGGCTGATCAGTGTTGTGGTCATCTCTAAAGGCTGCCAGTGTTTTGGTGCTGTTCATCTCTAGTACTGGATTAGTGACTGGGTTGAGAGATATGTATCTTTGGCTTCCAGTGCTTTGTGTTGTGGGGAGTCCTAAGGAAGTAGTCGGACTTAGTGTCTTGTGTCTTTGTTTGTTTGTGGTTCTGGAAGCTGCAAAACATTAAGGTGATACAGGAAAAAAAACACAAATTATTGATTTAAATGAAGCGCAGACAGAAAAGACAAAAAAGTGCTCTATAAATGGATGCCTACTTCCTGTTTAATTTGTTTACTTTTACAAAACTTTGCATACCTGGTACAGCAGTAATCTCATCTTCCTGTAATGCAAAAACGATCCGGTTCAAGCCACCCGTGTCGCTGCCGCTCCAAGTTGTATAACTCGCATCTTGTACAAGTGCAGATTCAATACCTGCCCAGTACACAAAGTAGGACTGCACCACAGTAATGCTGCAATAAGAGAAAGAAGGGTTTGTGTGCTGTTGAATAAAAATTGTGCATAAAGCTGTGGAAATAATGAACCAAATTTTGACATTGGTGGAGCATTCTTATTGATCTTATTTGCCCTTATGATACTGGCAGACTTGTACTCACTAGAAGCGGATGTCTCCCATTGGTGCATCTGGAGCTCTCCACACAAACGAAAGGTTTCTCTTCAGCTGTTTGTCCGAGTGGGTGAGGGTGTCGCCGTCCGAGAGGCAGCGCAGGGTGTGGGTCCCTGGGGGAATGACGGTCCACGAGCCACCCACCAGCACTGGGCCCACTCTTGTAGACTTCAGCTCAGCTCCAGCTCCGGTCCTGGCTCCGGTCCTGGCTCCGGTCCTGGCTCTGCCGCCGGCACCATCCACAGTACGAGCTTGGAGCAGGAAACCCATGAAGTCACGAGTGCTTCGGACAGTTACTGCAGATACAGGTGTGGATAGGGATATGGTCAGGGTTCAAAATTAGCGGTCGCCAGTCGCCAGTGGCGACTAACTTTGAACCTTTGGCGAGTAAAGGAAGCCAGCTGACTGGCCACTCTGGCGAGTGAAAAAAAATAGGGTCCGGTCAAACGGCCCGCGACGTGCACAAAGGAAAAAAAAAAGAAAATCCTCCATCATTTTATGTAAAGGCGTACAATGACTTGCAACTGCTATATGGCCCGATTGCTTTTATTACGTATATTGATGCGCATTAATCAGCTGTTTGATCGCCCCTCTGGAGCAGTAGCGGCTCCTCTCTCTCCTCCGTCGGAGCTCCGGCGTCCGACAGAGGAGAGAGAGGAGCCGCTCTGCTGCAGGTTTTCTCCACAGCTGAGGTTCTGACCACCGCGACTCTGTCAGCACGAGACCGGGCCGAATCATGTCGGAACTGCTGACAATTATGAAGCGCCATCACGGCACCTAATTATAACTTCACAAACACTGAAATTTAGCAAACTGTGATTAAAAGAGCATTTTATGAGATCGCTGGCGACCTGAGCCACTGCGAGTCACCGTGGTGCTGTGAGGACTGCATGTGAATGCTGCATTCAGGTGCAGTCGGAAAAACGGCCGTCGGTAACAAACCAGATGTCATTTTAGTCATCTGCCTTGAGTCCATAATACATTATGTTTCTTTAGTGACCTATGATGCATATAAATTGAAAATGCAATTACATCAATTGTGTTGCGTCAAATATATAACGCAATATGTCCACCAAATATGTAGTTTAGGCTAATCTGGCAATAAATATTATGTTTCAATTTGATTTCGAATCATGTGGCCCTTCACTCACTTTATCGGAGTCACTGTGGCCCTCTGGAAAAAATAATTGCCCACCCCTGCGCTAGAAAGTTCAACCAGAGATGGTTCACGACAGAATCGAGAAAGTATGTTTTATAAATAAACCTTTAAGGAAAAAAAGGCAAATTTGACTCATTCCCTTATTCCACACAATAATATGCTAATATTGCTATGATATGTGTTAAAAATGCTTTTGAGTGTATTATAACAGTTAAACACATATAAAAATATACAATACACGATGAAAAATATACAAAACAACTATACATAATTTTTGGCCAGTAAAAAATCTTTCTGGCCAGTAGATTTTTAAAGCTCACTAGCCAGTTGGCCAGTGAGCAAAAAAGTTAAGTTTGAACCCTGGATATGGTTGAGCGGTGTTGTCAACCATAAAATATCTACTTTCAACTCTTAAAGGTCCAGTGTGTAAAATTGGGCAGGGGAGGTTCAGATTCTCGATTGCATCGCTCACACTCATCCCTCCCATCGGCAAAGTGACGGTGGCCTCCAAGGACAAAAAAACTTGCATCTTCCACTGTTCTTCTCACTATTCTCTACAGACTATCAACTCACACTCTCTGCTGTTTCCTATTCCTTCTTCTTTCCTTCTGCCTCCTTATTTGTTGGTTTATTTATGCACCAAAACTCACAAAACGTCACATGGCGGCGCAAGATGGCGACACATATAGAAAGACCATTCTAAAGAATAATTATAAGGCTACAGAAAACCAAACAAATTTTATTTTATAGCAATTATACACTTGGACAGATATAGTCATGGATCGTAAATTCTGATTTTGTCGATAAATCTTACCAAATATTACACATTGGACCTTTAGTAAACAAAAACAAAAATGACTTTAGCACGAAGGTATGAAGACTTGACAAAGTATCCAAGAATTTGTACCAGAATGACGACTAGTGCTAATCCACAAGTGGGGTAATGAAGAAATCACTAATTACAGTAGTGAGTAGTAGCAAATCATCGTGTCAGTTATTGACCTAATTGACAGTACTGTACATGTAAACCCATACCAGCACAGGGGCGGAGTGGCCATCGGGACGACCGGGAGATTTCCCGGTCGGCCGGCGGCCAATAAGATCAAATGAACCGGCCGACAGACTGCCCTGCGCAGCCGTGTGATGTTCATGACAGGCCCATCGAGTTAAAACTCTTACTAATCAAGCACGTTCCTGTGAAAATCTCCGAAAGCTCCATCTACTGTTAAAACAGGGTCTAACCACTATATATAACACTTGTTGTCTCTCTACATCTCACTCATGGTTGCTAGAGTGTCAGACTCGCTCCCATTAATCCAGCCTACTGATTTTTGTTTAGCTTTCTATCTTGATCTAATTATTTTATTATTTTTATTCAGACGTTACATAACTTTCATGACCACAAATATAAAATGGCCAACGGTTTAATTTGTTTTTTGTTCATAAATTAATGTAGAATGGTCGGAGCAAAGCCTCATGGGAAATGGGAACTGCGTATCGCGCCAATAATCGCTCCGCATGTATCCAATGAACGTATGGGGATGAATGAGCGGCTGTCAGACAGAGAGAAAACGGGCAATGTTGAAGTAGCGGATATTCTTACAGTCGAAAAGGAAGGGGGGGTTTCCAACGAGCAGCGGCGCTGCCGCGAGCACTCACTGGTTGTCAGCCTACACAGTAGCCTAGTGTCACAGAGCTTCTCCGCTGCATTCAGAGACGCACTGCTCCACACTATAAACACATGGGGTCTCAATTGGAAATATTTGAAGGGAGAGACGGTTTAGGGATCGGACAAGCACAAACACGCCAAGGCTCCATCTAATGATGATAATAATCTGATAGAAAACCGGAAAAAACTGATTTGTGTTGCTACGCGCTCCGTGGGCGCGCACTTCATCCTGCGCAATAGCGCAGCTGTGACAGTCGACTGGTGCTTCTGTAACAATATAACCTGCCTATATAACTTTGTGTTGATCCAACCATGCTCCTCTACAGCTGAGGCTGTGAAGAGCCTCCTCCTCCCGTGGCTGCTGTAGCACTGTAGATGTGTTTGGTTTTATACCGAGAGCTTTTATGTGCAAATCTACACACAGATTTACTAACATTTCATGAATGAGACCCATGGAAAGCGCCGCTGCACCCCCCCCCCCGACTTCGGGACCCCCCCGAATGTTGATGGGTATTTCGCACACTGTGTGGGCCGGTGGTGGGCCGGTGCCGTCAGAATTGTCCCGGTGGATTTTTGTGTCCCACTCCGCCCCTGTACCAGCATGTAGTTATGTTGGTACACAGAGAAAAATAGGGTACAGAAGGGGGAGATTTCTGTACTTAAAGGTACAGTCCTGTCCTACTGTACCCTATAGGGTCAATTATTGTACTCTAGAGTACCTATGTGTACCTTTTGGGGGTTTGTACCCTTTTGAGTACATTTCCGTACTTCTATTTTTCTCTGTGTATGTTCATCCACAGCTCTTAGTTTGTTAACAGTATAAACAGTGAGAGTTGAGTTATTGTTAATCACTACCTGTGACTAACTGTCCGGGCAGGTATGACGTGGCGGATGTGCGCAGGGTGATGTGGCTGTGCTGCAGATCCTGCGGCTGAGCGCTGATGTGGCCCGGTACCATTTCCCGACAGGAAGTGGAGCTGGCGCCACGGGAAAACGAGACGGTGGAGGGAGCGAGCGATAACAAGACCACGCCCACCCCGAAGCAGTGGAGGGTAGACTTCATCTCTACATTAACATAAACACAATACACACTTTCAAAACAAAGAAAGAAGTACATACATTGCATATACTGTATATGACATAAATGTATAGACTATAAAATAAAAGCACATATGTAAAGATTATAAAAGCAACCTATTAGACAAAATGGTACAATTTAATATAAATCCAGCATGCACTATATGCTTGTTTATGTAAATGCAGGTTATATTATATTATTATTATATTATAGGTATATGCTTATATTATAGACAGAAATATATGTGTACATTTATGTTGTATGAGTGTGTGTAAGTGAATAAACATCAAACTTAATGTGGAAATTGAAAAGAAAGTTATTTTCCAAGTTTACTAAATTTGCATATTAGATATATAGTAAATTTCATTTCACATTGTTAATTTATACGATTGTAACATCTTGTACCATATCTAAAATTATAATATACTGTAGACATTTACAATATGTGTAGATGAACAAATTTCTTATTGATTATAGATTTTTTTGTATATGTTTTAAATGTATCTGTATGTGGTAATAATACAGGTGACATACAGCAACATCTCTCCGTATATGAACATTTATATTACATGTGTAAAATTTAAATTAATTTAAATCCAACACCCCCATTTCTGAAGTTTCTGTGTTTAATGGCTATTCTTAACAATATATCCTTAGAATAAATAATATAAACAGATGTTGTCCTTTTGATAATGAATTCATTAACGGATAAGATTCAGAAGGTTGAGTGATTTTTGTCCGTGAGCATCGTTACCTTGTAGAGCAGAAACTTCCAGGGCGAATAGAAAATCCCAGCTTCAGTTTTTCTCCTTCTGTTTGTAAAGAATCACGTCATTTCACTCCACAGGTTCAGTTTGGGTGTTTGAATCCCGACAGACGACTGCAGCGACTGTGTGTTTTAAAGTTAAAGCATTAGGACCTCAGGGTCCAGGATGTGGAGGGAAGAGTTGTAGAACCAGATCATGTAGAGCTGCAGCTTGTCTCTCAGTGACAGCTTCTCTCAGACATTACAACATTAATCATAATAATTATCATGATTGTTGTTATTATTATAGTAATTATCTCAGCTTGTCTCTACCTGTCAAATGTCAAATACAGTTAATTTCCACAGCATTTCCACTGAAGAGGGTGACGTCTAGTGGGGGTTTTCTATGGGATTAGGACCCCCCCACCCCACCACACACACACACACACACACACACACACACACTAACAGGATGTACACCAGCTGTGGCCGCCTCCCTCCAGGATCTACCATCAAACATCTCTCTTCTTTCTTTCTTTCTTGCTTGTGCTTTAAATGAGTTTTTTTTCTGTGAACGATAGATAGATAGATAGATAGATAGATAGATAGATAGATAGATAGATAGATAGATAGATAGATAGATAGATAGATAGATAGATAGATAGATGATAGATGGATGGATGGATGGATAGATAGATATGCATAGGGTAAATTATTTTATGTATACTTTTATATATTTGTATATTGTTTCATTGTTATTATTCTTTCATTGTTTCCTAATGCTTTGGCAACATAGTTCCTGTAACTGTCATGCCAATAAAGCAAATTTGAATGATAGATAGATAGATAGATAGATAGATAGATAGATAGATAGATAGATAGATAGATAGATAGATAGATAGATAGATAGGCTCCTCCAGATGTGTCTGTCATCCAGCTGTGTGGTGCATTTTCCTGCCACTGCCACCTGAATCTGTTAAATCTACCTATGCCTAGCTACCTATGTTTGATGCTTGTGTGTGTGCTGCTGTAAACTGCACTTAGGAGAAGATCAAACACTGATACATTTGGTTATCAGGGCTCCTATAATGTGCAGCAGGCCTCTCCTCCTCCTCCTCCTCCTCCTCCACATCCCCCTCTGTGCAGATGGAGCTGTTTGACCTGTGTTACCTGTCGGTTCACCTGCGCCATCGCTGTCACGTCACGGGTGAGGTTTCAGTGCAGGATGTCGCTCCAGGGTTTCTTCTCCAGTCTCCACACCGCCAACAGGATAGTGCCTCTGCACGACTTCCCGGTGAGGAGCGCACACACGCACACACACATGGAGCACGGGTAAGTTTCCTTTCATATCTTAAATAAATGAATAAATGAACAAGATCAGAGTAAATCTGCAGAACATAAAGTCAGTTATTAAAAGCTAATTAGACATCAGGCATGTGGACAGGTGAGCTGCTCTCACTGTTGTTGTTTCACCTACTTGAATCACCTTTGATCTCTGGTGAGTGCAAGTCATAACACTTAGAAGGTAAATAAATAAAATCCTTCAAATTTCATAGATAGATAGATAGATAGATAGATAGATAGATAGATAGATAGATAGATAGATAGATAGATAGATAGATAGATAGATAGATAGATAGATAGATAGATAGATGCGCTCGGAGTAGCTAAACTTTATAATAATGTGAAGATAAAAAGCAGCAGGCAGACGGTCCTAGTGCAAATAGTGGTTCATCAGGATGTGACGGATCAGATGTCAGATCCTGATCCTGATTCAGTCGAAACGCGTTCATCCCTGCAAAATACACACCTCAGAGCGCCTCGGACCCATCCGTTTTGGACTGCCTCGTACTCTTCACCCCTATTTGCACCAGGACGGTCTGCCTGCTGTGTTTTTATCTGCAGTTTTTCCTCAATCCTATGTCCTTGAGCGATTCATCCACCTTCACTCACTTTTCTTCTAATGTCCAACTGTTAGAGCCATTTTGTAATTTACACACGGGTGATAATTTAAATTTGTTGGGTTTAACCTTTATATATATTATTTGAGGTATAACATTGTCTATTAGGTAGAAAACAGCTGCTCTCTTCTTATTGGCTGAGACGTGCGTAAAGTTTTTAACCATGCCAACTGTGATAAAGATTAGAGAAGTTTGGATTGCTGCACAATTTTTTGTTGTAACTTGAATAAACCATCGTGAGAAAGAAGAGCTGCGGAGACGCGCGTCAACTACATCCTCGCTCCATAATTCAAGTGTGTTTTTGTAGAAAGAAAAAAGAGACGGAGCCACACTTACACCAACTATATAATAATGTGTTTCTTACTGTTTTATGCAGTTTTAATATGATTGTTCTACGATACAAAAGTTCCTCATGAATTGTCTTCATAGATAAAGCAAAGTACTGAATACACGTTCCCTCTTGAGAACCAAACCGTGTCCTAAAGAACCCTCTTCAGTGGCGAGAACGCGCTCTATGTACCTTTTTTTAAAAAATCTTTTCGCCCTCGACCATTAAAAAGTCTGTGCACGCCACTGACCCTTAATGAATATTTGAGCTAAATCCTGCAGAACTTTTATTTCTACTTCACAAACACAATACCACTGTAATCAACTGTACATTATGGATGACTGAAATGTGTATCTGTGTGTGTGTAAACAGGTCGGCCATGGTGTATATTTTGGGTCCACTCTTCCTCCTCCTCGTTGCTCTGCTGAATGTGGCGTTCACTACAGGTAAGATTCACCAGAAAGATACACAAGAAATGCAAATCCAAATAAAGTCATGCAAGGTGACCGCAAAGATCCTAATATAAACTCTAATAAACTCTGAGTGAAAATCTAAACTCTGGGTCGACCAACCCTGAGCTGTCCAACTCCGAGTTTTGGGTTTCAGAACAGGAGATAATATTTGAGTTCAGTCAAGGAAATGAAATGCCCTCATCAATGGGACAAAGGTAACATGATTCAACATGGCGACCAGCCAAAACAAACATCGTATTCTTCCCCTTTTCCACAAATTAAAATAGATCCCAGGTGTCATCTGTGACATGCTGTGGTCAAAACACCCCAAGGATCAGTTTCAGATTCAGTTTCTGTTTCTTTTAAATGCAAATGAGCCACCGGAGCCTGAAAATTACAGATTTTTGGGGGCAATTCTCATATTTTTGGGGGTCGGAAGGCAAGTTAAACACCCAAATATATGTTAAAGGGACAACGAGGAGTTTTGGAAAAGCAAAGTGTTTTCACACTACATTTATGAGCCTCCTCGAAAATGGAGCCATTAACAAGTGTGGGTAGCGTAGATTCATCCACATTAACGTGAGACTGTTTTATAACCGAATAGAAACTCCTCGTTGGCCCTTTAAAGAGCCTTCAGGAAGTGACATTTCCATAATATTTCCCCTTTAATGTGTGTTGTGTACTGTAGGGGTGACACCGGCCTCTCCATGCCCGCCTCAGTGGCTCCTGTTCAGGAAGAGATGCCTTGCCTTCTATCCCGTGTGGACATCCTGGAGCACGGCGAACGTAAAGTTTAGATTAAATCACATTTGCATGAAGATAGCGATTCGATATTTAAATATTTAATGTGTGTGTGTGTGTTAGTTTTTGTGCTTTCAGTCAGGGAGTAGCCTCGTTTCCCTTCACACGCAAGAGGAGAGGCGGTTGGTGCAGCGGCTGGTGAACACGGCGGGCGCTGTTCCCGTCTGGCTGGGAGGATACCAGTCACAGGTGAGACCTATCGATTAGGCCTCCTGCAATATCGATCTATCTATCTATCTATTGATCCATCTGTCTGTTTTTTCTCTCTCTCTGAAGACTGGCTCTTGGTTCTGGAGCGATGACTCTCCCTTCATGGTCAACGGCTTGACCAATCAGAGGAGGGACGAGGCCGAAGAGGGCGGAGCTTGTATGGGCATGGAACCAAAAAGTATTAACACCTTTTTTAAAAGGCTAAAAAACAAATGTGGTAAATTTTAGTGAATATTATACTGTATATGTTTAGGGTTTGTTACAACCAAAAACGTAATAACGGCCAATAACGTAATAATTTTGGCCATTTCAAATGTAATAAAGCCAATAGTGTAATAATGTGCCAATAATGTAATAAAACTTTTGAGTAATAACGTATAACTTTTTGCCGATAATGTAATAAGGCATTACATTATCGGCACCAGTTATTAAATTTTGAAATGTTTTTTTTTCATAAACGTAATAACCAGCCAATAACGTAATGCCTTATTACATTATCGGCAAAAAGTTATTACGTTATTGGCTCAAAAGTTTTATTACATTATTGGCACATTATTACACTATTGGCTTTATTACATTTGAAATGGCCAAAATTATTACATTATTGGCAGTTATTACGTTTTTGGTTGTAACAGGGTTTTTAATGGTTATTATAGATAGACTGTGTAACTTTTTACTTTGTAGATTCAATTCAAAAACATGGGTGAAGTAAACAATTCGACATCAGCATGACAACATACTGTCACGCCTGTATTGTTTAGCCTGGTGCTGGCGGAACCACTTGTTTACATAGAGGCTTGTTTATCCTGTTACATGCAGCGAATACGTTCAAGATATGCAACCGCACCGCTAGACGGGGGTAATTCCTACCTTACTGGGGCTTTTAGTTGTGTGTGTTTGTGTTGAGGTGGAGAGCTGCACAGCGCCCCCTGCAGGGAGCTCCGGTTCTACGTCTGCTCCATCAACGCCAGGTAAAAAAACAACAACAACAATAAACTGATGTTAGTTACTCATGTACCTGTTGACGAGGCGGTTGTCTCTCAACACCTTTGGTTTTTGTTTAGCTCCAGGTACAGAGTCACCCACGGCAACAGGGAACACATTCGGTCAGGTGAGAGTTCAACCATTGTTCAACCATTGAAAAAAAAAAAAAAAAAGTCTTTCAATTCCAGTACTGGACAGATTTGAAGTCCGGCCTGATGGCGGCGCTGTTTTCCTCAGACCTCGTCCCCGGGGTGAGTCTGTTTGACGTCATGTGGCGTTACGGCAGCGATCTGGCCGACGGCGTCCTCCACGCGTCCTGCTTCCTCCGGAGGCTGAGGGCGGGAACGCTGACGGAGGAACGCTACAGGAGCTTCATCCAGCAGGAGGCGCTGTACCTGCACCGGGTCAGCAGCGGCCTGGAGGTCAGAGGTCGATCCGGCTGGCTCTCTGTCCTTTTTCTTTCTTTCTTTCTTTCTTTCTTTCTTTCTTTCTTTCTTTCTTTCTTTCTTTCTTTCTTTCTTTCTTTCTTTCTTTCTTTCTTTCTTTCTTTCTTTCTTTCTTTCGTCTTTCTTTCGTTTTTATGTATTTGTTCTTTCTTTCTCTAATCCTTATTCCTTCCATCTTTTTTGTCATTCTTTTGTTCCTTCTTTATTTTTCTTCTTTCTTTCTCTAATACCTCTTTCTTTCTTTCTTTCTTTCTTTCTTTCTTTCTTTCTTTCTTTCTTTCTTTCTTTCTTTCTTTCTTTCTTTCTTTCTTCTTCCTTACATTTTTTCTTCCTACTTTTGTTCTTTCTGTATTTCTTTCTTTCCATTTTTTGTCATTCTTTCCTTCTTTCTTTCTCTTTCTTCTGTTTTTCTTTCATTTTTATGTATTAGTTCTTTCTTTCTCTCTTTCTTATTCCCTCCATCTTTTTGTCATTCTTTTCTTTCTTTTTTCTTGTTTGATTCTCTCTTTCTCTTTCTTCTTTCTATTTTATTTCTCATTCACTTTCTACTTTCTTCATTTTTTCTTTCTTATTCCTTCCATTTTTGTCATTATTTTCTTCCTTCTTCCTTTTGTTTTTTCTGTCTCTCTTTCTTTCCATCTTTTTGTCGTTCTTTCCTTCCTCCTCTCCACTGATTGGTTGCCTGTTTTCTGAGTGATCCAGTAAAAACAGAGCAAAGAGCTGCTGGTGGCTCCAGGTGGGCGGGGCTTGGTGAATCCTCTGCTGTGACATCACAAGGTTACAGAACTCCTGACGGCTCGTTGCGTTCAGACGACATGAAAACGCAAAGCAGCTGTTTTATGAAATTAGATATTTATTAAAACAAATGAAAACCAGAGTCTCCATTGTTGCTGCTGGAAGATACCTTTTGTTTTGTGATTTACTCTCCCAGTCTGAGGTGAACTGGTGTGACCGGTCACTGATCTCAGCATCCTGTTTTCCTCCTGCAGGTGTTGATTAGTCGCCTTCAGGAGCCACATGACGACGTGAGGTCACTGCTGGTCGACAAATTCAAACACTACAGCAGCAGATATCGGGTGAGACACTCCCACTACTGGTTTGCAAAGCATGCTGGGAATCTAAGAACCAGAACAACAACGTTACTGATTATTGATTGGTATTCATACCGTTTAGCCTGGAGCTTATGAACGGATGAGAAAACATTTCTTACGCTCCTTCTTTGTTTTTCTTTTTGTTATTTCGTTATCTCCTCCTCCAGAGACTGCTCCCCCCGTTCTCCCCGCTGTGGCTCCAATTCTCCCTCCAGTCTTTCCACTCGGTGGTTCTGGAGGAGCCGATCTATTGGCTGGTGGCCCTGTCGGCCCGGTCCAGCCTCCGTGAGTTCCTGGCCAGGGAGCTGGTCCTCAACGAGAACAGACAGGACTTCATCTACCAGGACTGGAGCCAAGACAGTCTGAGGGAGGTCGCCTGGACCCACAGGTACGTTTCAGATGTAGTTACTTCAAAGCTGTTTTCAAAATTATTCCACATGCTAAACATGATAAACAGCTCCATACAGTATAAAGGTAGATGTTTGTATTAAAGCTCCTTCAAAATAAAGGTAGATGTTTGTGTTAAAGCTCCTTCAAAATAAAGGTAGATGTTTGTGTTAAAGCTCCTTCAAAATAAAGGTAGATGTTTGTGTTAAAGCTCCTTCAAAATACAGGTAGATGTTTGTGTTAAAGCTCCTTCAAAATAAAGGTAGATGTTTGTGTTAAAGCTCCTTCAAAATAAAGGTAGATGTTTGTGTTAAAGCTCCTTCAAAATAAAGGTAGATGTTTGTGTTAAAGCTCCTTCGAAATAAAGGTAGATGTTTGTGTTAAAGCTCCTTCAAAATAAAGGTAGATGTTTGTGTTAAAGCTCCTTCAAAATAAAGGTAGATGTTTGTGTTAAAGCTCCTCCAAAATAAAGGTAGATGTTTGTGTTAAAGCTCCTTCAAAATAAAGGTAGATGTTTGTATTAAAGCTCCTTCAAAATAAAGGTAGATGTTTGTGTTAAAGCTCCTTCAAAATAAAGGTAGATGTTTGTAGTAAAGCTCCTTCAAAATAAAGGTAGATGTTTGTGTTAAAGCTCCTTCAAAATAAAGGTAGATGTTTGTGTTAAAGCTCCTTCAAAATAAAGGTAGATGTTTGTGTTAAAGCTCCTTCAAAATAAAGGTAGATGTTTGTAGTAAAGCTCCTTCAAAATAAAGGTAGATGTTTGTGTTAAAGCTCCTTCAAAATAAAGGTAGATGTTTGTGTTAAAGCTCCTTCAAAATAAAGGTAGATGTTTGTGTTAAAGCTCCTTCAAAATAAAGGTAGATGTTTGTGTTAAAGCTCCTTCAAAATAAAGGTAGATGTTTGTGTTAAAGCTCCTTCAAAATAAAGGTAGATGTTTGTATTAAAGCTCCTTCAAAATAAAGGTAGATGTTTGTGTTAAAGCTCCTTCAAAATAAAGGTAGATGTTTGTGTTAAAGCTCCTCCAAAATAAAGGTAGATGTTTGTGTTAAAGCCCCTTCAAAATAAAGGTAGATGTTTGTGTTAAAGCTCCTTCAAAATAAAGGTAGATGTTTGTGTTAAAGCTCCTTCAAAATAAAGGTAGACGTTTGTGTTAAAGCCACTTCAAAATAAAGGTAGATGTTTGTGTTAAAGCTCCTTCAAAATAAAGGTAGACGTTTGTGTTAAAGCCCCTTCAAAATAAAGGTAGATGTTTGTGTTAAAGCTCCTTCAAAATGAAGGTAGATGTTTGTGTTAAAGCTCCTTCAAAATAAAGGTAGATGTTTGTGTTAAAGCTCCTTCAAAATAAAGGTAGATGTTTGCGTTAAAGCTCCTCCAAAATAAAGGTAGATGTTTGTATTAAAGCTCCTTCAAAATAAAGGTAGATGTTTGTATTAAAGCTCCTTCAAAATAAAGGTAGTTGTTTGTGTTAAAGCTCCTTCAAAATAAAGGTAGATGTTTGTGTTAAAGCTCCTTCAAAATAAAGGTAAATGTTTGTGTTAAAGCTCCTTCAAAATAAAGGTAGATGTTTGTATTAAAGCTCCTTCAAAATAAAGGTAGATGTTTGTGTTAAAGCTCCTTCAAAATAAAGGTAGATGTTTGTATTTGTATACAGTATAAATATCTTATCATGGTGCCAATGAGATGATTATTAAAACTAATTTATTTTTATTTTAATGTGAAAATTAGTGTTGAAATACTCCAATACAAATAAAAGTCATGGATTCACAATTTTTCACTTAAATGAAAGACTCAGTTTTACTTCAAGCATCAAACATGATACAGTTATTATACAGAATGGCTCATTCAGAATAATATTATATATAATTACTGAATATAATAACTGATTATTGATGTATGAGTGCTTTAATGTTGCAGTTGGAAAAGCTATTTGAACTAATTCATATACTACTGTGAACTACACTTTATTCAAGTGAATTTTTGTACAACACGCAAAAAAAAGGCAAGGAAAAAGAGGCTGGTAGTTATTATTTCTGTCCTAATTTATGTTTTTCATTTTGTATTTTGATGTGTTGCAGGTTTAAGAAGGTGATAGAGAAACACCAGAGCAAGATGGTAACGTATAAAGCCATCAACATCTTCAGAGAGCAAATGATGCACCAGAAGAGTTTCTACAAAGCTGTGTAAGAAAACACCAGTGTTTATATTTATTGGTGCACCTGTGCATTGGGTCACTATGGGTCTTTCAAATACTGTATGTGTGCGTTTTCTGCTGTAGTGACTGTAACACCGAGGCTGAGGGGTGATGAAGAGGAGGAAAGGACGACAGGGCCGCTGCTGAAGATGACTCACGCCGGTTACAAGTCATTTTGCCTGATTTATTTTTACACCTCAGCCGCTGAGTGTAGCCTACGAGAGAAAATCCTCATGTCTCCGGATCCTCGGGAATCATCCGGACAGCGGGAACGAACGCTGAAACTCACCTTTGGCTTCAGGATCAAGGACAGAAATGTGAAATCTCTCCGAGCTTCAATGTATATAAGAAGGTATTGCTTCAATGGGGATACTCTGACCTGTGTTTGTTCACATCCGATTTATAACTGAACAAATACAATAAATTAAAACTTAGTGAGAAATTCTATTTGTGCGTTTTATTGTTGAGACTTTCTGTTAAGTTCACTCATAATGAGCTCGAGTGATAAACGTAAACAAAGAACGTGGGTCGGCCTGTTAAAAACAGCCAGATTTTAGAGTTGTCTTTGTCTCCCCCTGCAGGCTGAACCAGGACACTGCACTCACCACTGTACTCACATAATACTGTAGTATTTGACCTGGTGGTACTACCGCTACCTCTAAACTATACTTTACTGTCTCTACGACTACTACCCCGACCTTAACCCTCCTGTCGTCCTTCTGTTCCCTTCCTCCATCCTTCCTTCCTTCCTTCTTTACATCCTTTTCCCCTTACCTTCTTTCCCTTCGTCCTTACTTCTTCATTCCTTTTTGACCCAATCTGTTCCCTGCCTCCTTCTATCTTTCCTTCCTTTTCCCCTTCCTCTTTCCTCCCATCTTTCCCTTCGTCCTTCCTTCCTTCCCTCTTTCTTTCCTTCCTTCCTTCCCTTTGTCCTCCCATCGTTCCCTTTGTCCTTCCTTCTTTCCCTTCATCCTTCCTTCCCTTACTTCCTTCTGTCTTTTCTTCCTTCTTTCCCTTCGTCCTTCCTTACCTCTTTCTTTTCTTCCTTCCTTCCCTTCTTCCTTCTTTCCTTTCTTACTTCTTTCCCTTCATCCTTCCTTCCTTCCTCTTTCCTCCCATCTTTCCCTTTGTCCTTCCTTCCTTCCCTTCCTCTTTCCTCCCATCTTTCCCTTTTTCCTTCCTTCCTTCCTTCTTTCCCTTTGTCCTTCCTTCTTTCTTTTCTTCCTTCCCTCCCTTCATCCTTCCTTCCTCTTTCCTCCCATCTTTCCCTTCGTCCTTCCTTCCTTCTTTCTTTTCTTCCTTCCTTCCCTTCATCCTTCCTTCCTTCTTTCCTTTCTTACTTCTTTCCCTTCATCCTTCCTTCCTTCCTTCCTCTTTCCTCCCATCCTTCCCTTTGTCTTTCCTTCTTTCCCTTTGTCCTTCCTTCCTTCCCTTCATCCTTCCTTCCTTCTTTCTTTTCTTCCTTCCTTCCTTGACCCAGGAGGACAACAGGAGGGTTAAGGTACATCTGTGTATCATCTTCTGGTCCAGTTTACACAGCTGGTTCCGGCCCCACATATGTCATGATTGTCAGGTGCTACTTCCACATCTGGACCCAGTCAGCCAATATACCAGAAGATAACAGCTGGAACCTACCTAGATGTGGAGGTACACCAGCCCGACGTGAGCAGAAGTTTCATTTTTACCACCTACGACAGGTTTCCCACTACTTCATTAGGAAAGATAAAGAACAACTGGCCACATTGTCCTCTGTCGCTGCTACAACCTCTGGATTTGATGTTCAGTAAACTAAAGGCACATCTGGCACATACTCAGACCACATGATTGCGCTTCTTCTGTCCAAAACATCAACTTGGATGTCCGTATTAAGACAACAAATTTGACTCGTTTCACACGTTTTAATTCGGGTGATACCACAAAATGAGTCTCTGGGGGGGAATCCATATTATTATGGTCTGCATTTTCCTGACAGGTACACCAGTCGTACCCTCCACCAAGAGCCGACAGCAAACACACAGCTACTGTAAACATGGCCTCAGCCTCTTCTTCCTGTCCAACCACCTGAAGATGTTCAAGACTGATGCGTACAGAACACTCACAAGAATTAATTCTCTGCTGGACCGTGACAAAAAAAAAGGAAGCCCATAAAATGTGCACCCGGTGTGGTCGGACAGAGCCGGGCGGGTCTAGATTAGATTTACAGAAGATAAAAAAGAACAGAGTTGTTAAGTTTCCTTCTGTTTAGTTTAACCCTCCTGTTGTCTGTCGTCCTCCTGGGTCAAGGAAGGAAGGAAGGAAGGAAGGGGGAAAGGGATGAAAGAAAGATGGCGGTATAGGGAACAGATCAGGTCAAGAGGTAGGGACAAAGAAGGAAGGGAGGGAGGGAGAGAAAGAAGGATTGAAAGAAGGAAGGGAAAAAGGAAGGAAAAAAGATGGAGGGAGGGAACAGATTTGTTCAAGGAAGAAAGAAGGGAGGAAAAAGGGAAGGAAAGAAAGATGGAGGGATAGGGAACAGATCAGGTCAAAAGAGATAGGAAGAGGAAGTAAGGACAAAGGGGAGGAAGGAAGGAAAGAAGGAAGGGAAAAGGGATTGTGGAAAGAAGGAAGGAGGGAGGGAACAGACTGGGTCAAAAAGGAAGGAAGAAGTAAGGATAAAGAGAACAAGAGGAAAGATGGAGGGAGGGTACAGATTTGTTTAAGGAAAGAAGAAGGGAAAAATAGGGAATAGGAAAGAAAGATGGAGGTATAGGGAACAGATCAGGTCAAGAGGTAAGGAAGGAAGGAAGGAAGGAAGGAAGGAAGGAAGGAAGGAAGGAAGGAAGGAAGGAAGGAAGGAAGGAAGGAAGGAAGGAAGGAAGGAAGGAAGGAAGGAAACAGATTGGGTCAGTTTGACCCAGAAGGACAACAGGAGGCTTTTTAAAGGCGCGGGAACGGGAACGGTAACAGTTGGGGGCGGCGCGTGCGTCAGGGTTCACCCGTGTCCTGCCCTTGTGCGTGGACAGACACACCGCATCTCTCACTCTCTCTCTCTCTCCCTCACACACACACACACACACACAGAGGGAGAGAAAGAGAGGGAGAGAGAGAGGAGGCGGAAACCTCCATCTGCCCTGCTCGGTGACCGACCCGTCATCCTCGGGCTCGGGGAAAAGAAACGGACCGTTTCCCCCTTTTTTTTTTGTTTCCTTCCCCGTGAATGAGAGGATGGTGATGATGTCACGGGAGGGAATCGAACATGGAAGAAATCTATAGTCTATATATAGGCTGCTATGCCCCGGACTGCACCACCACCACCACCGCCACAGCCACAGCCACCTGCCCTCCCGGTACCGGTAAGTCACGGAGGGGGGAAAGATGATGAGCCGACGGGGGGAAGGAACCGGAACCAACCGTGTGTTTCCCGGGGGTTAGTCGGTGTTGTTATCGGTGGCCGGTTACCGACGCTTTAATAACTGACCCGTGAAAATGACTTCTGAGGTCTCATGAGGTCGGGTTACCGTTCAGCCATGTTGCAGGAGGAGGAGGAGGAGGAGGAGGAGGAGGAGGAAGGGGGGTAACGGCTGGGCTCCTCCTGACACCTGCCCCCCTTTCCTCTCCCTCTCCTCCGCGGTAACTGTTAGAGAGGACGGACCGTTGAAAACGTGTGAATTGTGTCGGTTGAGCGGCTCAACGGTCCCCGCGAGCTCGAGCTCGAGCTCCTCTCCCCGCTCCTCCTCCTCCGTCATCTCCCCACACCGGGAAATGACTTTCTGACTCGGTGTGGCGGCGAGTCGGAGCCGTTCAGCCATGTTGCAGGGGGAGAGAGGGGGAGAGATAAGTAAGCTAACGGGGGGCTCTGACACCGACTGACCGGAGGGAGGGAGGGAGGGAGGGGGGAGGCGAGGGAGGCTGCTGCCCCGTAGTGTTCGCTTCCCGGTCGGATGCGGCGGCGGCAGAAGCCCCGTGCTGTGTCGCCTAGAGACGGAGGCAGGAGGTCGACGAGGGTAGTGAGTGAACCGAGGCCACGATCAGGCTGTCCTGGGGTTTATTTTATTTATTTAGTAGTATTTTTTATTTTTTATTTTTTTGGTATTTTATTGTTTTAAAAAAAATGTTTGTCTGTTTTTTTTCTTAGCATTTTTTTTATTGCTTAATTTTTTTTCTTTAGATTTTTTTTTATTATTTTAGAAAATATATTTTTTGTTTTATTTTATTGTTTAGTATTTTTTTCTATTATTTTAGATTTATTTCAATTTATTTTCTAAGAATTTTTTACATTTTATTTTTTGTATTCTTTTTATTTATTTTATTCTATTTTAGACTTCTTTACAAAATGATTTTTTTTTAAAGTTAATTTTTTGTTTTATATTTGAATCATCAGAGATATAAACAAGTGGTAGTTATTTTTAATTGTATAGTTTTACTTTTTCCTCGTTTTTTTTTTTTTTAAATAGCCTATATCTACATCAATTAGGCTAGGGTTTGTTTATTTATTTATTTTATTTATTTATTCGTTTATTGAAAGAGGACAGTGCACTTTGATGAACATAAAAATGTAAAAGTGCCAGTTTTAGCCAATGGCTAGTGTCATACCGTAGTCCTCCTGGCAGGTGTTAAAAGCCATGTTTCTACCATCAGTGAATATGCAGATTATGTTATTAATGAATCATTTGGTCTGTCAAATGACAGAAAGTGGTGTTAGATCTTATCAGCATCTTATCTCTCAGACCCAGTGTGAAGTCTTGTTCTGTCCACGTTTCATTCACTTCGCTCTCACGTGTGACAAAGAGAAGCAGCAACAGCTCGTCCACTGATCAACAGATTGATATTAACCCTATAACATTACAATAGGAGGTTAACATGTTGAACTATTTTCTATAACCTCCACCTGTTAAAAGGTTACAAATGTGTTTTTATTATTTTAACGAAACACATACAGGAAGTATCTTCTCACATTTTATCTTTTATACAATTATTAGTATTTTTTGGCTTTGCTGTTATCTAATTATCCTTATTTCTATTTATTTATTTATTTTTTACATATTCTTTTCAAAGCAGGGTCAAGAAGCTATCGCGGCTAACAGCTAGTGGCAGGTGGAAGTGATTATTGATGATTATTGATCATAATTGATGATTGTTTTGTTGGCTCAGGAAGGTCAGGGCAGGAGACGACCGACGACGACACAGCGGCATGCACAGCGGGGTCCGTTACCATGGCGATAACCGGGATGATTTATCCCCTTATTATTGGGGCCTTTTCCATTCAATAATTTATTCATTCACAGATTCACTTTGTTCATGTTCCTTTTTTTCTTCTTCTTCTTCTTCTTCTTTTTCTCCTCCTCCTCCCCCCTCCATCCCCCCCTCCATCCCTCCCTCTCTCTCTGTCCTCTCTTGCCCTTCGTGCTCGCGGTTTCTGTTCCTCTTTCTCTCTCTCTCTCTCAATCCATCTTCCCTCCCTCCCTCCCTCTCTCCTCTTTCATCTCCCCTCCCTCCCTTCCTCTCTCTCTCTCTCTCTCTCTCTCTCTCTCTCTCTCTCTCTCTCTCAGGTCAATGAGAGCCAGCAACAGCTCAGCCTGAAGAGCAAAATCCTCCCTCGTTTTTTTCCCTCTCCTCCTCTCTCCATTTTCTCCTCCACCTCCATCATCCCCCCTTTTTTCCTCCTCTATCATGCTCTCCTCACTTCCACATGATAGAAAACACACTCATCTTATTTTAGCAACACTGCCTTCCTCCTCCTCCTCCTCCTCCTCTTCTTCTTCCTCCTCTTCCTTCTCTCTTGCCCTCCTCTCTTCTGAGTTTTGACACCCTCTCTTTTCACAAACACACACACACACACAGAAACACACACACACACACACACACACACACACACACACACACACACACCGGAAAATGAAGCGTGGGTCGAGTGTGTTGCAGCCTCCCTCTGATGCAGCCAAACGACACACACACCCCGCAGACGCTCACACACACACACATGCACACGCACACACAAAGACACACACTGGCAGTGTTGGAGCCGCTGCCGCCGCCGCCGCCGCCACCAACGCACACGAACGCACGCCGGACACACACAACGTTCAAGGTTCGAGCCCCTTCCCAGCAGCCACCTCTCTGTTCAGCCCCGATGTCAGCACCAAGATGGCGTCCGACCTCCTCATCCGGCTGTCAGGTATCTGCACTAACCACACTGGTGACATCACCCCGGTGACATCACCCCAGTGACATCACACCAGTGACATCACACCAGTGACATCACACCCTGACCTTATAACCTTCATCAACGTGACCTGAAATATTTACTCGATTACTATTGAGGTTTTGAGACCACCTGCACATTGCTTTCTCTCTTTCTCTCCCTATTTCTTGTCTTCTTTCTGTCTTTCTTTCTTTCTCTTTCTTTCCTTCTTTCTTTCTCTGTCTTTTTCTCTTTCTTTCTGTCTCTCTTACTCTTTCTTTCTTTCTTTCTCTCTTATTCTTTCTTTCTTTCTCTCTTACTCTTTTTCTTTCTTTCTTTCTTTCTCTCTTACTGTTTTTCTCTCTTTCTTTCTTTCCCTTCTTTCTCTCTTACTCTTTCTTTCTTTCTTTCTCTCTTACTCTTTTTCTTTCTTTCTTTCTCTCTTACTCTTTTTCTTTCTTTCTTTCTTTCTTTCTCTCTTACTCTTATTTTCTTTCTCTCTTACTCTTTTTCTTTCTTTCTCTCTTACTCTTTTTCTCTTTTTCTTTCTTTCTTTCTTTCTCTCTTACTCTTTCTTTCTTTCTCTCTTACTCTTTTTCTTTCTTTCTTTCTCTCTTACTCTTTCTTTCTTTCTCTCTTACTCTTTTTCTTTCTTTCTTTCTTTCTCTCTTACTCTTTCTTTCTTTCTCTCTTACTCTTTTTCTTTCTTTCTCTCTTACTCTTTCTTTCTTTCTCTCTTACTTTTTTTCTTTCTTTTTTTCTTTCTTTCTCTCTTACTCTTTTTCTCTTTTTCTTTCTTTCTCTCTTACTCTTTTTCTCTTTTTCTTTCTTTCTCTTTCTTTCTTTCTCTTTCTTTCTTTCTTTTTTTCTCTCACTCTTTCTTTCTTTCTTTCTCTCTTACTCTT
The DNA here is from genome assembly GCA_030347415.2 of Decapterus maruadsi. Classification (NCBI taxonomy): domain Eukaryota; kingdom Metazoa; phylum Chordata; class Actinopteri; order Carangiformes; family Carangidae; genus Decapterus; species Decapterus maruadsi. The sequence continues at coordinate 4,514,414 of CM064898.1, forward strand.
TTTCTCTCTTTCTTTCTTTCTCTCTCTCTCTCTCTCTCTCTCTCTAGGGTTGTAAAGTAATGGTATTAATGATGTTTTTTGTGCAATAAGGAAGTGTAATTAATTAAAGTTAGTTTAAAAGTCAAAGTCTCTCTCTCTCTCTCTCTCTCTCTCTCTCTCTCTCCAGAGGCGACCCAGAAGGCCCAGGTGCATCCTGGGAGCCGCGTGGAGGAGGAGCTACAGCTTCAGCAGCAGCAGCCGCCGCCACCACCGCGGCCCCCGCTGTCGTCACAGCGACGCGAGGCGCTGCTGGAGGCGCGGGGCGGGCAGCAGGACGAGCCCGGCCTCGCTCTGTCGCCGGACGGACCCGGGGCGAGTCCTGAGCCGCCGTCCCTCACGCACACGCCTGACGGCAACGCCACCGCCGCCGCCGCCACGGACACACTGGCCTCAGACCTGCTGAGGAAACTGGCAGGTGCGGCGTTGAATATATATATTATATTAAATTGACAGGGAAAATCCTCACGTTTATAAAGTCAGAATCATCAATAATGATCAATAAATTAATTAAATATTGTCTTTTCCCACCAATCGCAGAGCGTCAGGAGGTGAACTGTCATGGCGTCCGGGTCAAAGAGGAGGAGGAGCCGATGGAGATCGACACAGTGGCGGCGTCGGACCTCATCCACGATCATCGACCAATCACGAAAGAGCTGACCACACCTTCCCCGAGCCGCCCGCACTTCACCATCAAAGCGGAGGAGGACGACGACGACCAGGGATTCAGCGGCAACAACCAGACGGCGCCGGAGCAACTGCACCCACACGGAGCCAAAATGGCGGAGCAGTGTCTTCTCGGCCTTAAGATAGAAGACACGTTTTTCGCAGGAGGCGGCTGCCAGTCCAGCTCGAAGACGGCGGGGGACGGCGTCGGCGTCTCTGGGGGCAACAAGTTTGAGTTCAGGTTTAAAATGGAGGATAACGGCATCTCTGGAGCCAAGATGGCCGACCAGCTTCTTTCCGCCGGAGCCAAGATGGACGAGCAGTTTCTTTTTAAGGCGAAACTAGCGGAGCGGCCGTTCTCCGGAGCGAAGGTCGGCCGCAGGTTCCTGTCCGGCGTGAAGACGGAGGAGCCGTTTCCACCGGCGGTCAAACTGGAGAACGGGCTGGCGCCGGGCGACCAGCTGTTCTCCAGAGCCAAGACGGAGGAGCAGCTGTTCTTCGGCGGAGCCAACATGGAGGACCAGTGTCTCAGGGCCGTGCTGTGGCAGGACATGTCGGTGAACCTGGCGTCCACGCTGCTGCACCAGCTCTCAGGTAACACACGACGGTAACCACACAGTCGCATAGACATAGGTTGAGTTTTTGATTGAAGGGATAGTTCACCCAAAATCAACCATTCACCAATCATCTACTCACTGCCATGCCAAGGAAGGGTTTGGAGAATTTTCATCAAAACGCTTTTGCAGGGTTTCTGTTGTTTTAGAGGTAAATACAGAGACTGCTTGCTGAAAAACTGTCCCTGAAGGCAACGTGCATCAGCGGTTTTGCATGAATTTCCCTCTACAACAACTCTGCATAGCATAGCGTGGTAATGTGCAGGTCACAACTTGTCCACCAGAGCGTTGTGGAGTTGTTGGATTGATGAGTTTGATGAGGGAAACCAAGAAATCCCATGAGCCTCCGTAGCGTAGCTCTGAGCAGCTCACGGCTCTGCTCCGCCGTTCTAAAAATAGCTTGCACCGACAATTAAAGGAAACAAACCTACTGCTATGACTATAGGGATTATGGTGATGGACCAATTGGACTAAATGTTGAACTATCCCTTTAAAAAAAAGACAAAAAAACTAAATTATTGAACAATAATGTTTTATTAAATGGTTGTTGTGAGTCTGTGAAGCTGCCGGTGTTTGTGGTGCATTCTGGGAAATGGTGTCCCAGCCCCACGCTGAGTTTCAACCTTGTCTCTTCTTCTTCTTTTGTGTGTGTGTGTGTTTAGAGCGGGTGAGTAAATCCAACAGTCAGCTGCTGGAGAGGTCGACGCCTCCTATGAGGAGCAGGTAACGTCACCGCCACTTCACTTCCTGTAATCAATCACCGGTCACACACACACATATGGACAGTTTGACCTCTGACCTTTGACCTCTGACTGCTGTAACAGTATCTGTGTGTTTGTGTGTGTGTGTTTAGTCCCTTTCTAAAGGTGAACATGGACCCGCTGCGTTCCTCGCCGTTTCTGAGCTCCCAGGAAACTACGCAGGGTAATTTACTGCACACACACGCACACACACACACACACGCATCATGCTGTTTGCTCGAGGAGGCGTCGATCTTTGAATGTGGACAACTGTCTCATAGGAGTTGTGTGTGTGTGTGTGTGTGTTTTTATTCACACACTGAGTCACTGTTATGCTGATCATTGATTTTTTTTGCCGTGACCGATCCCAGTGTTAATGTGCAGTGATGAAAAAACGACGCTGTCAATCAGTCGACCAGTCAGCGGCGGAGGGATTAAAGCAGGATCAGTGATACACTGACTTCTTCTTCTTATCATTAAATCCCATTAAAAGCCCATAATCAATAACATCTACCTTTATTTTGAAGGAGCTTTAACACAAACATCTACCTTTATTTTGAAGGAGCTTTAACACAAACATCTACCTTTATTTTGAAGGAGCTTAAATACAAACATCTACCTTTATTTTGAAGGAGCTTTAATGCAAACATCTACCTTTATTTTGAAGGAGCTTGAATACAAATATCTACCTTTATTTTGAAGGAGCTTTAACACAAACATCTACCTTTATTTTGAAGGAGCTTAAATACAAACATCTACCTTTATTTTGAAGGAGCTTTAACATAAACATCTACCTTTATTTTGAAGCAGCTTTAATGCAAACATCTACCTTTATTTTGAAGGAACTTTAACGCAAACATCTACCTTTATTTTGAAGGAGCTTTAACACAAACATCTACCTTTATTTTGAAGGAGCGTTAACACAAACATCTACCTTTATTTTGAAGGCGCTTAAATACAACCATCTACCTTTATTTTGAAGGCGCTTAAATACAACCATCTACCTTTATTTTGAAGGAGCTTTAACACAAACATCTACCTTTATTTTGAAGGAGCTTTAATGCAAACATCTACCTTTATTTTGAAGGAGCTTTAATGCAAACATCTACCTTTATTTTGAAGGAGCTTTAACACAAACATCTACCTTTATTTTTGAAGGAGCTTTAATGCAAACATCTACCTTTATTTTGAAGGGGCTTTAACGCAAACATCTACCTTTATTTTGAAGGAGCTTTAACGCAAACATCTACCTTTATTTTGAAGGAGCTTTAACGCAAACATCTACCTTTATTTTGAAGGAGCTTTAACACAAACATCTACCTTTATTTTGAAGGAGCTTTAATGCAAACATCTACCTTTATTTTGAAGGAGCGTTAACACAAACATCTACCTTTATTTTGAAGGAACTTTAACTCAAACATCTACCTTTATTTTGAAGGAGCTTTAACTCAAATATCTACCTTTATTTTGAAGGAACTTTAACTCAAACATCTACCTTTATTTTGAAGGAGCTTTAACACAAACATCTACCTTTATTTTGAAGGAACTTTAACTCAAACATCTACCTTTATTTTGAAGGAGCGTTAACACAAACATCTACCTTTATTTTGAAGGAACTTTAACTCAAACATCTACCTTTATTTTGAAGGAGCTTTAACTCAAATATCTACCTTTATTTTGAAGGGGCTTTAACACAAACATCTACCTTTATTTTGAAGGGGCTTTAACGCAAACATCTACCTTTATTTTGAAGGAGCTTAAATACAAACATCTACCTTTATTTTGAAGGAGTTTAAATACAAGCATCTACCTTTATTTTGAAGGAGCTTTAACACAAACATCTACCTTTATTTTGAAGGAGCTTTAATGCAAACATCTACCTTTATTTTGAAGGAGCTTTAACGCAAACATCTACCTTTATTTTGAAGGAGCTTTAATGCAAACATCTACCTTTATTTTGAAGGAGCTTAAATACAAACATCTACCTTTATTTTTGAAGGAGCTTTAATGCAAACATCTACCTTTATTTTGAAGGAGCTTGAATACAAACATCTACCTTTATTTTGAAGGAGCTTTAACACAAACATCAAACATCTACCTTTATTTTGAAGGAGCTCAAATACAAACATCTACCTTTATTTTTGAAGGAGCTTTAATGCAAACATCTACCTTTATTTTGAAGGAGCTTTAACACAAACATCTACCTTTATTTTGAAGCACCTTTAATGCAAACATCTACCTTTATTTTGAAGGAGCTTTAACACAAACATCTACCTTTATTTTGAAGCACCTTTAATGCAAACATCTACCTTTATTTTGAAGGAGCTTAAATACAAACATCTACCTTTATTTTTGAAGGAGCTTTAATGCAAACATCTGTATTAAACTGTATTATTCTTTTTTATTTTTACAGTTACCATTGATGTATATTCAGTGTAATTAGCGACAGGAAGCTAAACGCTAACGGGCTAAAACAGTGACAGGACTTTGAACTATTTATTTTTTCTTTCTGAGTTTACAGCCTTGTTTTAAATGATCATCATCAGACCGCGGTGTCGTGTCATCGCTAAGCGAGCAGCAGCTGCAGACGTCTTTTCTTTTTTTTTTAAACACTGATGAGTGGTTGTGTGTGTGTGTGTGTGTGTGTGTGTGTGTGTGTGTGTGTGTGTGTGTGTGTGTGTGTGTGTGTGTGTGTGTGTGTGTGTGTGTGTGTTTAGTTTGCCTGCAGTGTTTCTAATGCAGCTGTATTGTTATCATTATTACTTTTTAATGATTGTGTTTCGGAGCTCAGCTTTTTGTTTTGTGTGTGTGTGTTATGGATTCACGCCGTCAGATCAGATCAGATCAGATTGGCCCTTTGGGTTCTTAAAGGGATAGTTCACCCAAAATTCAAATTTCACTCATTAATCTACTCACCCTCATGTCGACTAAGAGCTGTGAGAAGTTTCAGAGTCCTCCGTTCCTTCTCTGAGTTATGGGGTTTTTTTTTGGGTGAACTATCCCTTTAATAACGGCAGATGTGTTTTGTTTTGTTTTGTCACAGAAACTGAATCCGTCCTGAGATCAGATCGAGCCGCAGGTTGTTCCTACTTCTACAGGTAACACACACACACACACACTCACACGCCGTCTATACATGTGGCGACCTCGGTTCGACGGCGCAACAACAAGGTCGCTACATAGAAAGATATATTCAGAAAAAAAAACATCAAATACCTGTTGCCATAGCGACTGTTGCACACACACACTCTCTCTCTCTCTGGCTCATGCAGGTGTCACGTGTGCGGCTTCGAGACGGACGGCCGCCGCGGCCTCTTCCACGGTCACATGGCCGAGCACCGCCAATGGGAGCACGGCTCCTTCTCGCTGCACTGCTGCGTGTGCGACCACTCGACCAATCAGGAGGCGGAGATGAGGGCTCACGCCGCCACGCACATACAGGGCGACACGGGGGTCGGCGGGGGAGACGGGAGGTGGGTCGCGTTCGTCTACATGTTGATAATAAACAAATATCAACAGTTAATAGGATTTAATGTTAATTAATTGGAAATAAAACGTAATATTAACACTGAATATGTAGTAATACTGTAAAATGTACTTGTACACGTGCGGATACTGATGATATAATGAGTTATTCCATCTTTCTTCATGAAATACAACTTCATTCTCAAATTTTAATGATTTTTTTCTTTCTTTCTGAAAATATTGCAACATTTTTTCACAAATTTATTGAAATATTACAAATTAAGTTTAATTTTTTTAAATGTCAATTTGGTCAGTTTATTTGGCTTCACTTTTTTCCTGCAGAGATACTGGTGTAGATGACCTGTTTCATGTATTAATACATGAAAAAATACTCACATACATAGTAAAATACTCACATACATAGTAAAATACTTAAATATACAGTAAAATACCTAAATACACAGTAGAATACCTGTAAAGTACTCACAGACAGAGTAAAATACTTCAGTATACAATAAAATACTTCAATATACAGTAAAATACTCAGATATATAGTAAAATATTTAAGTATACAATAAAATACTTGAATATACAGTAAAATACTCAGATATGTAGTGAAATACTTCAGTATACAATAAAATACTTGAATATACAGTAAAATACTTGAATATACAGTAAAATACTTGAATATACAGTAAAATACTCAGATATGTAGTGAAATACTTAAGTATACTGTAAAATACTTGAATATACAGTAAAATACTCAGATATGTAGTAAAATACTTGAATATACAGTAAAATACTCAGATATGTAGTGAAATACTTCAGTATACAATAAAATACTTGAATATACAGTAAAATACTCAGATATGTAGTGAAATACTTCAGTATACTGTAAAATACTTGAATATACAGTAAAATACTCAGATATGTAGTAAAATACTTGAATATACAGTAAAATACTCAGATATGTAGTAAAATACTTCAGTATACAGTAAAATACTCAGATATGTAGTAAAATACTTAAGTATACTGTAAAATACTCCGCCCCGTCTGTAAAACTCTTTAAATGTTTAATTAACGAGTCAAAATAAAACAGGAAGTGAAGCGTCGATCAAGCGGCCAATCAGACGACAGAACGATGAGGTTGATTGATCATGTGATCAGGTTGCGTTCAGGTGCTGCAGTAAAGTTCAGCTTCTGTGTGTGTGTGATGTCATCAACCCCTCCCTCCCCTCCTGACTCCCAGATGCCCCGTCACGGCCGCCGCGGCCGCCGCGGCCGCCTCCGGCAGCAGCAGCAGCTCTCCGGCAGTTGCCATGCCAACCCAGCCTGCGGCGGCGGAGGAGAAGAGCGCCGGCGCGGCCTCGGAGCATCGCTGCCGCATCTGCCAGAGGTCGTTCCCGGGGCAACAGGAGCTGCTGGTCCACTTCCAGGGTCATCGCCAGGGCAACCAGTACCGGTGCGACCGGTGCGGCCACCTGACGCGGACCGCCAACAAGCTGGTGGAGCACGTGCGCGTGCACACGGGCGAGCGGCCGTTCACCTGCCACCTCTGCCCGTACAGCGCCAAGCGGCGGGACAGTCTGCGGCTGCACTGCAAGGTCAAACACGCCGCCGCCGCCAGCGCAGTCGCCACGGCGGCGGCACACGTCAACGGGAACCCGGCGGACGGCGGCGCGCCCGGCGACGTGCACACGCACCGGTCGTACGTGCACGGAGACAATCAGCGCTCGAACAACAAACACGTGCAGCGGCTGCACACGCCGAGCTACACGCACGCCACGGCGGCCGCCGCCGCTCGCTGCTCCCTCCCGCCGCTCCATCCCTCGCTCTCCGCCCTGTCGCCGCTGCTCCCCATCACCACGCTCATCTCCCTCAAGCCACGCCCCCTCCCTCCTCCTCCCCCCTCCTCCTCCTCCTCCTCCTCTTCCTCACCTCCTCCCTCCTCTTCCTCCAAACACTCCTTCCTCAGTTACCTTGGTCTCACGACTCCTTTATAAAAACCTCCTCCTCTTCCTCCTCCTCCTCTTCCTCCTCCTCTTCCTCTTCCTCCTCCTCCTCCTCTTCCTCCTCTTCCTCCTCCTCTTCCTCCTCTTCCTCCTCTTTCTCCTCCTCCTCTTCCTCACCTCCTCCCTCCTCTTCCTCCAAACACTCCTTCCTCAGTTACCTTGGTCTCACCACTCCTTTCCTCCTCCAAACACTCCTTCCTCAGTTACCTTGGTCTCACCACTCCTTTATAAAACCTCTCTCCTCCTCCTCTTCCTCCTCTTCCTCCTCTTCCTCCTCCTCTTCCTCTTCCTCCTCCTCCCCCCTCCTCCTCCTCTTCCTCACCTCCTCCCTCCTCTTCCTCCAAACACTCCTTCCTCAGTTACCTTGGTCTCACGACTCCTTTATAAAAACCTCTTCCTCCTCTTCCTCCTCCTCCTCCTCTTCCTCCTCTTCCTCCTCTTCCCATCATCATCCTCTCTTCTTCTCCTCACTTGTACTTTTCTCCTTTATCTCCTTTCCTTGTTTCCTCTCCTTTCCTCCCTCATTTTCTCTCCTTATTTCCTTTCCTTACTTCCTTTCCTCTCCTCACTTGTTTCCTCCCCTCTCTTCTCCTTATTTCCTTTCCTTGTTTCCTTTCCTCTCCTCCCTGCCCTCATTTTCTCTCCTTATTTCCTTTCCTCCCCTCACTTGTTTCCTTCCCTCTTTTCTCCTTATTTCCTTTCCTCACCTCCCTTATTTTCTCTCCTTGTTCCCTCTCCTCTTTTCCCTTTTCCCCTTGCTTCTCCTTACTTCCTTTCCTTGTTTCCTTTCCTCTCCTCACTTGTTTCCTCCCCTTGCTTCTCCTTATTTCCTTTCCTTACTTCCTTTCCTCTCTTCACTTGTTTCCTCCCCTCTCTTCTCCTTATTTCCTTTCCTTACTTCCTTTCCTCTCTTCACTTGTTTCCTCCCCTCTCTTCTCCTTATTTCCTTTCCTTGTTTCCTTTCCTCCCTCATTTTCTCTCCTTACTTCCTTTCCTCTCCTCACTTGTTTCCTCCCCTCTCTTCTCCTTATTTCCTTTCCTTGTTTCCTTTCCTCTCCTCACTTGTTTCCTCCCCTCTCTTCTCCTTATTTCCTTTCCTTGTTTCCTTTCCTCTCCTCCCTCATTTTCTCTCCTTACTTCCTTTCCTCTCCTCACTTGTTTCCTCCCCTCTCTTCTCCTTATTTCCTTTCCTTGTTTCCTTTCCTCTCCTCCCTCATTTTCTCTCCTTATTTCCTTTCCTTGTTTCCTTTCCTCTCCTCCCTCATTTTCTCTCCTTATTTCCTTTCCTTGTTTCCTTTCCTCTCCTCCCTCATTTTCTCTCCTTATTTCCTTCCCTCTTCTCTCTTATTTCCTCTCCTTTCCTCCCTCATTTTCTCTCCTTACTTCCTTTCCTCCACTTGTTTCCTTCCCTCTCTTCTCCTTATTTCCTTTCCTCTCCTCCCTTATTTTCTCTCCTTGTTTCCTCTCCTTGTTTCCTTCCATCTCTTCTCTTATCTCTTCTCCTTGTTTCCTCTCCTTGTTTCCTTCCATCTCTTCTCTTATCTCTTCTACTTATTTCCTCCCCTCTTTATCTCCTCTCTACTCCTCCCATCCCTCCATCCATCCCTCCCTCCCTCCCTCTCTCCCTCCCTCCCTCCCTCCCTCCGTCCGTCCATCCTCGGACTCCTACAGCGATGGATGTAAAGCTCTGTATTGTATCCAAGGTACTGTCACTCCTCCTCCTCCACACTATGTATGAGAATGTCAAACAGCTACTGTTATTATGCCCAATGCACTGAAAACTCACAGATAAGGAACGTTTTATTGAATTTATTGAACTTTTTGCATCATGCTCGTGATTTTTGCTGCATTACCTGCCTGCTTTTAGCCCGTCATATAACCACTGAACTCTTTAGCTATTTAATCGTGTGACATATTTATTGCCTGTCTCTCTGGCTCCGTCGGAAACACCGCTCTTAAAAAAAACCCTCTCGTTTTTTGCACACGAAAAAAAAAAGAAAAATCACAAGACGCTTTAATGTAAAGATTGTTTATTTCTTTTTTTTTTCATTATTTTCTCTTATATATTTTGTGTTTGTTTCAGATTCATGAATGTTAGTGCCAAATTTCATGGCAATCCAGCCGTTAAAAAGTCTGTTGAATGTTTTTCGCTAATTTAATCGCAACATAAATAATTGTTGTGAGATTTCTGTGTGGACCAAAAGTGTTTATTTTATTTTATTTTATTGTTTTTATTATTATTTTCTACTTCAGGGCTTCAACTCATCGTCAATAAAACCTCAAAGATTCAGTTTATTATCAAAGAAGAGCGGAAAATATTCACATTTTTAACGTGAATGTCTGAATCGTTTTGTTTCTTCTTCTGGGGATTTTTAAGGGCGCGCGGTTTCTGACGGACAGTGATGATATTTCTAATATTTGTGTTGTATATTGATAATGTATTTGTGTTTACATAACAACAGGGGGCTCCTGAGAGTCTGAAATGTCTTAATTTTGAAGTTGCACTAAATGTAGTTTTTGCTGAGACAAAAAAAAAAAGCCGCAACTTTTGTTTTTGTTTTGTTTTGTTTGTTTTTAAGAATCTTCACAGAACCAGAATGTCCAGTGAAAGTAAAACGTGGACCATTTTGTTTTTTTTAAAAATGTCGAAAAGGCGACGACACATCCAGCAGGTCTGATGACACACTACCTGAAATTTATTTATTTATATGTAACATTCACAATCTGACAAAAACAGTGAATTAAAACTTTTATAATAACAATAACAACAACAAGTTTGGTTTTCAGCTGCGTTCGTGCTCTAAAATCAGATTTATCGGACAGAAACTGCGATTTACGATACGTCTAATAGGACACGAACGCAGCATCAAGCCCAGGAAAAAAAAAACAAACAGTTTGGACTTTTTTAATCCTACATCACGTCTCCTGCACACGCTCCTAAAAGTAGCAAGTTTGTTGTAATGATTGACATTAAAGGGATAGTTCGACATTTTTTGTAAATTGTCCCATTGCCATAATCTCTATAGTCATAGCAGTAGGTTCGTTACCTTTAATTGTTGGTGCAAGCTATTTTTAGAACGGCGGAGCAGAGCCGTGAGCTGCTCAGAGCTACGCTACGGAGGCTCATGGGATTTCTTGGTTTCCCTCATCAAACTCATCAAATACACAATCCAACAACTCCACAACGCTCTGGTGGACAAGTTGTGACCTGCACATTCACCACGCTATGAGATAATAACACAACGTTACCACACAGAGTTGTTTTAGCAGCTCGCGGCTCTGCTCCGCCGTTCTAAAAATAGCTTGCACCGTCAATTAAAGGTAACGAACCTACTGCTAAAACTATAGGGATTATGGCAATGGGCCAATTTGCCAAAATGTTGAACTATCCCTTTAAAAACTTTTGATTTAATGCCCAATTTAGATGATCAGGTTAAAAAGAAGCTTCTTTTCTCGTCACCTTGCTCGCTAATAGCTAATTTGCACGTTGTAAGGACTGAAGATTTGATTTAAAATCACATCTTTTTGTCGATTTTCTTTTGTTTTATGTTGAAATTATTATTATTTATTCTAACTTCTTCAATCACGGACAATCTGAGCGTGTGCAAAGAGGTGACGTGGTCGTAACATCCAAACCTGAACCTGAAAGTCCCACAAACCACAGAGCAGCTACGAGGAAACACACTAAACACACACTGCACACAACACTGCACACACACACACACACACGTGTCGTTTTCATATGAAGTGTATATCTAATGGTGCTCGGCTCCTCCGCGGGGCCCGACAGCTGACTTCTGCCTGCACGCTTCATTTTCAACGGTTTACCTCCACGCAGACGAGCATGAAACACGAAGCCCCGCCCACCGCCGGACTCATGTTCATCTACGACTATTTACTTCAGATTTCTCTTTTTCACTCGTTTCTGTTTGTTTCTATCTGCTGTATCCTGTTACTGTTTGCTGCTGCAATGATCAATAAAGTTTAATTTCATCTGATTCTCCTCCTCCGGTCACGTTTGTTCTTTCTGGTGGGAAGTGGGTGGAAGTGTTGGTGTCTCTGTGAACTCGTTTTGTGTCTCTTTTAGTTTTATTTAATGTCTCTTTGAGTGCTTTTTGATGTCATTTTCTGTCTCTCTAGTTTCATTTTGTGTCTCTTTGAATGTTTTTTGTGTCTTTTTGATGACATTTTGTGTCTCTTTGGTTTAATTTAGTGTCTTTTTGAACATTTTTTTGTGTCTCTGAACATTTTTTGTGTCTCTTTGAATGTTATTTTGTGTCTCTTTAGATGTTTTGTGTCTTTTTGATTTCATTTTGTGTCTCTTTGGTTTAATTTAGTGTCTTTTTGAACATTTTTTGTGTCTTTTTGGTGTAATTTAGTGTCTTTTTGAACATTTTTTGTGTCTCTGAACATTTTTTGTGTCTCTTTGAACATTTTTTGTGTCTCTTTAGTTTCATTTTGTGTCTCTTTGAATGTTTTTTGTGTCTTTTTGGTTTAATTTAGTGTCTTTTTGAACATTTTTTGTGTCTTTGAACGTTTTTTGTGTCTCTTTGAATGTTTTTTGTGTCTTTTTAATCTTGTGTCAATTTTTTTGTGTCTTTTTGGTGTAATTTAGTGTCTTTTTGAACATTTTTGTGTCTTTTTGGTTTAATTTAGTGTCTCTGAACATTTTTTGTGTCTCTTTGAATGTTTTTTGTGTCTTTTTGGTTTAATTTAGTGTCTTTTTGAACATTTTTTGTGTCTTTGAACGTTTTTTGTGTCTCTTTGAATGTTTTTTTGTGTCTCTTTAGTTTCATTTTGTGTCTCTTTGTATGTTTTTTGTGTCTCTTCGTATCCGTTTGGTCTCTGTAAAACCTTTTTGTTCCTTTGATGTCATTTTTTGTTTTTCTTTGAAGTCATCTTTGTCTCTTTGATGTAAATTTTGTGACTCTTTTATGTCATTTTTTTCCCATTTCTTTGTATCCACTTTGTCTCTCTGGGGTCATTTTGTGCACCTTTGAGTTCATTTTGTGTCTGTGACATCATTGTCTGTCTCACTCCTGTCTGTGTGTGTGTGTGTGTGTGTGTGCGTGTGTGTGTGTGTGTGTGTGTGTGTGTGTGTGTGTGTGTGTGTGTAACGCCACAGATCAACTGACACGATCTGAGCTCAGAAACGAGAGCGAAGCAGATTTTTAAGTCATTTTCCAGACAAACCAGGGATGAAGGTCACAACACACACCACACTCACCAAACGAGTGGGAGGATAAGTGTCAATCGCCATGGGTCCTGTCCCCTCCTCGCCGGTTGCCACGGTTACCTGGCATGTTGTAGGTCTCCATGGCGGCAAGCAGGAGGCCCGTCGATTGGTCGGGAGCGGCCGAGGGGCTCGGCGAATCACCGGGCAGCGCAGGAGGCCGGGGGGAGGGCAAGAAGAGAAGAGAAGAGAAGAAAAAAAAACAACAAAGGTCATTATTAGATTTCAGCAAATGTTATTAGAGGACAGGAAGGAGGGAGGGTGAAAATGAGAGGGGAGGGAGGGAGGGAGAGCTGATACAGAAGAGGAGGAGGAGGAAGATGATGAGATGTGAAAGAGGAGGAGACAAAAACGAGGGCGAGGGAGGGAGAGTGTTAGAGAGCGAAAGAGGTGAGAAAGAGGCAAGAGGAACAGGTGAGGAAGAGGTCAGAGGATAAAAACAGAAAGACAGGAGTAAAGGAGGAGGAGGAGGAGGAGGAGGAGGAGGAGGAGGAGGAGTCTCCTTCCTCACATGGCCAAAAGGTCAAAGGTCACGGCCTGAGAAGGACGCACGTGGTGTCTTTGCACAGATTGTCGCTGTTTTCAAAGGAGGTCATGTGGATGTTGAATATTTTATGTTTATGAAGACAGGAAAAATCTAACATCGCCTGTAAAGCTTAAAGGGATAGTTCAACATTTTAGCAAATTAGTCATAGCTGTAGGTTCATTACCTTTATTTATCGGTGCAAGCTGTTTTTAACACAGCCACAGTTAGCTCATCTTAGTTTAGCATAATGCCTAGAAAAAAGAGAAAATTGCTAGCCTGCGGATTATTGTTTCCTTGTTTGGACACATGTAGCTGTACCTTATTTAGCCCTAGTTAGCTTGTAGGCTAACTTTGTTGATTCACGTTCCTGCCAAGTATTAGATGAGAAGTTTGACACTAGTAGGTAATAATGTAGCTACATGCAGTAGTTGATTAGCTTAGCTTAGGGAAAAAAACAGGCAGATTCTTTTTAGGCTACCTTGTTTTGACACTGTGTAGCCTACTAGGCTAACTAGCTAGGCTAACGAGCTACAAGCTAAATAGTAGCTATTGTTGATTCACTTTCCTGTTGCTTTTCATGTGTTTGTTGCTAGGTGAAGTTGTAAGCAGTGGCCGGTTAACTTAGCTTAGCTTAGCATTAATGCCTGAAAACAAGTGAAAACAGCTAGCCTGACAGATTATTGGCTAGCTGTTTCACCTTAAGCGTATATGCTACAAGCTAACTGTTTTCCTCTTCTTCTTTGGTTTTTTTGGCTGTGGACCAGACAATCCACCTTTTTCTGAATATCAAAAACGTAGCTAGACGCGGTTTTGCTCTTCCGATGGAATCGAATGTTTACATTTCCATGGTTTCAGTAGTCGCGTGTTGTGTTTTGTGTCTTTGCCAAGGGACAGCGGATGAAATTAGCATCAATGCTAACTGCAGTGCATTTAAATCCACGTTTTTTAACACTGATGTTATTAATGTGCAATGCCCTTTTTAAAGACAACGATGCTCAGTTTTTGAACTGAATATCAACAGATCACTGAAATCTATAGGATTCATCCTCTGGGGATCTCGCGAACTCCGACACCAAACTGAAACAAACATTATCCAACCCGTGTTTGAGGTGTTGTGGTGAAGATCTGGCGCCCCCAGCTGGTGGAGCGGAGCACCTACACCTGTCTGGCCTTGGAGGTGGTTTCACATTAACGTTCAGTGTTATTTCAGCATCAGGTTGATCCTGAACAACCACGCTTGAATGAGTGAATGAAGCAGAGGAAAAGATGAGCTGCTGACTCCAGATCAGTGTCCACGTTACACAAACACACACTCACACACTGTGTTAACTGCCAACACCCAGTCAGTCGCTCTCCCTCTCTCTCTCTCTGTCTCTCTGTTTCCGTCTCTGCAGGGCTGAAAATCAATACGGCTGTGGCAGGAAGAGCTGGAGGAACCACACAAGGCCGGAAAGAGGATAGAAAGAGAGGGATGATGAGAGGCGGAGGAGGAGATTTGACAGATTAGCTGAGCCTCTTTATTCTCATACACAAAGGTCATAGATACACTGATAATCAATATGTAAAATATATGTAAATACATAGGATATGGCATTATATACTGTAGGCTATGGAACCTATTACAAATTATATGTAGACCATATGTTTATTGTGTATAACAGATAAGATCAATCTATTATATGAAATCTTGTATCAATATGTGATATATCTCACTAATATATGTCATATAGATTTTAACCAATAAAAATCTCCTATGTGTGCGGTTCACACATTCATACATGTATTTTATAAGCATGTGTTGTAGTAATTCATACATGTATATCGCCTTACATAGGCCACATGATATTATGTAAATATGAATTTAAAAGACAGACATGTGTGTTAAAAACGGATAGAGAAACGTGTTAAGGAATATATTATTTGAATGTTTTTAATAAAACAAATAGGCTAGTTAAAATATATGATTGTAACAGTTATGCCATATAAATTATAATTATAAATTCATCATGTGAATTATCATATATGTTATATAGCTTCATATGTTATGTGACATATAAGTATGTGGGAATATCTGCCTTCATACTGTATGTTATATATAACATTTCTGTATGGGTCATTTTCTTACTATTGTATAGAAATACTACAAGAAGTAGTCCTGCAAACTTAAAATCAGATTAAAAGTATACTAGATAGTATTTAAGGCTCATGTATTGAAGTAAGAGACCTTAAAGATATTGTAATTCTCACTCACCTCAGCACCATGTGTTTTCTGTGTGGACGCCTGTTTCCGGTCTCTGTAACGTTGGGCAGCTTGATGTTGAGGCGGTGGGCGGCGTCCACACTTGTTTTGTCCCTTGATCGACCACGTGGATCTCGGGATTTCGCGGGATTTTCCCTCCACGTGACACAACAACACCGGATAAAACATGTATGCTATGTGTTCAGCATTTAATTGATTTATCTTGAGTGCAGTTTCAGTTTTTTTCTTCTAAGTTGTGATCCGTTTGAAGACTCTTATTTTGTCAGCTTTGTAGAATGACAGCGAGGGTTTTATTTTGAAAGTTGCATTTTTTTAAATTAGTCCTTGTAATAATTTTTTATTCCAAATGATCTGATCAGTTATTATATTTTTGAACTTCTAGACTGTCATGTTTATTTTGAAGGATTGAACCTCCTTTATTATTAAATACTGTGGTTTTATTTTTATTTAGGCGCAACACCGAATAAAACATTATATTATATACATTTAATTGACATTTCTACCTTTCTTTCTTCTTTAAGCTGTGATCAGTTTGAAAGGCTCTTATTTTGATGACTTTGTGGATTGACCGTGAGGGTTTTATTTTGAAAATCTTTTTCTTACCCCTTAAAATTATTTTTATTCTAAATTATCTAACCAGTTATTATATTTAACTTATGTCGATACATTATATTGAACTTATAGACTTTTTTTATTTATTTATTAATAAACATTTTGGTTTTATTTTGGTAGGCCAAACAGGAAGTGCTGTGGCCGTTGCAGAAGAAGAAGGGGGTGTGTTGTTGTTGCTACTGTTAGCATGCTAACTGAAGTTGTACTTTCACTTTCTGAGAATCAGGCAGCGGCTTCAGCTTCAACCGGAGCTTCTTCTTCTTCCTGGAAAACGAAACCTGATACCGCACCAGTTTCATGTTCTCTGACACTCGTCGGTTCGTAAATGTAGTTGGTTATTTATGTATTTATTCATCTCGGTGGAGATATTGACGAACAAACTCGCAGCCGTTGGGGCGTGAAAGTTTTCCGCCGCCTCAGTAGCTTCTGCGGCTAGCGGCTAGTTAGCAGTTAGCGGCTAACGGCTAGCTATGGACGGAGACGGACACACGCATCATGCGGAGCGGGGAGCGGAGAAACTGATGGATGATTATCTCCAATCGATCGGTTTTCATCGGAAGAAGATTGCCAAAGACGGCTCGTGCTTGTTCCGAGCTGTCGCCGAGCAGGTAAAAAAGAAATATAAACAAAATAAAGACGTTAGCAAAGCATGAAGTTTGCAGGTGAGAGACATGCTACAGTGTTAGCTGAAGACAAGTGAAAGTGATTGGTTATTGATTACTTAACCGCAGTTTTACCACTATTGGTGTACAAAAGTTAAAGTTTCTAGTCATGAACTGTGAAGATAACTCTTCTCTAAGTGGGACTGCACGCACAATAATGAGCACAAGTTGTTAAAAAACACAATACATCTTGAAAATCAATGCAATATGTTAATTTTTTTTTACACATAATGTAACATTTATAGGTCAGAAACTAAGCCAACAGTCCTGTGTGACGCCGGCCTCCGTAAACACGGTACAGGTGACTGGACACCTGTCTACTGGCTTTCATAACAACAGAAACTCAACAATAAAAGTCTAATGACAGGTGGATTCAAAGCACAACTGATGTTTTTGACCACATTGAGTCCAATAATAGAAGTTGAAGCCATAACAGTAAGAAAACACAGATTATAAACGTGAGTAATATCTTGTTAAAGTGAGTGTTGATAAATTCACCTCAGTTTTATAACTATTGGCTCACACAGGTTAAAGTTTACAGTCTTGAACTGAGGCGTAAATCTGTAAAGTTTTAAAATCTACACAACCTGTTTATGTTTACACATTATATAACATTTATAGGTCAGAAACTAAACAAACAGTCCTGTCTGCCGACGAGGAAGTGGTTAAACTAGTAGCTCCGTAACCACCTGAATAATAACAGAAACTCAACATTAAACTCAGACTGTTGTTGTTGTTTTTGGTCACATTGTGTCTAAAAATAGAAGTTAAAGTCATAACAGTGATAAAACACAGATTATAAAATGACGATATCGCATCAAAGTGCAGGAATGTAACTTTTTAAAAGCAGTTGTTGTGGTTTGGAGCATTTAGAGACACTAAACTTGTGTAATTGTCATCGTGGTTGTAATAATAGTTGTTGTTGTTGTTGTTGTTGTTGTGACGTCTCCTCCAGGTGCTTCACTCCCAGAGCCTTCACACGCAAGTTCGTGCCAAATGTGTGCAGTTCCTGAAGAAGAACAGGGAGACGTACGAGGCGGTGTGTGTGAAGTTCACTGATACACACAGACACACACACACACACACACACACAGACACACAGACACACACACAGACACACAGGCTCTGTCTCTGCGTCTCGAACTGAAAGCAAAAGTCTTTCTCAGCTTCATGCCTCCACCTCCACTGCTGCTTCACTGCTTTACTACATTTCCCAGAATGCCGCTGGCGTCTCCTCCAGGTGACTCACAGTCCAGGTATTGCGTCGGGAGGTGTGAACGTTCCCGCTCCGTTTCCTCCTCGGTGAAGGTTAAACATTAAAGGGATAGTTCAACATTTTGCCCATTTTCCCAGAATGCCTCCAGATATGACTCACAGTCCAGGAATTGTGCTATGGAGGCTAAGGGAATTTCTTGGTTTCCCTCATCAAACTCATCAAATACAACATCCCAAAACTCCACAGCGCTTTTGTAGACAAGTTGTGACCTGCACAACCACCACGCTGTGAGATAGTAACGGAACGATACGAAACTGAGCCGTTTTCGAGGTAAATACAGGGTAAATACGGAGTCTGCTTGCTGAAAAACTGTCCCTGAACGCAACGCGCATCAGCGGTTTTGCATGAATTTACCTCGAAAACGGCTCCGTTTCGTATCGTTAAACGTTAAAAGTTTGATCTCATAGCGTGGTGGTTGTGCATGATCTCAAAAGCTTTTTCTCTAGAGCAACAGTCTCCACGAGCTTGCACCGACAATGACAACAACTATAGGGATTATGGTGATGGGCAAAACTATCAAATAAAAGTTTGAATCTGAAACAAACACGATGATGATGATCTCGCTTTGTTCTCTAGCAACAGTCTCCATGACGACATGACACAAAACAAAACAAACAAACAGACCTTTGTTACGTTGACTCGATGATCACAACAGTGTGTGTTTTATTTCCCAGTTCATCGAAGGCGACTTTGAGGATTATCTGTGGAAGCTTCAGGATCCTCAGGTAAAACTCAGCGTTCTTGCATCAACACGTTTCCCTGACGACAGCGACCACGACGACGCTGCTGCTGCTGTGAAACTGAATAAGTTGTGTTAATTTGTTGATTTTATTTTATTTTTCCAGCAATGGGTGGGAGAGGTGGAGATCAACGCGCTGGCCGTCATGTACAAGTGAGTGAAACTTTATCGACAATTCAATTCAAGAGACAAAAAGACAAAAACAGAGGAATGACATTCTGTTGTCAAAGAGTAGAAGAAGAGAAGTTAACGACAGAGCGCCGGCGCCTCCTGCTGGACTCAGACTGGACCTGGTTTCTGTTTCTGTTTCCCATTGTACATGAATCAGTTCCTCCAGACAAAAAGGTTTTCTTCTTCTGTGGTTTGACTCGGTTCATAATGATTTAACAGTGAATTTTCGCTTTTTTTGTATTGAAGAAGATTTTACAGAAATCACCTTTTCATTTTATTAATTTGTTAAAGGGATAGTTCAACATTTTGTCAAATTGGCCCATTGCCATAATCCCTATAGTCATAGCAGTAGGTTTGTTACCTTTAATTGTCGGTGCAAGCTGTTTTTAGAACGGCGGAGCAGAGCCGTGAGCTGCTCAGAGCTACACTACGGAGGCTCATGGGATTTCTTGGTTTCCCTCATCAAACTCATCAAATACACAATCCAACAACTCCACAACGCTCTGGTGGACAAGTTGTGACCTGCACATTCACCACGCTATGAGATAATAACACAACGTTACCACACAGAGTTGTTTTAGAGGGAAATTCATGCAAAACCACTGATGCACGTTGCCTTCAGGGACAGTTTTTCATCAACAGTCTCTGTATTTCCCTCTAAAACAACTCTGTGTGGTAACGTTGTGTTATTATCTCATAGCGTGGTAAATGTGCAGGTCACAACTTGTCCACCAGAGCGTTGTGGAGTTGTTGGATTGTGTATCTGATGAGTTTGATGAGAGAAACCAAGAAATCCCATGAGCCTCCGTAGCGTAGCTCTGAGCAGCTCACGGCTCTGCTCCACCGTTCTAAAAATAGCTTGCACCGTCAATTAAAGGTAACGAACCTACTGCTATGACTATAGGGGTTATGGTGATGGGCCAATTTGACAAAATGTTGAACTATCCCTTTAAATCAGGACATATGAACAGAGGGTGTCACACACTGAGGAGTGTCATTTATTCTGATGGCTCCTGTCTGTCAAACTTCATCTGAAACAAATCCCTTCATCAAAACACAGAGTTCACACACACATCAGATATTCTCTAGTCTGCAGGTTCTGACGCTTCGAGCCACAGAGAAAATAAAAACTGAGAGTCCTGACGTCTGAAACAGAAACCAACTGAAACTAATGCAAACCAATAGAAACTATTAGAAGCTAATAGAAACCAACAGAAACCAACTCCAGATTTCCCCGTGAGGAGACGAAGTCGCCAGAGAGACGTTGTTTACGACTGATGTTAATCTACATTTCCCTGTGAGGAGATGGATGGATGGATGGATAGATAGATAGATGGATAGATGGATAGATAGATAGATGGATAGATAGATAGATGGATAGATGGATAGATAGATAGATGGATAGATGGATAGATAGATAGATGGATAGATAGATAGATAGAGAGATAGAGAGATAGATAGATGATGATGATGATGATGATGATGATGATGATGATGATGGATAGATAGATAGATAGATAGATAGATAGATAGATAGATAGATAGATAGATAGATAGAGAGATAGAGAGATAGATAGATAGAGAGATAGATAGAAATGACAGTGAATATGAATGGATTCAGAATCTTAGCGGAGAAGAATCAGGATTCTTACATGAATTTATTTGATGATGATGATGATGATGATGTCGTCGTGGTCACTGAGCCTTCGTCTCTCCGTCTCCCCGCAGGAGAGACTTCCTGATCTTCCAGGAGCCGGCGAAGCCTCCGGTCCAGATCACCAACAACAACTTCAAGGAGCAGGTGAAACTGATTATAACAGCGACGCCGTTTCCTCCCGCCGCCAGCGAACGCACCGCACCGCCTGTCGTCACCATCGACACCCGCTCTCTGTCTAGTTTTAATCTGAAAAACACAAACATACGAGAAGAAGAAACAACACAAATATATAACACATATAAACCAACAATGTGTTTTAATTATTTATTTATCTGTTCTTCTTCTGTGGTGTTCAGGTGCGTCTGTGTTTTCTGAATGGGAACCACTACGACAGCGTTTATCCCATCAGCCGCATCAAGAACGCTGCTCTCTGCCAGTGTGAGTTGGTCTTTATGTCGTTTAATGTTAATTTAATATGAATAAACTTTAAAGTAAATATTAAAAGTTATTCATCACTAATTAATAAATAAACATGAAGCAGCTGTAGTAGGCTATGTTGTTTTTTACACACGGCGTCCTGCGAGGCGTCATGGCGTCCGTGTGGATCATGACTCAGCAGATCGTTATCATCACTTGGCATCACGTCGGGCAACAGACGGGCTGTTGTCACTGATTTGTTGTTTTGTTGTTTTGTTTTTTCCAACAATATGTTTATTGAATTTTATCTTTTACACGATTTAATGAATATTACACGTTTGTGTGTGAACGTCACGCACTCTGATGACTTTTATAAACTCTAATGAACATAAAAACAGAAACGGAGAAACTTCAAATCACTTCTACAACAACAAAAACACACGCTTTTAATGTTTTATTATAGTTTACAAAATAAGGAAAGAAACTCGATAATTTTTTTAATTATAGTTCACAGCTTTTTATTCATAGAAATAAGGGAAAAATATGTTTTTTATTATAATTTACAGCTTTTATTCATAAAAAAGTAGGGAAATAATATTGTAGTATTATAGTTTACAGCTTTTTTAAATAAAAATAAGGAAAGAAAATCGTTTTTTATTATAGTTTACCGCATTTCATTCATAGAAATAAGGGAAAAATATGTTTTTATTATAATTTACAGCTTTTATTCATAAAAAAAATTAGGGAAAAAACATTGTAGTATTATAGTTTACAGCATTTTTAAAAATAAAAATTAGGAAAGAAAATTATAGTTTACCACTTTTCATTCATAGAAATAAGGGGAAAAAATATTATAAGCTTTTATTCATAAAAATAAGGAAGTGTTTTATTATAATTATAGTTTACAACTTTTCATTAAAAAAGAGTGGAAAAATGTTTTTTATTATAGTTTAAAGCTTTTATTTATAAAAATAAGGGGAAAATCTAAACGTATTTTTTTGTTTTGTTGTATTTCTGGCAGATAAACCTGTAGACACTGTAGGTCTGTATTGATTAACATAGTGTGTGCGTGTGTGTGTGTGTGCGTGTGCGTGTGCGCTGCAGCCGTCCTGTACGAGCTGCTGTACGACTCGGTGTTCGGCGTGGAGCGCTCGGCTCTGAGTCCGGTTCATCGAACGCCTCGTTCCTCCGACGTCCTGATCGACGACCACCTGCCGGCGTGTTCCAGCAGCGAGGGCTCGGACACGGAGACGGAGCAGCCGCTCTGGTGGGGACCGCCGCTGCTGTTGCTACTAGCAACCACTGCTGCTTCACCGCAGTCTGTAGTTGTGTAGTTGTGTGTCTGTTGTCATTAGTTTCCTTCTGTTGTTGTTGTTGTTGTTGTTGTTTCATCGTGTGTTTGTTTCGCATGCAGGGTCGAAGCTGGACGACACAACCAGGGCTACAGGGTAACACACACACACACACACACACACACACACACACACACACACACACACACACACACACACACACACACACACACACACACACACACACACACACACACACACACACAGCTCAGTTCACAACAGGTCAGTCATAATATTAACGTGTGTGTGTTTCAGGGTCGTGGTCGCGGCCGGCCGCTTCCTGGGAGAGTGAGGCGTTCACTGAACCCGACGCTGTTCAGAAACGTAGAGTACGACATCTGGCACAAGACAAAGAGAGGTAACACACACACACACACACACACAATGTGGTGCTGAAGATGAAGTGTCTCCTCGTTTGTGAAAACGATACGGAAAGTACGACTTCACCAAACGCTTTGGATTTGAAGCTTTCTTTTACATACATTTTATTTTACATTAAAGGGATAGTTCACCCAAAATTTCAAATTCACATGTGCAGCCCCGCATGTCCATATGACGGTTACAAACGGTGGTTAGGGTCACCTTGCAAACCTGTGGGAAACACTGCACAGCATTGGCACAATTTAGCTACGTGTGAATAGAGAGAGAGAACAGCTGAAGCTACGAGCAGACCGCGTGTAGTAGCTAGTAGGGATGGGACTTTATGTCGACAAATCGACAAAAAATCGACACGTGCTCCCCTCGACAAAAAAAATAGAGTGTCGATTTGTCGAGCTTGGTTTGACGCTCTGGATTTGAAAGTGAGGCTGGTTTTCAGTGAAATTATTAACATTATCTGTGCTGCTGCGATTTATACATTAAAGGGATAGTTCACCAACAAAATTTCAAATCTGTTTTTGGTGTGGAGCATGTGAATGCAGCACTGCATGTCCACAGCCAGTATGAGCGATTGAAAACAGCTGCTCAATTTTCTTTTGTATCACTGGAAAAAAAATTTGTCACCAGCCCTTTTGAAAAAAAGTCCAAAAAAAATAGAATAGAATAGAAATACTTAATCCCCAAGGGGAAATTTAAAATGTCACAAGCAGCAGCAGCAGGACAATACAGCAACACAGATCACTTAAAAACTTGAAAACACAAGACATAAAAACATATAACAGATTAAAACACAAAATAAATAGCTTGTTTAAAAGATCAAAAACAAATAATGTTCTATTTTTGCAAACCTGTGGGAAACACTCTCACAGCATTATCACTGCTTTACAATATTATTGGACATTACAGCCATGTTTTTGAGCCTGAACTAGAAACAGATTGAGAGAACAGCTGCTGCTGTTGAAGCTTCGAAAAAGTCGCAGACGACAATCGACTTTCCAAATCCCGTGTCGTTCCCATCCTAGTAGCTAGAGCCTATGCATTTCCCGCTCATACTCTGAACTGTCATGTGACCAAAACTGGCCTTTCAAAATAAAAGCTTAAATCAAATATAAGGTAATGAGCCACTCCCAAAACACTGATGGCGGGAGAAAAACAACACAATTACAGACAAACTCACACAGAACATGACAATTAAAGACGTAAAAGCTCCAAAAATAGTTTAAAAAACACAAACAATGAATGAATGAATGAATGAATGAATGAATGAATGATTGGTGAAGTTGGATCTTTGTTGTGTTTTGTTGTTTCAGCTCAACAGAAGATGGATTACTCCATCGCTGCTGGGATGCAGTACGCTGCAGGAGACAGCTGCAGGGTGAGTGTGTGTCTGTGTGTGCGTGTGTGTGTGTGTGTGTGTAGACTTGAAACAGTCCTCATGCATATTAACATTGTGTGTGTCTGTGTGTGTGTGTGTAGGTGCGTATCGACGGTCGGAGGTTCAACGCCACCATCAAAGAAGTGGCGTCTGACAGCAACAGCAAAGTGTTGGTTCATATAGAAGGACAGGGAACCAGGTGACACACACACACACACACACACACACACACACACACACACACACACACACACACAGGGCAGGTGTAGTTAATCATGTGACACACTAACAGACTGTGTGTGTGTGTGTGTGTGTGTGTGTGTAGACTGGTCCCTCTGTGGAGTCTCCGTCCCCCCGGCGACGAGAACAGCTGGAGCACCGTGGTCAACAAGGAGAAGAGGCTGAGCAACGGCTACGGAGGAGGAGGAGGTGGAAACACACACACACACACATACGCACACAAACACACACATTTAAACACACACGCATTTAAACACACGCACATCTTCCTGTGTGTCGTTCGTTGTTGAACTAAATCACGCGTCTCTCTCTCTCTCTCTCTCCCTCAGACTCGTGGGAGCGCGGTCGAGGCCGAGGTCGGGGGAGATCCATCCCATCATCCTCCTCCTCCCTCTCCTCCTCCTGCTCGTCCTCTGTTTCCCAGGCAACGGCGCCGGGCTCCAGTGGGCGCATGTTGAAGCAGCACTCGTGGCCCCCACAGGCCGCCGTAGAGGAGGCGGGAGGAGCCAAGACCACCAGGTCAGAGTGTGGGAGATTTCAAAATAAAAGCTGGACTGAAACAAATTTCACAAAGGACACAAAAACTATGGCATTTAAAGGGATAGTTCACCAAAATGATGAAATTCAGTCATAAGTCATTCATCCTCATCCTCACTTGGACGTAGTTTCCAGTAAACTCTGGACTATATCTCTTCACGACACTTGGATTGCAGCGGACGAGCAGTGTGGAGGAATATTAAATGCTTTTCGTGTAGTTTTATGGAGGTTTTTGTATCGGGCCCTGTTGACTCTCATATAAAGTTTTTTCGTTGGACTACGAACCGGCCTCCCGGGTCTCCAGATGCACTTTGAGGAATAAAAAACTACTCCAGAGTATTCATCAGGGCGAGGGCGAGTCAATAATGACTGGATTTCACATTTGGTGAACTATTCCTTTAAATGCAGACAACTGATTCTCAGCGAGAACATTTTTTTCCCCCTGGAACAAACAAGAAAATCAATTTGGGTAAAAAAAAAACAACTAAATATGTAAAATTTAGAGAAAGTATTTACAAATGAGAAGAAATATAATAGAACAGTATGTGGAAAAGCGGTAAATGCATGGAATTCTTCTTTTTTCTTTTTTCTTCAATGAAAATCTGTAAA
This sequence comes from Decapterus maruadsi, assembly GCA_030347415.2. Taxonomy (NCBI): domain Eukaryota; kingdom Metazoa; phylum Chordata; class Actinopteri; order Carangiformes; family Carangidae; genus Decapterus; species Decapterus maruadsi. The sequence continues at coordinate 4,539,991 of CM064898.1, forward strand.
ACGCATGGATCATCACACCAGCTTTTAACAGTGGATGTCACACAGACTGACATCCGTGTTAAAAGCCAGCGTTAATAGATCCATGCGTTCACCGCAACTGAACGACTGAAAACCATGGAAACGTAAACGTACAATTCCACCAAATCGGCAAAACTGGCTTCCGGTTTTGCCCATAGATGACGTTGGAAACTTGTGGATATGATGGGGAAATTCTGGAAAAGTCATGGAATTTTTTGAAAAAAAAAAGGCATTTTCCAGGTTTGGAAAAGTGCTGGAAACTAATCAACACCCAAAAAGTTTGAAAAAGCAATAGATTTTTTTTCTCACACGAAATTCTGCCACTTTTTTTTTTTTTGAGAATTAAAAAAAAAAAACTTTTGAGAATTCCTGATTTTTTTCATTTTTTTTTTTGAATTAAAATAAAAAAAAATTAAGAATTAAAAAAAAAGTTTTGATAATTTAAGATTTTTTTTGAGAATTTCTAAAAAATTCAAAAAAAAAATAAACTACATAAATGAAAACGGCTCAAAATTTGCACATTTGAGCCAAAATGTCCGACTTTCTATTTTTTTGTGTGTTTTGATATATTTTATGTGTTTTATTAATTTGACCGCATTTGATATTTCCTAGGTGGTGCTGGTGTTAAGTTGTTTTTACAGAAGTTTTGTGTTTTAGAAAGTTTTTGAGCGACTTCGCGGCGCCAAAACTGTGATTGATTAGTCGTAAAAAGAAGCAGCAGCAGCTTTTATCAGCTAGAGAAGGAGGAGGAGCTAAAACGACCTCCTTCCCTCCAGTGCTCTTATTTTGAAAGGTCGTTGCGTTGCAGGAAGTCGGTGAGCTCGCTGGGCTCGGACTTCGCCGCATCGGAGAAGGAGCGTCTGGCCCGCGAGGAGGAGGACAGGAACATGGCGCTGGCGCTGGTGGAGATCGAGCTCAGAGACGAGGAGAGCTTCCCCGCCCTGGGGGTGAGTCGCGCCTCTGACGTCATCGCGCCTCTGACGTCATCGTTGACAAACAGGAAGTGGTTTTTAACAATGTGATGTGATGTCATGGCGTCTCAGGCTCAGACGGCGGCGCAGGGCGACGGCGGGAGGAGGAAGGGAGGCGAGAAGCGGCGGCCACCGAGGAGCAAGACGGTGAGTTCCTCCAGATGTTCCTGATGGGATGGAGACGCGTTGACACGGCAACGGCAGCTGACTTCCTGTTTCTCTCTCTCCCTTTTATTTTACCTCTCTTTTTCTTTCTCTTTCTCTCTTCTTTCTCCCCTCCTTTCTTTCTTTCTTTCTTTCTTTCTTTCTTTCTTTCTTTCTCCCCTCTTCTTTTCTCTTATTTTACCCCTCTTTTTTTTTCTCTCTTTTTTCTCCCCCCTCTGTTCCTCCTCTTTTTTTCTTCTTCTCTCTCTTTTCTTACTTTCTTTCCTTCTGTATACGTCTCTTTTTTCTGTCTAATTTTACCGCTCTTTTTTCTTTCTTTCCCTCCTCTCTCTCTTTCTACTCCTCTTTTTCTTTGTTTCTTTTTATATCTTTCTCTCTCTTCCTTTCTTTCTTTCTCTCTTTCTTTCTTCATACCCCCTCACCCCATATCTTTCTTTCTTTCTTTCCTTCTGTTACTCTCTCCTTATTATCTTATTTTACCGCTCTTTTTTCTTTCTTTCTTTCCCCTCTCTCTTTCTACTCCTCTTTTTCTTTGTTTCTTTTTTATATCTTTCTCTCTCTTCCTTTCTTTCTTTCTCTCTTATTTTACCTCTCTTTTTCTTTCTCTCTTTTTTCTCCCCCCTCTGTTCTCCTTCTTTTTTTCTTCCTCTCTTTTTTCTTACTTTCTTTCCTTCTGTATACGTCTCCCCTCTTTTTTCTCTCTTATTTTACCCCTCTTTTTTCTTTCTTTCCCTTTCTCTCTTTCAACTCCTTTTTCTTTCTTTCCTTTTTATATCTTTCTCTCTCTTCCTTTCTTTCTTTCTCTCTTATTTTACATCTCTTTTTTCTTTCTTTCCCTCCCCTCTCTCTTTCTCCCCTCTCTTTTTCTCTCTCTCTCTCTCTCTCTCTCTCTCTCTCTCTCTCTCTCTCTCTCTCTTTCTCTCTACAGAAGAGTCCAGTAGAAGACGTCAGAGCACCGTCGCCCTCTGCTGGAGAACCATGCTCCTCCTCCTCCTCCTCCTCCTCCTCCTCCCTCCCAACCACAACCACTACTGCTCCTGCTGCTCAGACTACTGCTCCTCCCCCCCTCACCTCCTCCACCTCCACCTCCTCCTCCTCCTCCTCCTCCCTCCTCCCAGCCGCTCCGACACCTAAAACAAACACACCCTCTTATGCTTCAGCAGCTGGAGCTTCGTCTCCTCCTGCTGCTCCTGCTGCTCCTGCTGCTCCTGCTGCTCCTGCTGCTCCTGCTGCTCCTGCTGCTCCTCCTCCCAGCACCAAACCCTCTGTGACGGGCGGTGCTGCTCCTCCTCCTCTTCCTCCCTCCTCCGTCCCCTCCGTCTCCTTCCTCACCCCCGTTCTCCCACCTGCTGCGTCGTCCTCACCCCCTGCTCCTCCCACCCTCTCCTCCTCCTCACTTCCTCCTCCTAAACCCTCCCCCTCTCCTCCCCCTCCCTCCTCGGTGCCTCCTCCCACCTTCATCGCTCCCATTGCCCCCTCTCCCGTCGCTGCTCAGGGCTTCCTCCCTCCCTCCTCTCTCCCCCGCTCCTCCCCCAGTCCTCCCACCTCCACCTCCTCCTCCTCACTTCATCATGCTCCTCCAGGTGAGTCAGACTTTGCGATATTTATCACAAAATAACTTTTTCCTTGATAGAAAGTCGATCGGTTTCATTTGCAGATGAAATTCAGGGTTTGTACGATTTGAGGAAATTCTGGACAAGTCATGGAATTTTTGAAAAAAAAAGGCACTTTCCAGGTTTGGAAAAGTGCTGGAAACTAATCAACACCCAAAAAATTGAAAAAGCTATAGATTTTTTTTCTCACACGAAATTCTGACACTTTTTTTTTTTTGAGAATTAAAAAAAAATCATTTTGAAAATTTCTAAAAAAAAATTTTCATTTTTTTTTTTTAGAATTAAAATTTAAAAAAATTAAGAATTAAAAAAAAAAGTTTTGATAATTGAAGATTTTTTTTGAGAATTTCTAAAAAAATTGGAGAATTAATTTTTTTTCTTTTAGAGTTAAAATTTTTTGGGGGGGATTTCTTATTTTTTGAGAATTTACCACTTTTTTGTAGAAAATCTACTTTTTTTCTTTTTCTTTTTTTTTCCTTTTTTGAGAATTTTTTTTAAACCACTTCTTACAAATGTTTGAAAATTTTTTGAGAACTTTTTTCCAGAAATGTCTCTAATATTTATAATATTTCAAAAAAAATTCACGCCATTGGCCCTAATTTGAATGTACAAAAAAAGTAACATTATCCAGTCTCAGAACAAGTATTTCTGGTGTTTGCTTAAAAAATTTGTCCAATGGGGGTCTATGGTATAACTTGTGTCAATTTAGGGGTCCTTAATATAAAAATGGTTGAGAACCACTGGTGTAGAGGACGGAATATGAAGCGTGTTCACATCCGCACTTTTCTTGGGTCTGGCGTGATTTATCAATGGAAATTGCGTAAAAGGCCCCTGAACCTTTTTAGTCCAGTTTCCTCTCCTGTCTCTCTGATCTGATCTGATTGGTCGTCTCTTTTCTCGTCTCTCGTCTCCTTTAGGTCCTGCTCTGAGCTCAGGAGTAGCCATGACGATGCCTCAGAGTCTCCTTAACCAGAACCAGGTCTCGGTGTCCCAGACCCAGGAGCCTCCAGTGCCCCTCCCCCCTCCACAGACCCAGACCCCCTCCCTCCATCAGGTCCAGCCTCAGGTCCAGTTCTCCTCCCAGTCCCAGTCTGGGATGGTCCCCCCCCCCCCCCCTGACCCAGCTCAGCCTCCCCCCGTCTCCCACCTCCCTCACCCCTCCCCTCCCCTCCCCCCGGTCCACCAGACCCCAACAGAAACCCCACCTCCTCCACCTCAGTCTGAGTGCCTGTCTCACCCCCTGCTCTCCTCCCCCAGTCTGCACACCCCCCCACCACCACCCCCACTCCTCCCCCGGCCCCTCAGCCCCCCCAGTCCGTCCCAGGAGCCGTCCCCCTCCAGAAACTCTCCCAGCTCTACCAGGACCCGCTCTACCCCGGCTTCCCGCTCGGAGAGAAGGGAGACGCGGCGCCGACTCCCCTGTTCTCCTCCAGCAAATTAGGAGACGACCTGCCTCAGGGTGGGTGGAGCTTAGCTTCATATTCAATAAAAAACTGAATTTATTGAAATTTACTGACGGAGAGAAACATTTAGAAGCAGTTGGAGCAGAAAAAAACTTTTTTTAAGTTTTATTTTGAATTATCAAGTGAAACCCGCTCAATTCATTCCTTTGATGTGTAATCAATCAATACTCATCAATATCTCTGCAGAGCAACATGTTCATTCTACTTCCTGTCAGACTGATGGGTTTTCTGTTTCGTTTTTCCTCTCCAGATGTGAACATCCTGAGGTTTTTCTTCAACCTGGGCGTCAAGGTGAGTCACTGGAAATTTTATAAATATTGTAGAGAAATTTCTGGAAAAGAGGTGCAATTTCTCCAAAAATGTCTAAACATTTCTAGAAAAAAGTGGTAAAAGTTCTCAAGAAAAAGTTTTTAAAACTACAAAAAACTAGTAAAATTTCTAAAAATTAAAAAAAAGGTTTTTGAAAATTGTAGAAGGAAAAAATATAAATGATAATATATGTAATATAAAAAAAATTGTAAAATTTCAAGGAACAAGTTTTTTTTAAAATTCAAGAAACTGAAAATTTCTGTTAAAGTGGTACAGTTTCTCCAAAAGCGTCTATATATAGTTGCTCACTTCCGGTACCAAAAATCGGCGGGGATTGCAGTTTTTTGAAATTTTTTCAGAAAAACTACACAAAAAACTAGTAAAATTTCTAAAAATTAAAAAAAAGTTTTTTAAAAATTGTAGAAGAAAAAAGTAGAAAAAATAATAGTAATATAAAAAAATTGTAAAATTTCAAGGAAAAGTTTTTTAAAAAATTCAAGAAGAAACTGAAAATTTCTGGAAAAGTGGTACAATTTCTCCAAAAACGTTTAGTGGTGGTAAAAGTGGTAAAAATTCTCAGGAAAAATAAGTTTAAAGAAAAAGTTTTTAAAACTACACAAAACTAGTAAAGTTTCTAAAAATTAGAAAAAATGGTTAAGATTTCGCAGACAAAGTTTTTTAAAAATTCTAGAAGAAATTGGTAAAATTTACATAAAAAAGTAGACAATGGTAAAATTCTCTAAAAAAAAAAAGTTTAAATTCTTTTGTAGAACAAACTGGTAAAATTTCCAAAAAAGAAGTAGAAAAAAATAATACTTATATAAAAAAATCGTAAAATTCTAAGAAAGTTTTGAAACAATTATAGAAGAAACTACAATTTCTAAAAATAGAAAAAGTTAAAATAATGATAATAAAGTGGTAAAAAAAATTCTCAAAAAAGAAAGAAAGTTTAAAGAGTGGTAAAATTTCAGGTTGTATTGATCGTTGTATTGATCGTTGTATTGATCTTACCCCCCCCCCCCCCCAGGCCTACTCCAACCCCCTGTTCCCCCCCTACCTCTACCTCCTCCCCCTCCAACAAACCTTCACCATGCACCAGACCAGGATCCCCTCCCGCCCCTCCTCCCCCACCCCCATCCTCCCTCCTCCTGCTCCCCCCTCCTCCTCCAACCCCCCTGCCTCCCACCAGGAGCCGCCACAGTACGCCCCCCCCTACCCCCCCACCTCGGCGCCGATGGTTCCTCCTCAGTACGAGCACCAACACCAACACCACCTCCAGCAGCCGCCGCCGCCGCACGCTGACGCCTCCTACAACCAGGGGGGGGGGTACGCCGTCTCTCAGCCACCGTCTCATAGGATGCCCTCCCCCTCGCTGCCATGGCAACAGCAACAGCAGCACCAGATGCCCCCCCCACCCAGGAGCTCCGGCTACCCGGCGCCGTATCCCACTCCTCCTCCTCCGTACTCCGCTCTGCCTCCGTCGTCTCAGGGCTATCACCACCCCCAACCCCACCCCTCCCACCCCCACCACCAGGGGCAGGGGCAGATGTACCCCCCCGCCTCCTCCATGCCCCCCTACCCCCACCCCTCCTCCACCCTGGGGTACCAGTCCTCCTCCGGCCCTGAGGACCTCCAGGTGAATCAGGGGCTGATGGAGCAGCTGCAGCCCCACAACGGTGACTCGATGTCCGGGCACGGAGCCGGACGAGTCCCTGGTCCCCTGGAGGTTCCTGCTGCTGCTGCTAACGTGGCTAACGCTAACAACAACAACAGGACGATGTTGGTCCAGAACAGTTACGGTACGTCTGTCACATTATAATCTTTATTTTTAATCACATTGGAGTCATTAACAGGCTGAACAAAGGGCTTCTGGGTAATGGAGTTCTTTAAGGTAGTTCTGAGGTACTTTGTGTTTTTTTTGCCACCAGATGGCGCCAGAGGTTAATTAAAAACTCAGTATTTATTTGTATTTGTTTCCAGCAGGGATGAAGAAGACGCAGGGAGAGACCAAAGCTGTGCTGCTGGTCGACCCCCCCCTCAACAACAGGCCCATAGTACGACTCACACACACACACACGCAGAAATACACATAGTACTAATATTAATGGTGGTATTTACACTTTAGTAAAGTGGAGTAGCAGGAGGATTACTACAGGGTGTAGTGTAGTAGTAGTAGTAATAGTAAGTGTAACAATACTACAAGTACTGCAGTATTTTAGGAGCAGCTATAATTAGTAATGTCATGTAGTGATTGTAGTAGTTTTATTGTTGTAGTAGTGATACTGCCAACACTAGTAACAGTAGTAGTAACACTAATAATACTGCAGTAGTAATAGTAGTCGTAGTAGTTGTAGTTGCACAAATATTAGTTGTAGCAACACTAATAATGTTGTAGTAGTAATAATGCAGTAGTAGTAGCACTTATGTTGTTGTTGTAGTACTACAGAAGTAGTAGTAATACTGCAGTAGTAGTAGTAATACTAATGATGTTGTAGTAATACAGTAGAAGAAGTAGTCGTAGTACGACTAATACTGTAGTGGTGGTTGTAGTACTAATGTTATTGTTGTAGTACAACAGTAGTAGTAGTAGTAGTAGTAGTAATACTGCAGTAGTAGTAGCACTAATGATGTTGTTGTAGTAATACAGGAGAAGTAATAGTAGTAGTAGTAGTAGTAATACTGCTGCAGTAGTAGTAGTAATAGCACATGTAGTAGTGGTTATAGCAATAATACTGAGGTAGTGGTACTGATAGTATAAGTAGTACTAGTAGTAATACTACTAATACTGTGGTAGTAAGAGTAGTTGTATTGGTTGTTGTGGTTGCAGTAACACTAGTAGTAGGAGTAGTAGTAGTAGTAGTAGTAGTACTAATAATGTTGTAGTACTACAGTAGAAGAAGTAGTCGTAGTAGGAGTAATACTGTAGTGGTTGTAGTAGTACTAATGTTGTTATTGTTGTATTACTGTAGTAGTAGTATAGTAGTAGTAGTAGTAATACAGGAGAAGTAATAGTAGTAGTAGTAGTATTACTGCTGCAGTAGTAGTAGTAGTAGTAATACTGCAGTAGTAGTAGCACTAATGTTCTTGTAGTAGTAGTAGTAGTAGTAGTAGTAGTAGTAGTAGTAATACAGGAGAAGTAATAGTAGTAGTAGTAATACTGCTGCAGTAGTAGTAGTAATAGCACATGTAGTAGTGGTTATAGCAATAATACTGAGGTAGTAGTACCGATAGTAGAAGTAGTACTAGTAGTAATACTAATAATACTGTGGTAGTAAGAGTAGTTGTATTGGTTGTTGTGGTTGCAGTAACACTAGTAGTAGTAGTAGTACTAATAATATTGTAGTTTTAGTATGAGTAGTTGTACTACAGCACTAACGCTCCGTCTCCGTCTCAGGTTGCCCTGGTTTCCAACTGCGACTCCCCTGATGTCTCCATGGTGACCTCGAAGCACAACAACAGCGGCCCTGGCTCGCCGCTACCGTACGGCGGCGGCGGCGACAGTAACCACAGCTACCACCGCCTGCACCAGAAGACGTTCAACGCCAACCAGCCGTTCGTCCCCCTGGGGGCCCCGGAGCCGAAGGGGGGCGGGGGCGGGGGCGGCGGCGGCGGCCACCTGGCGACCGTTCCCATGGCGACGGAGCTGCTGTCCGTCGGCTGCAGCACCGAGGACGACTGGCAGGAGATGGAGGGATTCAAACCGGCGATCCACCACAGCCACCACCACCAGCAGCAGCACCAACGGGGGCCGCGGAGGCCGTACCGAGGGGGGAGGGGGGGACGAGGGGGGAGGAGGCCGGGAGGCGACGGGGGGATGGGGTATCACCATGGTAACCCCCACCACCACCACCACCACCACACCCAGTACGTCTCCTCCTCCCACAGGGGGCGGGGCTGGTGAGGCCGTCGGCCAATCAGAGCAGAGGACACTCAGATTGTTTTTTTCTTTTTCTTTTCTTTTTTGTCTTTTCGTTCGTTCTTATTCGCACTTTTCTTCTTCTTCTTTTTTTTTGTGGTTTTTGTTCTCGTCGCTACCTGGGGATCCGATCTGATTGGTCGATCGGTCGTCTCGTCTCGTCTCGTCAATCATCTCGTCGTCGTCGTCTCCGCTTTATTCTGAAAAATCTCTAAACTCTTTGTTCAGATTCTACGTCAATAAAATAAACAGAAACACTATCGATCTCATGATCAGCTCGCTATCGATGACCTCAGCGTGGCGGCGCGTCCGCGTTTCCACGTCGGACACATGGATTTAAATAACTTATGGGTGTGTGTATGTGTGAGCTGCAGTGATTATTGATTATCTTCACCGCCTATCAACTGATTTGAAGTCATTTTGGCCAAAAACTGAAAATTGAAAATCAAAAAATTGCTAAAATTTGACGTCATTTTAGTTTTAAAAGGAAATTTTGGACATTTTTCACACATATCAAATTAGAAAACAAACCAATTCCTTTAAATGTTGAAGTTTTCCTTTTAAAAATCAAAGAAGTTTGGGGTTTTCTGGTCCATAAATGCACCAACCATGTCATTTTAGGCCCCAAAATGCGAAAAATGTTCATTGAAAACAGTTCATAACATCTTCAAAAATCAAAAAATTGCTAAAATTTGACGTCATTTTAGTTTTAAATGAAAATTTTGGACATTTTTCACACATATCAAATTAGAAAACAAACCAATTCCTTTAAATGTTGAAGTTTTCCTTTAAAAATCAAAGAAGTTTTGGGTTTTCTGGTCCATAAATGCACCAACCATGTCATTTTAGGCCCCAAAAATGTGAAAAATGTTCATTGAAAACAGTTCATAACATCTTCAAAAATCAAAAAATTGCTAAAATTTGACGTCATTTTAGTTTTAAAAGGAAATTTTGGACATTTTTCACACATATCAAATTAGAAAACAAACCAATTCCTTTAAATGTTGAAGTTGTCCTTTAAAAATCAAAAAAGTTTTGGGTTTTCTGGTCCATAAATGCACCAACCATGTCATTTTAGGCCCCAAAAATGCGAAAAATGTTCATTGAAAACTGTTCATAACATCTTCAAAAATCAAAAAATTTGCTTAAATTTGACATCATTTCAATTTTAAAGGAAAATTTTTCAGGGGAATGTATTTTCTACTTAAAGATTTCGCACTTATCAAGGGTTCTTCTCTCTTTATGCTAAGCTAACATGCCGCAGGTTTAGGATATAGTATAACATAAACCAATTTCCTCACTATCTTTTAGAAAAAAAAATCAAACTAATCCTTTTAAAAGTTTTCCTTTAAAAAAAAAAAATGAAGTTTCTGATTTTCTGGTGTCCATTGAACGCAGCACGTCCATAAAATCACCAACCATGTCATTTTGGCCCCAAAACTGCAAAAATTTGACGTCATTTTTCTTTGAAAGGAACATTTTTGACATTTTTTGGGGGGAATTTTTTTTTTCTGCTTAAAGATTTTGCATCACAATGTTGGACTTTTTTCCTTTAAAAGTAAATAAAGTTTCGGTTTTCCTGGCATCCATCAAAAGCAGCAGCCATGGTAAGAAATACATGCGTACATTAAAAAGAAATATATATTAAAAAAAAAACCTCCAAAAATGCATCTGCCAAGTTTCGCTTCTTCCTCTGAGGACGTTAGCGCTGCGAGCTTGAAACAAACAAACTCGGATCGGATGAGATCCGATCAGAGAAACAGCTTTAAGAGTCGACCTGCTGCTATCGGACGACAGCAGCACCAACCGTGTGTGTGTCGGTCTGTGTGTGTGTGTTATTGGATTAATGTTTTTTATTTGTTTGTTTGTTTGTGTCGTCGCTGCTGGTTTCACGTTTCTCTTCCTTAGTGATCGACTCCAGTCTTCGTAGAGATTCAGTGCCTTACGTTTGCTACTTTTACCTCTGGTTTCTCCTTCTGTTTTTGACTTTGAGAAAAAAAAAAGCTGCTGTACAGAACAAAAGCTGTTTGTTGAATGTGTTTACTGGTGTGTGTGACTGAAAGAATAAAACTTTGGTTCAGAAGCTGCTGTCGATATTCTTGCTGATACATGAGTACTTCTATATTGTTCTACTTTTACTCTTAAGATGTTAGTCCCTTAGTAACAGGGGCAGTCACTTTTCGGCAAGGCTTTGCCAGAAAGTGACTGCCCCTGTTACTAAGGGATGCAAAGGGTGACATTTACCAACTTCACTGTACATGCACGTGGCACCCTCTATGCTGACCTTTGACCTTAAGTCACATCAATTCCGTCATAGGTGTCATCCTCATTCCTTTTGCATACTGTTCCTGACATCTCACTCTACCTCTGGTATCATTTTGGTGACATTTTACTGTAGAAATCTGGAGAAAAATGACATTAAAGTCACCCCTATAACAAAACCCAGTTACAGTATGCTGACCTTTGACCTTAGGTCACATCAATTCCTTCATGAGGTGTCATCCTCATTCCTTTTCAAAGATTGTTCCTGACATCTCACTCTACCTCTGGTATCATTTTGGTGGCATTTTACTGTAGAAATTTGGAGAAAAATCATTTTAAAATCACCCCTATAACACAACCCAGTTACAGTATGCTGACCTTTGACCTTAGGTCACATCAATTCCTTCATAGGTGTGTAGCCAGGTGGTAAATTTATATTAAGTTTTAATTTCCACTTAAGGTGTAATGTTTTCCTATGTATTATGATGTGTTTTTGTTTTCTTTTGTTCTTTATTTTAAATGCTATGTTTCAAATCTGGAAAAAAAACAAGATGTAAACCAGTTAAAAGAATCACCACAAGGTGGCACAACAGAACTTTTTGGGTGCAGTGACCTTTGAGATAGGTCACATCAAGTCCATTCATGGGTGTTGTTTTGTTTTCCTTTTGATATTGTTCCTGACATCTCACTCTACCAAAGGAGATCATTTTAATTCATTTTACTGTAGAAATTTGGAAAAAATCATTTAAAAACCCATGACAGAAAACAATAACATTAAATTTATGAATTCACACTGTTAAGCCAAAACAGCCCAACATATGAGCTGGCTCAAACTCAGCTCCCGTGATTCAAAGATATCCAGCCATAATAATATTTTGAACAGGAGTTAATGTGATGCATTTTGTAATGACAGAGCTGTGTGTTTTATTTCTGTAGACCATAGCCCACTGCCACTGCCGTATTTTTGCTCTATTTTGTTTTTTTACTTTTTCGGTTCTCCTAATAAGCCTTGAAGTTGATGTGAGAATAAATAAGTTAAGACCAAGAACCCCAGTAGTGTGTCCTGTGTCCTCATCCTCATTCCTTTTGCATATTGTTCCTGACATCTCACTTTACCTCTGGTATCATTTTGGTGGCATTTTACTGTAGAAATCTGGAGAAAAATCATTTTAAAGTCACCCCTATATCAAAACTAACATTAAAGTATGCTGACCTTTGAAAACAGCCCAACATATAGCTGGTCAAATCAATTCCTTCAAAGATGTCATCCTCATTCCTTTTGCATATTGTTCCTGACATCTCACTCTGAGCTCTGGTATCATTTTTTCCAGGCTGGAATTTACTGTTAAAATTTGTTAAGCCAAAACAGCCCAAAATGAGCTAAACCATTGATTCAAAGATATCCAGCCAAAAGTTATGATGCATTTTTCAAGCTGTACATTTAGCTGTATGCTGACCTTTTTTCCACCTTTCCTTTGACCTTAGGTCACATCAATTCCTTCATAGGTGTCACCCTCAATCCTTTTGCATTATGTTTCTGACATCTCACTCTACCTCTGGTATCATTTTGGTGGCATTTTACTGTAGAAATCTGGAGAAAAATAACTTTAAAAATCCAAACTATGATGACTCAAAAACATTTAAAAGTCACCCCTATAACACAACCCAGTTACAGTATGCTGACCTTTGACCTTAGGTCACATCAATTCCTTCATAGGTGTCATCCTCATTCCTTTTGCATATTGTTCCTGACATCTCACTCTACCTCTGGTATCATTTTGGTGGCATTTTACTGTAGAAATCTGGAGAAAAATCATTTTAAAGTCACCCCTATAACAAAACTAACATTAAATGTATGAAATTCACACTGTTAAGTAAAATCAATTCCAACATGTGAGCTGGTCAAACTCATTCCTTTTGCAAAGATATTCCAGACATCTCACTTACCTCTGGTATCATTTTGGTGGCATTTTACTGTACTGGAGTAAGCTTTAAAGTCATATAACAAAATCTTTTTACAGTTTTTGACCTTTGACCTTTGGTCACATCAATTCCTTCATAGGTGTCATCCTCATTCCTTTTGCATATTGTTCCTGACATCTCACTCTACCTCTGGTATCATTTTGGTGGCATTTTACTGTAGAAATCTGGAGAAAAATAACATTAAAAAGTCAAACTATAAAGAAATCCAGTTACAGTATGCTGACCTTTGACCTTTGGTCACATCAATTCCTTCATAGGTGTCATCCTCATTCCTTTTGCATATTGTTCCTGACATCTCACTCTACCTCTGGTATCATTTTGGTGGCATTTTACTGTAAAATCTGGAGAAAAATCATTTTAAAGTCACCCCTATATCAAAATCCAGTTACAATATGCTGACCTTTGACCATAGGTCACATCAATACCTTCATAGGTGTCATCTTCATTCCTTTTGCATTTGTTCCTGACATCTCACTTACCTCTGGTATCATTTTGGTGGCATTTTACTGTAGAAATCTGGAGAAAAATAACTTTAAAAATCAAATATAACTCAAATCCATTTACAATATGCTGACCTTTGACCTTAGGTCACATCAATTCCTTCATAGGTGTCATCCTCATTCCTTTTGCATATTGTTCCTGTCGTCTCACTCTACCTCTGGTATCATTTTGGTGGCATTTTACTGTAGAAATCTGGAGAAAAATAACATTAAAGTCACCAATATAAAAAATCTAGTTACAGTATGCTGACCTTTGACCTTAGGTCACATCAATTCCTTCATAGGTGTCATCCTCATTCCTTTTGCATATTGTTCCTGACATCTCACTCTACCTCTGGTATCATTTTGGTGGCATTTTACTGTAGAAATCTGGAGAAAAATAATTTTAAAAATCAAACTATGATGACTCAAAACATTTAAATTAAATGTATAAATGCAACCCTGTTACAGTATGCAAACCTTTGACCTTAGCCATCAATTCATTCATAGGTGTCATCCTCATTCCTTTTCAAATTGTTCCTGACATCTCACTCTACCTCTGGTATCATTTTGGTGGCATTTTACTGTGAAATCTGGAGAAAAATGACATTAAAGTCACCCCATAAAGAAATCCAGTTACAGTATGCTGACCTTTGACCTTTAAGTCAAAACAATTCCTTCATAGCTGTGTCAAACTCATTCCTTTTCAAATTGTTCCTGACATCTCACTCTACCTCTGGTATCATTTTGGTGGCATTTTACTGTAGAAATCTGGAGAAAAATCATTTTAAAGTCACCCCTATAACAAAACTAACATTAAATGTATGAAATTCACACTGTTAAGCCAAAACAGCCCAACATGTGAGCTGGTCAAACCATGTGATTCAAAGATATCCAGCCATAAAGTTACAGGGTGGATGCATTTTTCGGCAGAGCTGTACAGTGAGCTGCCGAAAAGTGCATGCACCTGTTTTTCCAGGCTAGAAGAGTAGCACATGTATGAAATTCACACTGTTAAGCCAAAACAGCCCAACATATGAGCTGGTCAAACCATGTGATTCAAAGATATCCAGCCATAAAGTTACAGGGTGGATGCATTTTTCGGCAGAGCTGTACAGTGAGCTGCCGAAAAGTGCATGCACCTGTTTTTCCAGGCTTTTTCCTTTGACCTTTGGTCACATCAATTCCTTCATAGGTGTCATCCTCATTCCTTTTGCATATTGTTCCTGACATCTCACTCTACCTCTGGTATCATTTTGGTGGCATTTTACTGTAGAAATCTGGAGAAAAATAACTTTAAAAATCAAACTAATATAACAAAATCTAGTTACAGTATGCTGACCTTTGACCTTAAGTCACATCAATTCCGTCAAAGGTGTCATCTTCATTCCTTTTGCATATTGTTCCTGACATCTCACTCTACCTCTGGTATCATTTTGGTGGCATTTTACTGTAGAAATCTGGAGAAAAATTACATTAAAGTCACCCCTATAAATAAATCCAGTTACAGTATGCTGACCTTTGACCTTAGGTCACATCAATTCCTTCATAGGTGTCATCCTCATTCCTTTTGCATATTGTTCCTGACATCTCACTCTACCTCTGGTATCATTTTGGTGGCATTTTACTGTAGAAATCTGGAGAAAAATAAAAGTCATTAAAAACTAACATTAAATGTATGAAACACACTGTTAAGCCAAAACAGCCCAACATATGAGCTGTCAAACCATGAAAGATATCCAGCCATAAAGTTACTCAACCACATTTACTGAGCTATGCTGACCTTTGACCTTAGGTCACATCAATTCCTTCATAGGTGTCATCCTCATTCCTTTTGCATATTGTTCCTGACATCTCACTCTACCTCTGGTATCATTTTGGTGGC
The DNA here is from genome assembly GCA_030347415.2 of Decapterus maruadsi. Classification (NCBI taxonomy): domain Eukaryota; kingdom Metazoa; phylum Chordata; class Actinopteri; order Carangiformes; family Carangidae; genus Decapterus; species Decapterus maruadsi. Next base: position 4,555,055 of record CM064898.1, read on the forward strand.
ATTTTACTGTAGAAATCTGGAGAAAAATAACAAACTTTGACTCAAAAACATTTTAAAGTCACCCCTATAACACAACCCAGTTACAGTATGCTGACCTTTGACCTTAGGTAACATCAATTCCTTCATAGGTGTCATCCTCATTCCTTTTGCATATTGTTCCTGACATCTCACTTTACCTCTGGTATCATTTTGGTGGCATTTTACTGTAGAAATCTGGAGAAAAATAACTTTAAAAATCCAAACTATGATGACTCAAAAACATTTAAAAGTCACCCCTATAACACAACCCAGTTACAGTATGCTGACCTTTGACCTTAGGTCACATCAATTCCTTCATAGGTGTCATCCTCATTCCTTTTGCATATTGTTCCTGACATCTCACTTTACCTCTGGTATCATTTTGGTGGCATTTTACTGTAGAAATCTGGAGAAAAATAACTTTAAAGTCACCAATATAACAAAATCCAGTTCCAATATGCTGACCTTTGACCTTAGGTCACATCAATTCCTTCATAGGTGTCATCCTCATTCCTTTTGCATATTGTTCCTGACATCTCACTCTACCTCTGGTATCATTTTGGTGGCATTTTACTGTAGAAATCTGGAGAAAAATAACATTAAAAAGCCAAACTATGATGACTCAACCACATTTACTGTATGCTGACCTTTGACCTTAGGTCACATCAATTCCTTCATAGGTGTCATCCTCATTCCTTTTGCATATTGTTCCTGACATCTCACTCTACCTCTGGTATCATTTTGGTGGCATTTTACTGTAGAAATCTGGAGAAAAATAACTTTAAAAATCCAAACTATGATGACTCAAAAACATTTAAAAGTCACCCCTATAACACAACCCAGTTACAGTATGCTGACCTTTGACCTTAGGTCACATCAATTCCTTCATAGGTGTCATCCTCATTCTTTTTGCATATTGTTCCTGACATCTCACTTTACCTCTGGTATCATTTTGGTGGCATTTTACTGTAGAAATCTGGAGAAAAATGACATTAAAATCGCCCATATAACAAAATCCAGTTACAGTATGCTGACCTTTGACCTTAGGTCACATCAATTCCTTCATAGGTGTCATCCTCATTCCTTTTGCATATTGTTCCTGACATCTCACTCTACCTCTGGTATCATTTTGGTGGCATTTTACTGTAGAAATCTGGAGAAAAAACATTTTAAAAAGTCACCACATTTAAAAGTCACCCCTATAACACAACCCAGTTACAATATGCTGACCTTTGACCTTAGGTCACATCAATTCCTTCATAGGTGTCATCCTCATTCCTTTTGCATATTGTTCCTGACATCTCACTCTACCTCTGGTATCATTTTGGTGGCATTTTACTGTAGAAATCTGGAGAAAAATAACTTTAAAGTCACCAATATAACAAAATCCAGTTACAATATGCTGACCTTTGACCTTAGGTCACATCAATTCCTTCATAGGTGTTATCCTCATTCCTTTTGCATATTGTTCCTGACATCTCACTCTACCTCTGGTATCATTTTGGTGGCATTTTACTGTAGAAATCTGGAGAAAAATAACTTTAAATTTAAACTATGATGAAAACTAACCAAATTTAAATTCACACTGTTAAGCAAAACAGCCCAACATATAAAACACAACCCAGTTACAGTATGCTGACCTTTGACCTTTTTCCTTTGAGGTCACATCAATTCCTTCATAGGTGTCATCCTCATTCCTTTTGCATATTGTTCCTGACATCTCACTCTACCTCTGGTATCATTTTGGTGGCATTTTACTGTAGAAATCTGGAGAAAAATAACTTTAAAGTCACCAATATAACAAAATCCAGTTCCAATATGCTGACCTTTGACCTTAGGTCACATCAATTCCTTCATAGGTGTCATCCTCATTCCTTTTGCATACTGTTCCTGGTGTCTCACTCTACCTCTGGTATCATTTTGGTGGCATTTTACTGTAGAAATTTGGAGAAAAATAACATTAAAAAGCCAAACTATGATGACTCAACCACATTTACTGTATGCTGACCTTTGACCTTAGGTCACATCAATTCCTTCATAGGTGTCATCCTCATTCCTTTTGCATATTGTTCCTGACATCTCACTCTACCTCTGGTATCATTTTGGTGGCATTTTACTGTAGAAATCTGGAGAAAAATAACTTTAAAAATCCAAACTATGATGACTCAACCACATTTAAAAGTCACCCCTATAACACAACCCAGTTACAGTATGCTGACCTTTGACCTTAGGTCACATCAATTCCTTCATAGGTGTCATCCTCATTCCTTTTGCATATTGTTCCTGACATCTCACTTTACCTCTGGTATCATTTTGGTGGCATTTTACTGTAGAAATCTGGAGAAAAATAACTTTAAAGTCACCAATATAACAAAATCCAGTTCCAATATGCTGACCTTTGACCTTAGGTCACATCAATTCCTTCATAGGTGTCATCCTCATTCCTTTTGCATACTGTTCCTGACATCTCACTCTACCTCTGGTATCATTTTGGTGGCATTTTACTGTAGAAATCTGGAGAAAAATAACTTTAAAAAGCCAAACTATGATGACTCAACCACATTTAAAAGTCACCCCTATAACACAACCCAGTTACAGTATGCTGACCTTTGACCTTAGGTCACATCAATTCCTTCATAGGTGTCATCCTCATTCCTTTTGCATACTGTTCCTGACATCTCACTCTACCTCTGGTATCATTTTGGTGGCATTTTACTGTAGAAATCTGGAGAAAAATGACATTAAAGTCACCCCTATAACACAACCCAGTTACAGTATGCTGACCTTTGACCTTAGGTCACATCAATTCCTTCATAGGTGTCATCCTCATTCCTTTTGCATACTGTTCCTGACATCTCACTTTACCTCTGGTATCATTTTGGTGGCATTTTACTGTAGAAATCTGGAGAAAAATAACTTTAAAGTCACCAATATAACAAAATCCAGTTACAATATGCTGACCTTTGACCTTAGGTCACATCAATTCCTTCATAGGTGTCATCCTCATTCCTTTTGCATATTGTTCCTGACATCTCACTCTACCTCTGGTATCATTTTGGTGGCATTTTACTGTAGAAATCTGGAGAAAAATAACTTTAAAGTCACCAATATAACAAAATCCAGTTACAATATGCTGACCTTTGACCTTAGGTCACATCAATTCCTTCATAGGTGTCATCCTCATTCCTTTTGCATACTGTTCCTGACATCTCACTTTACCTCTGGTATCATTTTGGTGGCATTTTACTGTAGAAATCTGGAGAAAAATGACATTAAAGTCACCCCTATAACACAACCCAGTTACAGTATGCTGACCTTTGACCTTAGGTCACATCAATTCCTTCATAGGTGTCATCCTCATTCCTTTTGCATATTGTTCCGGACATCTCACTCTACCTCTGGTATCATTTTGGTGGCATTTTACTGTAGAAATCTGGAGAAAAATCATTTTAAAGTCACCCCTATAACACAACCCAGTTACAATATGCTGACCTTTGACCTTAGGTAACATCAATTCCGTCATAGGTGTCATCCTCATTCCTTTTACATACTGTTCCTGACATCTCACTCTACCTCTGGTATCATTTTGGTGGCATTTTACTGTAGAAATCTGGAGAAAAATAACTTTAAAGTCACCAATATAACAAAATCCAGTTACAATATGCTGACCTTTGACCTTAGGTCACATCAATTCCTTCATAGGTGTCATCCTCATTCCTTTTGCATATTGTTCCTGACATCTCACTCTACCTCTGGTATCATTTTGGTGGCATTTTACTGTAGAAATCTGGAGAAAAATAACTTTAAAGTCACCAATATAACAAAATCTAGTTACAGTATGCTGACCTTTGACCTTAGGTCACATCAATTCCTTCATAGGTGTCATCCTCATTCCTTTTGCATATTGTTCCTGACATCTCACTCTACCTCTGGTATCATTTTGGTGGCATTTTACTGTAGAAATCTGGAGAAAAATCATTTTAAAGTCACCCCTATAACACAACCCAGTTACAATATGCTGACCTTTGACCTTAGGTAACATCAATTCCGTCATAGGTGTCATCCTCATTCCTTTTGCATACTGTTCCTGACATCTCACTCTACCTCTGGTATCATTTTGGTGGCATTTTACTGTAGAAATCTGGAGAAAAATAACTTTAAAGTCACCAATATAACAAAATCCAGTTACAATATGCTGACCTTTGACCTTAGGTCACATCAATTCCTTCATAGGTGTCATCCTCATTCCTTTTGCATATTGTTCCTGACATCTCACTCTACCTCTGGTATCATTTTGGTGGCAGTTTTACTGTGTAGAAATCTGGAGAAAAATAACTTTAAAAATCCAAACTATGATGACTCAACCACATTTAAAAGTCACCCCTATAACACAACCCAGTTACAGTATGCTGACCTTTGACCTTAGGTCACATCAATTCCTTCATAGGTGTCATCCTCATTCCTTTTGCATATTGTTCCTGACATCTCACTCTACCTCTGGTATCATTTTGGTGGCATTTTACTGTAGAAATCTGGAGAAAAATAACTTTAAAGTCACCAATATAACAAAATCCAGTTCCAATATGCTGACCTTTGACCTTAGGTCACATCAATTCCTTCATAGGTGTCATCCTCATTCCTTTTGCATACTGTTCCTGACATCTCACTCTACCTCTGGTATCATTTTGGTGGCATTTTACTGTAGAAATCTGGAGAAAAATAACTTTAAAGTCACCAATATAACAAAATCCAGTTCCAATATGCTGACCTTTGACCTTAGGTCACATCAATTCCTTCATAGGTGTCATCCTCATTCCTTTTGCATACTGTTCCTGACATCTCACTCTACCTCTGGTATCATTTTGGTGGCATTTTACTGTAGAAATCTGGAGAAAAATGACATTAAAGTCACCCCTATAACACAACCCAGTTACAATATGCTGACCTTTGACCTTAGGTCACATCAATTCCTTCATAGGTGTCATCCTCATTCCTTTTGCATATTGTTCCTGGTGTCTCACTCTACCTCTGGTATCATTTTGGTGGCATTTTACTGTAGAAATTTGGAGAAAAATAACATTAAAAAGCCAAACTATGATGACTCAACCACATTTACTGTATGCTGACCTTTGACCTTAGGTCACATCAATTCCTTCATAGGTGTCATCCTCATTCCTTTTGCATACTGTTCCTGACATCTCACTCTACCTCTGGTATCATTTTGGTGGCATTTTACTGTAGAAATCTGGAGAAAAATAACTTTAAAAATCCAAACTATGATGACTCAAAAACATTTAAAAGTCACCCCTATAACACAACCCAGTTACAGTATGCTGACCTTTGACCTTAGGTCACATCAATTCCTTCATAGGTGTCATCCTCATTCCTTTTGCATATTGTTCCTGACATCTCACTTTACCTCTGGTATCATTTTGGTGGCATTTTACTGTAGAAATCTGGAGAAAAATAACTTTAAAGTCACCAATATAACAAAATCCAGTTACAATATGCTGACCTTTGACCTTAGGTCACATCAATTCCTTCATAGGTGTCATCCTCATTCCTTTTGCATATTGTTCCTGACATCTCACTCTACCTCTGGTATCATTTTGGTGGCATTTTACTGTAGAAATCTGGAGAAAAATAACTTTAAAGTCACCAATATAACAAAATCCAGTTACAATATGCTGACCTTTGACCTTAGGTCACATCAATTCCTTCATAGGTGTCATCCTCATTCCTTTTGCATACTGTTCCTGACATCTCACTTTACCTCTGGTATCATTTTGGTGGCATTTTACTGTAGAAATCTGGAGAAAAATGACATTAAAGTCACCCCTATAACACAACCCAGTTACAGTATGCTGACCTTTGACCTTAGGTCACATCAATTCCTTCATAGGTGTCATCCTCATTCCTTTTGCATATTGTTCCTGACATCTCACTCTACCTCTGGTATCATTTTGGTGGCATTTTACTGTAGAAATCTGGAGAAAAATGACATTAAAGTCACCGCTATAACAAAATCCAGTTACAGTATGCTGACCTTTGACCTTAGGTCACATCAATTCCTTCATAGGTGTCATCCTCATTCCTTTTGCATATTGTTCCGGACATCTCACTCTACCTCTGGTATCATTTTGGTGGCATTTTACTGTAGAAATCTGGAGAAAAATCATTTTAAAGTCACCCCTATAACACAACCCAGTTACAATATGCTGACCTTTGACCTTAGGTAACATCAATTCCGTCATAGGTGTCATCCTCATTCCTTTTGCATACTGTTCCTGACATCTCACTCTACCTCTGGTATCATTTTGGTGGCATTTTACTGTAGAAATCTGGAGAAAAATAACTTTAAAGTCACCAATATAACAAAATCCAGTTACAATATGCTGACCTTTGACCTTAGGTCACATCAATTCCTTCATAGGTGTCATCCTCATTCCTTTTGCATATTGTTCCGGACATCTCACTCTACCTCTGGTATCATTTTGGTGGCATTTTACTGTAGAAATCTGGAGAAAAATAACTTTAAAGTCACCAATATAACAAAATCTAGTTACAGTATGCTGACCTTTGACCTTAGGTCACATCAATTCCTTCATAGGTGTCATCCTCATTCCTTTTGCATATTGTTCCTGACATCTCACTCTACCTCTGGTATCATTTTGGTGGCATTTTACTGTAGAAATCTGGAGAAAAATCATTTTAAAGTCACCCCTATAACACAACCCAGTTACAATATGCTGACCTTTGACCTTAGGTAACATCAATTCCGTCATAGGTGTCATCCTCATTCCTTTTGCATACTGTTCCTGACATCTCACTCTACCTCTGGTATCATTTTGGTGGCATTTTACTGTAGAAATCTGGAGAAAAATAACTTTAAAGTCACCAATATAACAAAATCCAGTTACAATATGCTGACCTTTGACCTTAGGTCACATCAATTCCTTCATAGGTGTCATCCTCATTCCTTTTGCATATTGTTCCTGACATCTCACTCTACCTCTGGTATCATTTTGGTGGCATTTTACTGTAGAAATCTGGAGAAAAATAACTTTAAAAATCCAAACTATGATGACTCAACCACATTTAAAAGTCACCCCTATAACACAACCCAGTTACAGTATGCTGACCTTTGACCTTAGGTCACATCAATTCCTTCATAGGTGTCATCCTCATTCCTTTTGCATATTGTTCCTGACATCTCACTCTACCTCTGGTATCATTTTGGTGGCATTTTACTGTAGAAATCTGGAGAAAAATAACTTTAAAGTCACCAATATAACAAAATCCAGTTCCAATATGCTGACCTTTGACCTTAGGTCACATCAATTCCTTCATAGGTGTCATCCTCATTCCTTTTGCATACTGTTCCTGACATCTCACTCTACCTCTGGTATCATTTTGGTGGCATTTTACTGTAGAAATCTGGAGAAAAATGACATTAAAGTCACCCCTATAACACAACCCAGTTACAATATGCTGACCTTTGACCTTAGGTCACATCAATTCCTTCATAGGTGTCATCCTCATTCCTTTTGCATATTGTTCCTGGTGTCTCACTCTACCTCTGGTATCATTTTGGTGGCATTTTACTGTAGAAATTTGGAGAAAAATAACATTAAAAAGCCAAACTATGATGACTCAACCACATTTACTGTATGCTGACCTTTGACCTTAGGTCACATCAATTCCTTCATAGGTGTCATCCTCATTCCTTTTGCATACTGTTCCTGACATCTCACTCTACCTCTGGTATCATTTTGGTGGCATTTTACTGTAGAAATCTGGAGAAAAATAACTTTAAAAATCCAAACTATGATGACTCAAAAACATTTAAAAGTCACCCCTATAACACAACCCAGTTACAGTATGCTGACCTTTGACCTTAGGTCACATCAATTCCTTCATAGGTGTCATCCTCATTCCTTTTGCATATTGTTCCTGACATCTCACTTTACCTCTGGTATCATTTTGGTGGCATTTTACTGTAGAAATCTGGAGAAAAATAACTTTAAAGTCACCAATATAACAAAATCCAGTTACAATATGCTGACCTTTGACCTTAGGTCACATCAATTCCTTCATAGGTGTCATCCTCATTCCTTTTGCATACTGTTCCTGACATCTCACTCTACCTCTGGTATCATTTTGGTGGCATTTTACTGTAGAAATCTGGAGAAAAATAACTTTAAAGTCACCAATATAACAAAATCCAGTTACAATATGCTGACCTTTGACCTTAGGTCACATCAATTCCTTCATAGGTGTCATCCTCATTCCTTTTGCATATTGTTCCTGACATCTCACTCTACCTCTGGTATCATTTTGGTGGCATTTTACTGTAGAAATCTGGAGAAAAATAACTTTAAAAATCCAAACTATGATGACTCAACCACATTTAAAAGTCACCCCTATAACACAACCCAGTTACAGTATGCTGACCTTTGACCTTAGGTCACATCAATTCCTTCATAGGTGTCATCCTCATTCCTTTTGCATATTGTTCCTGACATCTCACTCTACCTCTGGTATCATTTTGGTGGCATTTTACTGTAGAAATCTGGAGAAAAATAACTTTAAAGTCACCAATATAACAAAATCCAGTTCCAATATGCTGACCTTTGACCTTAGGTCACATCAATTCCTTCATAGGTGTCATCCTCATTCCTTTTGCATACTGTTCCTGACATCTCACTCTACCTCTGGTATCATTTTGGTGGCATTTTACTGTAGAAATCTGGAGAAAAATAACTTTAAAGTCACCAATATAACAAAATCCAGTTCCAATATGCTGACCTTTGACCTTAGGTCACATCAATTCCTTCATAGGTGTCATCCTCATTCCTTTTGCATACTGTTCCTGACATCTCACTCTACCTCTGGTATCATTTTGGTGGCATTTTACTGTAGAAATCTGGAGAAAAATGACATTAAAGTCACCCCTATAACACAACCCAGTTACAATATGCTGACCTTTGACCTTAGGTCACATCAATTCCTTCATAGGTGTCATCCTCATTCCTTTTGCATATTGTTCCTGGTGTCTCACTCTACCTCTGGTATCATTTTGGTGGCATTTTACTGTAGAAATTTGGAGAAAAATAACATTAAAAAGCCAAACTATGATGACTCAACCACATTTACTGTATGCTGACCTTTGACCTTAGGTCACATCAATTCCTTCATAGGTGTCATCCTCATTCCTTTTGCATACTGTTCCTGACATCTCACTCTACCTCTGGTATCATTTTGGTGGCATTTTACTGTAGAAATCTGGAGAAAAATAACTTTAAAAATCCAAACTATGATGACTCAAAAACATTTAAAAGTCACCCCTATAACACAACCCAGTTACAGTATGCTGACCTTTGACCTTAGGTCACATCAATTCCTTCATAGGTGTCATCCTCATTCCTTTTGCATATTGTTCCTGACATCTCACTTTACCTCTGGTATCATTTTGGTGGCATTTTACTGTAGAAATCTGGAGAAAAATAACTTTAAAGTCACCAATATAACAAAATCCAGTTACAATATGCTGACCTTTGACCTTAGGTCACATCAATTCCTTCATAGGTGTCATCCTCATTCCTTTTGCATATTGTTCCTGACATCTCACTCTACCTCTGGTATCATTTTGGTGGCATTTTACTGTAGAAATCTGGAGAAAAATGACATTAAAGTCACCGCTATAACAAAATCCAGTTACAGTATGCTGACCTTTGACCTTAGGTCACATCAATTCCTTCATAGGTGTCATCCTCATTCCTTTTGCATATTGTTCCTGACATCTCACTCTACCTCTGGTATCATTTTGGTGGCATTTTACTGTAGAAATCTGGAGAAAAATAACTTTAAAGTCACCAATATAACAAAATCCAGTTACAATATGCTGACCTTTGACCTTAGGTCACATCAATTCCTTCATAGGTGTCATCCTCATTCCTTTTGCATATTGTTCCTGACATCTCACTCTACCTCTGGTATCATTTTGGTGGCATTTTACTGTAGAAATCTGGAGAAAAATAACTTTAAAAATCCAAACTATGATGACTCAACCACATTTAAAAGTCACCCCTATAACACAACCCAGTTACAGTATGCTGACCTTTGACCTTAGGTCACATCAATTCCTTCATAGGTGTCATCCTCATTCCTTTTGCATATTGTTCCTGACATCTCACTTTACCTCTGGTATTATTTTGGTGGCATTTTACTGTAGAAATCTGGAGAAAAATAACTTTAAAGTCACCAATATAACAAAATCCAGTTACAATATGCTGACCTTTGACCTTAGGTCACATCAATTCCTTCATAGGTGTCATCCTCATTCCTTTTGCATATTGTTCCTGACATCTCACTCTACCTCTGGTATCATTTTGGTGGCATTTTACTGTAGAAATCTGGAGAAAAATGACATTAAAGTCACCGCTATAACAAAATCCAGTTACAGTATGCTGACCTTTGACCTTAGGTCACATCAATTCCTTCATAGGTGTCATCCTCATTCCTTTTGCATATTGTTCCTGACATCTCACTCTACCTCTGGTATCATTTTGGTGGCATTTTACTGTAGAAATCTGGAGAAAAATAACTTTAAAGTCACCAATATAACAAAATCCAGTTACAATATGCTGACCTTTGACCTTAGGTCACATCAATTCCTTCATAGGTGTCATCCTCATTCCTTTTGCATATTGTTCCTGACATCTCACTCTACCTCTGGTATCATTTTGGTGGCATTTTACTGTAGAAATCTGGAGAAAAATAACTTTAAAAATCCAAACTATGATGACTCAACCACATTTAAAAGTCACCCCTATAACACAACCCAGTTACAGTATGCTGACCTTTGACCTTAGGTCACATCAATTCCTTCATAGGTGTCATCCTCATTCCTTTTGCATATTGTTCCTGACATCTCACTTTACCTCTGGTATCATTTTGGTGGCATTTTACTGTAGAAATCTGGAGAAAAATAACTTTAAAGTCACCAATATAACAAAATCCAGTTACAATATGCTGACCTTTGACCTTAGGTCACATCAATTCCTTCATAGGTGTCATCCTCATTCATTTTGCATATTGTTCCTGACATCTCACTCTACCTCTGGTATCATTTTGGTGGCATTTTACTGTAGAAATCTGGAGAATAATAACTTTAAAAAGCCAAACTATGATGACTCAACCACATTTAAAAGTCACCCCTATAACACAACCCAGTTACAGTATGCTGACCTTTGACCTTAGGTCACATCAATTCCTTCATAGGTGTCATCCTCATTCCTTTTGCATACTGTTCCTGACATCTCACTCTACCTCTGGTATCATTTTGGTGGCATTTTACTGTAGAAATCTGGAGAAAAATGACATTAAAGTCACCCCTATAACACAACCCAGTTACAGTATGCTGACCTTTGACCTTAGGTCACATCAATTCCTTCATAGGTGTCATCCTCATTCCTTTTGCATACTGTTCCTGACATCTCACTCTACCTCTGGTATCATTTTGGTGGCATTTTACTGTAGAAATCTGGAGAAAAATCATTTTAAAGTCACCCCTATATCAAAACCCAGTTACAGTATGCTGACCTTTGACCTTAGGTCACATCAATTCCTTCATAGGTGTCATCCTCATTCCTTTTGCATACTGTTCCTGACATCTCACTCTACCTCTGGTATCATTTTGGTGGCATTTTACTGTAGAAATCTGGAGAAAAATAACTTTAAAAATCCAAACTATGATGACTCAAAAACATTTAAAAGTCACCCCTATAACACAACCCAGTTACAGTATGCTGACCTTTGACCTTAGGTCACATCAATTCCTTCATAGGTGTCATCCTCATTCCTTTTGCATATTGTTCCTGACATCTCACTTTACCTCTGGTATCATTTTGGTGGCATTTTACTGTAGAAATCTGGAGAAAAATAACTTTAAAGTCACCAATATAACAAAATCCAGTTACAATATGCTGACCTTTGACCTTAGGTCACATCAATTCCTTCATAGGTGTCATCCTCATTCCTTTTGCATATTGTTCCTGACATCTCACTCTACCTCTGGTATCATTTTGGTGGCATTTTACTGTAGAAATCTGGAGAAAAATGACATTAAAGTCACCGCTATAACAAAATCCAGTTACAGTATGCTGACCTTTGACCTTAGGTCACATCAATTCCTTCATAGGTGTCATCCTCATTCCTTTTGCATATTGTTCCTGACATCTCACTCTACCTCTGGTATCATTTTGGTGGCATTTTACTGTAGAAATCTGGAGAAAAATAACTTTAAAGTCACCAATATAACAAAATCCAGTTACAATATGCTGACCTTTGACCTTAGGTCACATCAATTCCTTCATAGGTGTCATCCTCATTCCTTTTGCATATTGGTCCTGACATCTCACTCTACCTCTGGTATCATTTTGGTGGCATTTTACTGTAGAAATCTGGAGAAAAATAACTTTAAAAATCCAAACTATGATGACTCAACCACATTTAAAAGTCACCCCTATAACACAACCCAGTTACAGTATGCTGACCTTTGACCTTAGGTCACATCAATTCCTTCATAGGTGTCATCCTCATTCCTTTTGCATACTGTTCCTGACATCTCACTCTACCTCTGGTATCATTTTGGTGGCATTTTACTGTAGAAATCTGGAGAAAAATAACTTTAAAAAGCCAAACTATGATGACTCAACCACATTTAAAAGTCACCCCTATAACACAACCCAGTTACAGTATGCTGACCTTTGACCTTAGGTCACATCAATTCCTTCATAGGTGTCATCCTCATTCCTTTTGCATACTGTTCCTGACATCTCACTCTACCTCTGGTATCATTTTGGTGGCATTTTACTGTAGAAATCTGGAGAAAAATGACATTAAAGTCACCCCTATAACACAACCCAGTTACAGTATGCTGACCTTTGACCTTAGGTCACATCAATTCCTTCATAGGTGTCATCCTCATTACTTTTGCATACTGTTCCTGACATCTCACTCTACCTCTGGTATCATTTTGGTGGCATTTTACTGTAGAAATCTGGAGAAAAATCATTTTAAAGTCACCCCTATATCAAAACCCAGTTACAGTATGCTGACCTTTGACCTTAGGTCACATCAATTCCTTCATAGGTGTCATCCTCATTCCTTTTGCATATTGTTCCTGACATCTCACTTTACCTCTGGTATCATTTTGGTGGCATTTTACTGTAGAAATCTGGAGAAAAATAACTTTAAAGTCACCAATATAACAAAATCCAGTTACAATATGCTGACCTTTGACCTTAGGTCACATCAATTCCTTCATAGGTGTCATCCTCATTCCTTTTGCATATTGTTCCTGACATCTCACTTTACCTCTGGTATCATTTTGGTGGCATTTTACTGTAGAAATCTGTAGAAAAATCATTTTAAAATCACCCCTATAACACAACCCAGTTACAGTATGCTGACCTTTGACCTTAGGTCACATCAATTCCTTCATAGGTGTCATCCTCATTCCTTTTGCATATTGTTCCTGACATCTCACTCTACCTCTGGTATCATTTTGGTGGCATTTTACTGTATAAATCTGGAGAAAAATGACATTAAAGTCACCCCTATAACACAACCCAGTTACAGTATGCTGACCTTTGACCTTAGGTAACATCAATTCCTTCATAGGTGTCATCCTCATTCCTTTTGCATATTGTTCCTGACATCTCACTCTACCTCTGGTATCATTTTGGTGGCATTTTACTGTAGAAATCTGGAGAAAAATGACATTAAAGTCACCCCTATAACACAACCCAGTTACAGTATGCTGACCTTTGACCTTAGGTAACATCAATTCCTTCATAGGTGTCATCCTCATTCCTTTTGCATATTGTTCCTGACATCTCACTCTACCTCTGGTATCATTTTGGTGGCATTTTACTGTATAAATCTGGAGAAAAATGACATTAAAGTCACCCCTATAACACAACCCAGTTACAGTATGCTGACCTTTGACCTTAGGTAACATCAATTCCTTCATAGGTGTCATCCTCATTCCTTTTGCATATTGTTCCTGACATCTCACTCTACCTCTGGTATCATTTTGGTGGCATTTTACTGTAGAAATCTGGAGAAAAATAACTTTAAAAAGCCAAACTATGATGACTCAATCACATTTAAAAGTCACCCCTATAACACAACCCAGTTACAGTATGCTGACCTTTGACCTTAGGTCCCATCAATTCCTTCATAGGTGTCATCCTCATTCCTTTTGCATATTGTTCCTGGTGTCTCACTCTACCTCTGGTATCATTTTGGTGGCATTTTACTGTAGAAATCTGGAGAAAAATGACATTAAAGTCACCGCTATAATAAAATCCAGTTACAGTATGCTGACCTTTGACCTTAGGTCACATCAATTCCTTCATAGGTGTCATCCTCATTCCTTTTGCATACTTTTCCTGACATCTCACTCTACCTCTGGTATCATTTTGGTGGCATTTTACTGTAGAAATCTGGAGAAAAATCATTTTAAAGTCACCCTTATATCAAAATCCAGTTACAGTATGCTGACCTTTGACCTTAGGTCACATCAATTCCTTCATAGGTGTCATCCTCATTCCTTTTGCATATTGTTCCTGACATCTCACTCTACCTCTGGTATCATTTTGGTGGCATTTTACTGTAGAAATTTGGAGAAAAATCATTTTAAAGTCACCCCTATATCAAAACTAACATTAAATGTATGAAATGCACACTGTTAAGCCAAAACAGCCCAACATATGAGCTGGTCAAACCATGTGATTCAAAGATATCCAGCCATAAAGTTACAGGGTGGATGCATTTTTCGGCAGAGCTGTACAGTGAGCTGCCGAAAAGTGCATGCACCTGTTTTTTCCAGGCTAGAAGAGTAGCACATGTATGAAATTCTCACTGTTAAGCCAAAACAGCCCAACATATGAGCTGGTCAAACCATGTGATTCAAAGATATCCAGCCATAAAGTTACAGGGTGGATGCGTTTTTCGGCAGAGCTGTACAGTGAGCTGCCGAAAAGTGCATGCACCTGTTTTTCCAGGCTAGGAGAGTAGCACATGTATGAAATTCACACCGTTAAGCCAAAACAGCCCAACATATGAGCTGGTCAAACCATGTGATTCAAAGATATCCAGCCATAAAGTTACAGGGTGGATGCATTTTTCGGCAGAGCTGTACAGTGAGCTGCCAAAAAGTGCATGCACCTGTTTTTCCAGGCTAGAAGAGTAGCACATGTATGAAATTCACACTGTTAAGCCAAAACAGCCCAACATATGAGCTGGTCAAACCACGTGATTCAAACTGACCTTTGACCTTAGGTCACATCAATTCCTTCATAGGTGTCATCCTCATTCCTTTTGCATATTGTTCCTGACATCTCACTCTACCTCTGGTATCATTTTGGTGGCATTTTACTGTAGAAATCTGGAGAAAAATCATTTTAAAATCACCCCTATATCAAAACCCAGTTACAGTATGCTGACCTTTGACCTTAGGTCACATCAATTCCTTCATAGGTGTCATCCTCATTCCTTTTGCATATTGTTCCTGACATCTCACTCTACCTCTGGTATCATTTTGGTGGCATTTTACTGTAGAAATCTGGAGAAAAATGATATTAAAGTCACCCCTATAACACAACCCAGTTACAGTATGCTGACCTTTGACCTTAGGTCACATCAATTCCTTCATAGGTGTCATCCTCATTCCTTTTGCATATTGTTCCTGACATCTCACTCTACCTCTGGTATCATTTTGGTGGCATTTTACTGTATAAATCTGGAGAAAAATGACATTAAAGTCACCCCTATAACACAACCCAGTTACAGTATGCTGACCTTTGACCTTAGGTAACATCAATTCCTTCATAGGTGTCATCCTCATTCCTTTTGCATATTGTTCCTGACATCTCACTCTACCTCTGGTATCATTTTGGTGGCATTTTACTGTAGAAATCTGGAGAAAAATGACATTAAAGTCACCCCTATAACACAACCCAGTTACAGTATGCTGACCTTTGACCTTAGGTAACATCAATTCCTTCATAGGTGTCATCCTCATTCCTTTTGCATATTGTTCCTGACATCTCACTCTACCTCTGGTATCATTTTGGTGGCATTTTACTGTAGAAATCTGGAGAAAAATAACTTTAAAGTCACCAATATAACAAAATCCAGTTACAATATGCTGACCTTTGACCTTAGGTCACATCAATTCCTTCATAGGTGTCATCCTCATTCCTTTTGCATATTGTTCCTGGTGTCTCACTCTACCTCTGGTATCATTTTGGTGGCATTTTACTGTAGAAATCTGGAGAAAAATCATTTTAAAGTCACCCTTATATCAAAATCCAGTTACAGTATGCTGACCTTTGACCTTAGGTCACATCAATTCCTTCATAGGTGTCATCCTCATTCCTTTTGCATATTGTTCCTGGTGTCTCACTCTACCTCTGGTATCATTTTGGTGGCATTTTACTGTAGAAATCTGGAGAAAAATGACATTAAAGTCACCCCTATAACACAACCCAGTTACAGTATGCTGACCTTTGACCTTAGGTAACATCAATTCCTTCATAGGTGTCATCCTCATTCCTTTTGCATATTGTTCCTGACATCTCACTCTACCTCTGGTATCATTTTGGTGGCATTTTACTGTATAAATCTGGAGAAAAATGACATTAAAGTCACCCCTATAACACAACCCAGTTACAGTATGCTGACCTTTGACCTTAGGTAACATCAATTCCTTCATAGGTGTCATCCTCATTCCTTTTGCATATTGTTCCTGACATCTCACTCTACCTCTGGTATCATTTTGGTGGCATTTTACTGTAGAAATCTGGAGAAAAATGACATTAAAGTCACCCCTATAACACAACCCAGTTACAGTATGCTGACCTTTGACCTTAGGTCACATCAATTCCTTCATAGGTGTCATCCTCATTCCTTTTGCATACTTTTCCTGACATCTCACTCTACCTCTGGTATCATTTTGGTGGCATTTTACTGTAGAAATCTGGAGAAAAATCATTTTAAAGTCACCCTTATATCAAAATCCAGTTACAGTATGCTGACCTTTGACCTTAGGTCACATCAATTCCTTCATAGGTGTCATCCTCGTTCCTTTTGCATATTGTTCCTGGTGTCTCACTCTACCTCTGGTATCATTTTGGTGGCATTTTACTGTAGAAATCTGGAGAAAAATGACATTAAAGTCACCCCTATATCAAAACCCAGTTACAGTATGCTGACCTTTGACCTTAGGTCACATCAATTCCTTCATAGGTGTCATCCTCATTCCTTTTGCATATTGTTCCTGGTGTCTCACTCTACCTCTGGTATCATTTTGGTGGCATTTTACTGTAGAAATCTGTAGAAAAATCATTTTAAAATCACCCCTATAACACAACCCAGTTACAGTATGCTGACCTTTGACCTTAGGTCACATCAATTCCTTCATAGGTGTCATCCTCATTCCTTTTGCATATTGTTCCTGACATCTCACTCTACCTCTGGTACCATTTTGGTGGCATTTTACTGTAGAAATCTGGAGAAAAATGACATTAAAGTCACCCCTATAACACAACCCAGTTACAGTATGCTGACCTTTGACCTTAGGTAACATCAATTCCTTCATAGGTGTCATCCTCATTCCTTTTGCATATTGTTCCTGACATCTCACTCTACCTCTGGTATCATTTTGGTGGCATTTTACTGTAGAAATCTGGAGAAAAATGACATTAAAGTCACCCCTATAACACAACCCAGTTACAGTATGCTGACCTTTGACCTTAGGTCACATCAATTCCTTCATAGGTGTCATCCTCATTCCTTTTGCATATTGTTCCTGACATCTCACTCTACCTCTGGTATCATTTTGGTGGCATTTTACTGTAGAAATCTGGAGAAAAATAACTTTAAAAAGCCAAACTATGATGACTCAATCACATTTAAAAGTCACCCCTATAACACAACCCAGTTACAGTATGCTGACCTTTGACCTTAGGTCCCATCAATTCCTTCATAGGTGTCATCCTCATTCCTTTTGCATATTGTTCCTGGTGTCTCACTCTACCTCTGGTATCATTTTGGTGGCATTTTACTGTAGAAATCTGGAGAAAAATGACATTAAAGTCACCGCTATAACAAAATCCAGTTACAGTATGCTGACCTTTGACCTTAGGTCACATCAATTCCTTCATAGGTGTCATCCTCATTCCTTTTGCATACTTTTCCTGACATCTCACTCTACCTCTGGTATCATTTTGGTGGCATTTTACTGTAGAAATCTGGAGAAAAATCATTTTAAAATCACCCTTATATCAAAATCCAGTTACAGTATGCTGACCTTTGACCTTAGGTCACATCAATTCCTTCATAGGTGTCATCCTCATTCCTTTTGCATATTGTTCCTGGTGTCTCACTCTACCTCTGGTATCATTTTGGTGGCATTTTACTGTAGAAATTTGGAGAAAAATCATTTTAAAGTCACCCCTATATCAAAACTAACATTAAATGTATGAAATGCACACTGTTAAGCCAAAACAGCCCAACATATGAGCTGGTCAAACCATGTGATTCAAAGATATCCAGCCATAAAGTTACAGGGTGGATGCATTTTTCGGCAGAGGTGTACAGTGAGCTGCCGAAAAGTGCATGCACCTGTTTTTCCAGGCTAGAAGAGTAGCACATGTATGAAATTCACACTGTTAAGCCAAAACAGCCCAACATGTGAGCTGGTCAAACCATGTGATTCAAAGATATCCAGCCATAAAGTTACAGGGTGGATGCATTTTTCGGCAGAGCTGTACAGTGAGCTGCCGAAAAGTGCATGCACCTGTTTTTTCCAGGCTAGAAGAGTAGCACATGTATGAAATTCTCACTGTTAAGCCAAAACAGCCCAACATATGAGCTGGTCAAACCATGTGATTCAAAGATATCCAGCCATAAAGTTACAGGGTGGATGCATTTTTCGGCAGAGCTGTACAGTGAGCTGCCGAAAAGTGCATGCACCTGTTTTTCCAGGCTAGAAGAGTAGCACATGTATGAAATTCACACTGTTAAGCCAAAACAGCCCAACATATGAGCTGGTCAAACCATGTGATTCAAAGATATCCAGCCATAAAGTTACAGGGTGGATGCGTTTTTCGGCAGAGCTGTACAGTGAGCTGCCAAAAAGTGCATGCACCTGTTTTTCCAGGCTAGAAGAGTAGCACATGTATGAAATTCACACTGTTAAGCCAAAACAGCCCAACATATGAGCTGGTCAAACCACGTGATTCAAACTGACCTTTGACCTTAGGTCACATCAATTCCTTCATAGGTGTCATCCTCATTCCTTTTGCATATTGTTCCTGACATCTCACTCTACCTCTGGTATCATTTTGGTGGCATTTTACTGTAGAAATCTGGAGAAAAATCATTTTAAAATCACCCCTATATCAAAACCCAGTTACAGTATGCTGACCTTTGACCTTAGGTCACATCAATTCCTTCATAGGTGTCATCCTCATTCCTTTTGCATATTGTTCCTGACATCTCACTCTACCTCTGGTACCATTTTGGTGGCATTCTACTGTAGAAATCTGGAGAAAAATAACTTTAAAGTCACCAATATAACAAAATCCAGTTACAATATGCTGACCTTTGACCTTAGGTCACATCAATTCCTTCATAGGTGTCATCCTCATTCCTTTTGCATATTGTTCCTGACATCTCACTCTACCTCTGGTATCATTTTGGTGGCATTTTACTGTATAAATCTGGAGAAAAATGACATTAAAGTCACCCCTATAACACAACCCAGTTACAGTATGCTGACCTTTGACCTTAGGTAACATCAATTCCTTCATAGGTGTCATCCTCATTCCTTTTGCATATTGTTCCTGACATCTCACTCTACCTCTGGTATCATTTTGGTGGCATTTTACTGTAGAAATCTGGAGAAAAATCATTTTAAAGTCACCCCTATATCAAAACTAACATTAAATGTATGAAATGCACACTGTTAAGCCAAAACAGCCCAACATATGAGCTGGTCAAACCATGTGATTCAAAGATATCCAGCCATAAAGTTACAGGGTGGATGCATTTTTCGGCAGAGCTGTACAGTGAGCTGCCGAAAAGTGCATGCACCTGTTTTTCCAGGCTAGAAGAGTAGCACATGTATGAAATTCACACTGTTAAGCCAAAACAGCCCAACATATGAGCTGGTCAAACCATGTGATTCAAAGATATCCAGCCATAAAGTTACAGGGTGGATGCATTTTTCGGCAGAGCTGTACAGTGAGCTGCCGAAAAGTGCATGCACCTGTTTTTCCAGGCTTTTTCCTTTGACCTTAGGTCACATCAATTCCTTCATAGGTGTCATCCTCATTCCTTTTGCATTATGTTCCTGACATCTCACTCTACCTCTGGTATCATTTTGGGGGCATTTTACTGTAGAAATCTGGAGAAAAATAACTTTAAAAAGCCAAACTATGATGACTCAACCACATTTACTGTATGCTGACCTTTGACCTTAGGTCACATCAATTCCTTCATAGGTGTCATCCTCATTCCTTTTGCATATTGTTCCTGACATCTCACTCTACCTCTGGTATCATTTTGGTGGCATTTTACTGTAGAAATCTGGAGAAAAATCATTTTAAAGTCACCCCTATAACACAACCCAGTTACAGTATGCTGACCTTTGACCTTAGGTCACATCAATTCCTTCATAGGTGTCATCCTCATTCCTTTTGCATATTGTTCCTGACATCTCACTCTACCTCTGGTATCATTTTGGTGGCATTTTACTGTAGAAATCTGGAGAAAAATCATTTTAAAATCACCCCTATAACACAACCCAGTTACAGTATGCTGACCTTTGACCTTAGGTCACATCAATTCCTTCATAGGTGTCATCTTCATTCCTTTTGCATATTGTTCCTGGTGTCTCACTCTACCTCTGGTATCATTTTGGTGGCATTTTACTGTAGAAATCTGGAGAAAAATGACATTAAAGTCACCAATATAACAAAATCCAGTTACAATATGCTGACCTTTGACCTTAGGTAACATCAATTCCTTCATAGGTGTCATCCTCATTCCTTTTGCATATTGTTCCTGACATCTCACTCTACCTCTGGTATCATTTTGGTGGCATTTTACTGTAGAAATCTGGAGAAAAATAACTTTAAAAAGCCAAACTATGATGACTCAACCACATTTACTATATGCTGACCTTTGACCTTAGGTCACATCAATTCCTTCATAGGTGTCGTCCTCATTCCTTTTGCATATTGTTCCTGACATCTCACTCTACCTCTGGTATCATTTTGGTGGCATTTTACTGTAGAAATCTGGAGAAAAATCATTTTAAAATCACCCCTATAACACAACCCAGTTACAGTATGCTGACCTTTGACCTTAGGTCACATCAATTCCGTCATAGGTGTCATCCTCATTCCTTTTGCATAATGTTCCTGACATCTCACTCTACCTCTGGTATAATTTTGGTGGCATTTTACAGTAGAAATCTGGAGAAAAATAACTTTAAAGTCACCAATATAACAAAATCCAGTTACAATATGCTGACCTTTGACCTTAGGTCACATCAATTCCGTCATAGGTGTCATCCTCATTCCTTTTGCATATTGTTCCTGACATCTCACTCTACCTCTGGTATCATTTTGGTGGCATTTTACTGTAGAAATCTGGAGAAAAATGACATTAAAGTCACCCCTATAACACAACCCAGTTACAGTATGCTGACCTTTGACCTTAGGTCACATCAATTCCTTCATAGGTGTCATCCTCATTCCTTTTGCATACTGTTCCTGACATCTCACTCTACCTCTGGTATCATTTTGGTGGCATTTTACTGTAGAAATTTGGAGAAAAATCATTTTAAAGTCACCCCTATATCAAAACTAACATTAAATGTATGAAATTCACACTGTTAAGCCAAAACAGCCCAACATATGAGCTGGTCAAACCATGTGATTCAAAGATATCCAGCCATAAAGTTACAGGGTGGATGCATTTTTCGGCAGAGCTGTACAGTGAGCTGCCGAAAAGTGCATGCACCTGTTTTTCCAGGCTAGAAGAGTAGCACATGTATGAAATTCACACTGTTAAGCCAAAACAGCCCAACATATGAGCTGGTCAAACCATGTGATTCAAAGATATCCAGCCATAAAGTTACAGGGTGGATGCATTTTTCGGCAGAGCTGTACAGTGAGCTGCCGAAAAGTGCATGCACCTGTTTTTCCAGGCTAGAAGAGTAGCACATGTATGAAATTCACACTGTTAAGCCAAAACAGCCCAACATATGAGCTGGTCAAACCATGTGATTCAAAGATATCCAGCCATAAAGTTACAGGGTGGATGCATTTTTCGGCAGAGCTGTACAGTGAGCTGCCGAAAAGTGCATGCACCTGTTTTTCCAGGCTTTTTCCTTTGACCTTAGGTCACATCAATTCCTTCATAGGTGTCATCCTCATTCCTTTTGCATATTGTTCCTGACATCTCACTCTACCTCTGGTATCATTTTGGTGGCATTTTACTGTAGAAATCTGGAGAAAAATCATTTTAAAATCACCCCTATAACACAACCCAGTTACAGTATGCTGACCTTTGACCTTAGGTCACATCAATTCCGTCATAGGTGTCATCCTCATTCCTTTTGCATATAGTTCCTGACATCTCACTCTACCTCTGGTATCATTTTGGTGGCATTTTACTGTAGAAATCTGGAGAAAAATGACATTAAAGTCACCAATATAACAAAATCCAGTTACAATATGCTGACCTTTGACCTTAGGTAACATCAATTCCTTCATAGGTGTCATCCTCATTCCTTTTGCATATTGTTCCTGACATCTCACTCTACCTCTGGTATCATTTTGGTGGCATTTTACTGTAGAAATCTGGAGAAAAATCATTTTAAAATCACCCCTATAACACAACCCAGTTACAGTATGCTGACCTTTGACCTTAGGTCACATCAATTCCGTCATAGGTGTCATCCTCATTCCTTTTGCATATAGTTCCTGACATCTCACTCTACCTCTGGTATCATTTTGGTGGCATTTTACTGTAGAAATCTGGAGAAAAATGACATTAAAGTCACCAATATAACAAAATCCAGTTACAATATGCTGACCTTTGACCTTAGGTAACATCAATTCCTTCATAGGTGTCATCCTCATTCCTTTTGCATATTGTTCCTGACATCTCACTCTACCTCTGGTATCATTTTGGTGGCATTTTACTGTAGAAATTTGGAGAAAAATCATTTTAAAATCACCCCTATATCAAAACTAACATTAAATGTATGAAATTCACACTGTTAAGCCAAAACAGCCCAACATATGAGCTGGTCAAACCATGTGATTCAAAGATATCCAGCCATAAAGTTACAGGGTGGATGCATTTTTCGGCAGAGCTGTACAGTGAGCTGCCGAAAAGTGCATGCACCTGTTTTTCCAGGCTAGAAGAGTAGCACATGTATGAAATTCACACTGTTAAGCCAAAACAGCCCAACATATGAGCTGGTCAAACCATGTGATTCAAAGATATCCAGCCATAAAGTTACAGGGTGGATGCATTTTTCGGCAGAGCTGTACAGTGAGCTGCCGAAAAGTGCATGCACCTGTTTTTCCAGGCTTTTTCCTTTGACCTTAGGTCACATCAATTCCTTCATAGGTGTCATCCTCATTCCTTTTGCATTATGTTCCTGACATCTCACTCTACCTCTGGTATCATTTTGGGGGCATTTTACTGTAGAAATCTGGAGAAAAATAACTTTAAAAAGCCAAACTATGATGACTCAACCACATTTACTGTATGCTGACCTTTGACCTTAGGTCACATCAATTCCTTCATAGGTGTCATCCTCATTCCTTTTGCAT
The DNA here is from genome assembly GCA_030347415.2 of Decapterus maruadsi. NCBI lineage: Eukaryota > Metazoa > Chordata > Actinopteri > Carangiformes > Carangidae > Decapterus > Decapterus maruadsi. The sequence continues at coordinate 4,579,003 of CM064898.1, forward strand.
ATTGTTCCTGACATCTCACTCTACCTCTGGTATCATTTTGGTGGCATTTTACTGTAGAAATCTGGAGAAAAATCATTTTAAAGTCACCCCTATATCAAAACTAACATTAAATGTATGAAATGCACACTGTTAAGCCAAAACAGCCCAACATGTGAGCTGGTCAAACCATGTGATTCAAAGATATCCAGCCATAAAGTTACAGGGTGGATGCATTTTTCGGCAGAGCTGTACAGTGAGCTGCCGAAAAGTGCATGCACCTGTTTTTCCAGGCTTTTTCCTTTGACCTTTGGTCACATCAATTCCGTCATAGGTGTCATCTTCATTCCTTTTGCATATTGTTCCTGACATCTCACTCTACCTCTGGTATCATTTTGGTGGCATTTTACTGTAGAAATCTGGAGAAAAATGACATTAAAGTCACCCCTATAAAGAAATCCAGTTACAGTATGCTGACCTTTGACCTTAGGTCACATCAATTCCTTCATAGGTGTCATCCTCATTCCTTTTTCATATTGTTCCTGACATCTCACTCTTCCTCTGGTATCATTTTGGTGGCATTTTACTGTAGAAATCTGGAGAAAAATGACATTAAAATCACCCCTATATCAAAACCCAGTTACAGTATGCTGACCTTTGACCTTAGGTCACATCAATTCCTTCATAGGTGTGTTCCTCATTTCTTTTACATATTGTTCCTGGCATCTCACTCTACCTCTGGTATCATTTTGGTGGCATTTTACTGTAGAAATCTGGAGAAAAATCATTTTAAAGCCACCCCTATATCAAAACTAACTTTAAATGTATGAAATTCACACTGTTAAGCCAAAGCAGCCCAACATATGAGCTGGTCAAACCATGTGATTCAAAGATATCCAGCCATAAAGTTACAGGGTGGATGCATTTTTCGGCAGAGCTGTACAGTGAGCTGCCGAAAAGTGCATGCACCTGTTTTTCCAGGCTAGAAGAGTAGCACATGTATGAAATTCACACTGTCACGCTGTTCGCTTTTCAACGGTTGGCATGAACGTTTTTTAAATGTTTTTTCAACCAAAAAATGTTTGCTGGTCAACTTCAAATTTGACATCATTTGCAAGATGGAAACTATTAAACAAAGGAAAACAAAGTCAAAAGCCAGCTTTATTATTGATTTCTGTGTGTGTACAAAACATAGGCCTACAGGATTGAAATTGTCTCCCTCCACAAACAACAAAAGAGTATGAAAAAAAATAAAAGCATTATGTACAACAACCCTAATCCCGACAAACTTTGAAGAAAAAGATAAAACTTTTCATTTAAAAATATGCAGTAGTTAAGTTTTTTTTTTCTTTTCACAAAATATTATAGCCAATCAGCACTAACCCCAATGCAACAGCTTGTGCTAATTGTGTGCAGCAGGACACCACAGCTCTCATGTTTTTCGTCACCAGGCTGGGACCAGAGCTCACCAACACATCCACCGTTTGTGGTGTGCGTTGCTTTTACACCAGAGTTTCGTTGAAGCCGTCAGCAGGAGGTTGGCCCACATTCAGCGCTGCCTGTCTCTTACGTTTTCTAAAGATCATGAAAACTACAACAGCAACAGTAACAACAACGACAAAGGGAACTATCCTGAGCACCAACAGTCCACTCATGGTTCCTCTATCGTTACTGAGGTCTTCATCCTTTCCATTGACACTTCCTTTGTCCTCGTTTCCTCCGTCCTCATTGCTGAGGTCACCTCTCCCGTCCTCACCTCCAGCTGCTTGATCTGTGGAGAAGTAGCACATATCAGGGATCAATTGCTCAAAAGTAATCTGATCGTATTTGGATAATGGACTGAATCAAACCTTGAAAATGGGTTGTTCAAAACTAAAATCAGATTCTGAGACTGGATTATATCATCTGGTTCAAACCCTCTGTTTGTGTTGTTCAAAACTTTTTTAGTAGTAGTAGTAGGATTATTATTGTTACTATCAAACTATTGTTGAACTAATTCTCTGTAGAGGAAACCACGACACGACCATCCGACCACAGCTCCAGACTACTACCTCCAGTGGTAGCCTACCACTCAGCTTCACTTCCTATGTTCAATTTATCATTCAAAATGTACTAAAGAAAACCAATATGGATTCAGTGTGACTTGCTGCAGTGTTGTTTGGACTTGTCTGTGTCATGATTGATAGATAGTCTTCAAGTTTGAAGTAGTCCTTAAAAAAAGGCCAATACATAGATTTTTGTAATATTACATAACCAACATTAATATTGGCATCAGAGTTAGTCTACTTGTCACACCACACAATAGAGATAAAAGTTTAAAGGTTCTAAAACTTGGATTGGTTGTGGACCATGTTGAGTTAAAATGACAAGACAAGTCGGAATAAAAGTGGAGAACAGTGTTTATTTAAAAACAGATTTGCATTTCCGGTGGGCTGGGTTTAAGACGCCGCATGGTCTCCGATTAGGGGGGGAAGCAGGGTGGTCCCTAAAACGACACAGCACATTAAAACAAGTCCAGGAGGAGGTTTATAATAAAACCAACATTGGTAAACCAGGGTGTTACCTCAACACTGGATTCTTTGGGTCACCAGACTTAACAGAAGTCCATGGGATGGAGGGGGGCCCACCTCTGCTGTAGCATATAATGCTTCGCTCTTTGTCGAGCGTGGTCTCAGCCTGTGGGTCCCTAGGAGAGAGTGAGAGCCAGAGAGAGGTGAACAAAGAGAGATATCCCACTCTCCTCCTCTTAGGTGCCTGCGATCCTCTATGAGGAGGGATTTCCAGGTAAGTGGGGGAAAGAGTCCTCTTCTGCCCTGCCCAACACAACACAGCCCAGTCCAGTCCAGTTCAGTCCAGCACAGTCCAGCACAGCCCAGCACAGCACACCACAGCACGTCACAGCACGTCTCCTCCAAAGGTCTGAAAACACACAGTCTTCACCACTCCACACTGATTAGTAATTTCATGCAGCTGTCACCTCCAGCTCCTCACGGTGCGTTCAGGTGCACCGACACTGTAGGACATCTAAGAACACATTAAGGCTGGTTCAAAACACCATATGACACATTCCCCCACTTTTTTCCTGTCCACGTCCTCGGGGACTCAATTGTTCCTGTTGGTTCTGGTGGCAACCGCTCCCCATCAGTTCTATTTTGCACTCACCAGCCATAACGCTCCGGTGGTTGGCCTCGGTTTGTTCTCCGTGAGTGTCGGGTTGGGGGGAGTGGACGGTCATCTTCTCTGGCCTCATGGACTGACCCCTGGGAGGCTAGCATCAGCCATTGAGTTGCCATGTCTGCAACGGGGCCACGGGCATCACCGTTGGTTGGTTGGATTTCTTCCTGCAGAGGAATATGAAATGTACACAGGCGCAATCTATTGCGGTGGATGGTCCGGAGGGGCCCCTCCTTACCTTCTGGCCGTACCTGGTATGTTGGTCCCCCAGGTGAGGCAGGTTGCCTGACCACCACGTAGACATGTGGTTCCCATCTGTCAGCGAGTTTCCCTTGGTCGTAGCGGCGAGTTGTGTGTATCAACACCCGTTCACCAGGGAGAAAAGGTTGAGACTTTGCCTTTCGGTCGTAGCGCTCTTTGTCTCTGGAAGAGGCCTTGGCAAGATTTTCACCCACTTTTTGGTAGGCCAGGGCCAGTCTTTCATGATGACATTGTACCCACTGTTCTGTGGTAACCTTGGTAGTGGGCTTCCACACTCCGGATGCGACCTCCACTGGAAGGCGGGCATTCCAGCCATACATGAGAAAATGGGGGTATAGCCTGTAGAAGCATGTGTGGAGTTATTATAGGCCTGTACCAGTTCTGGCAAATGCTGGACCCACCTTGCACGTTGTTCAATTTCCAGGGTGCCCAACATGTTAAGCAGGGTTTGGTTCCAGCGCTCACAGGTGGCGTTGCCCTCCGGATGGTAGGGTGTTGTCCTGCTTTTCCTACATCCATAATATTGACAGAGTTCTCTCATTAAAACAGAGTCAAAGTTTGCACCTTGGTCCGAATGAAAACGTTCGGGACATCCCACAGTCTGAATAATGTGTTTGAGGATGGCTTTGACTGTGGTGCTTGCCGTCTGGTCCCGTGTGGGAATGGCCCATGCATACTTTGTGAATAGATCAGTTGCTACAAGTACATACTGGTATGCATCTGTAGGTCGACTCAAGGTCAAAAAGTCAAGGGCCACAACTTCAAGGGGAGCATGTGTAGCAATGGACATCATGGGCGCTTTACCTTCAGGATGTGACTTGCGTCGAATGCATCTTTCACACTTGGATGTCCATTCGGCCACATCCTTTTCCATCTGAGGCCAGTAGAAAGCTCTCCGGAGGATAGAGCAGATCTTTGCAGCACCCAAGTGGCCTTGGCGTCTGTGGTACTCGTCCCATGTGGCCCAACGATGCTGTAGGGGGACAAGAATCTGAGACATTAATTCCTTAGAGGCTGGGTCCTGGACCCACCGAATTAATACTCCGTCCACCATTTCGAGGCGGTCCCACTGCCTGAGGAGTCGGGTCACGGCTGCTGGCTCTTTACTGCGTTCTTTTTTTGTAGGTGGCTGGTTTCTGCTGATGTAATACCTCAGGCGCTGAATGGTGACGTCTCCCTCCTGTAATGGCTGCCAGTGGCCAGGGGCCCATACAGCATGCACTGTACAAGCCTCGGTTTCAGAGGTCTCTCTTGTTGAATGGGAGCTTTGGACCTGTGGTGGAAGTCGAGACAGCACATCAGCGTTAGCATTTTCCTTTCCTGGCCTATACTTCACATCGAAGTGGAAATTAGCAAGCTGAGCTGCCCAGCGTTGTTCAACGGCTCCCAATTTAGCTGACTGAAGGTGAACAAGGGGGTTGTTATCTGTAAACACAGTGAACTGTGTGCCCCAGAGGAAGTCTTTAAACTTGTCAGTCACAGCCCATTTTAAAGCGAGAAGTTCAAGTTTGAACGAACTATAATTAGCATCGTTCCGTTCTGCTGGCTGGAGGCTGCGGCTGGCGTAGGCTATCACACGTTCTTTTCCGTCCTGAACCTGTGCAAGAACTGCACCTAAGCCTGTGAGACTGGCGTCAGTGTAAACTCTGAAGGGGAGGGCAAAATCTGCAAAACCAAGAATTGGGGCTTGGGCGAGTGCCTCTTTTAAGGTTTTGAAGGCATCCTCACACTCTGTGGACCATTGTATTATTGCTTTCTTCTCATTTTTGGGGACGCCGGCCAAAAGGGCATTAAGTGGCTGAGCAACCTTGGAAAAACCAGCAATGAAGCGCCGGTAATAGCCAGCAAAGCCAAGAAATGACCTCACTTGACTGACAGTCTGTGGTGTGACCCAGTTTTGCACACAGGCTATCTTTTCAGGGTCTGGGGCCACTCCTTCTCCACTCACCACATGTCCGAGGAACTTCACCTGCCTCTGGAATAAAGCACATTTATCAGGGCGTAATTTCAAGCCAAAATCAGACAGCCTCTTAAATACCTTTTCGAGGTCATTCATGTGGGTTTCAAAGTCGGCAGAGAAGACGATGACATCATCCAGGTATACTAATGCAGAGTCAGAGACTAGACCCCCAGGCATCTCTGCATCAGCCTCTGAAACGTCGCAGGAGCGTTACAGAGGCCAAAGGGCATGCGTTCAAACTCATATAACCCAAATGGGGTGCAAAAGGCAGTCTTTTCTCTGTCTTGAGGTGCAACTTCCACTTGCCAGTAGCCGCTGGCCAGGTCCAGAGTGGAGTAGTATTCTGCCTTGGAGAGAGTGGTTAATGCCTCTTCGATGCGTGGTAGTGGGTGGGCATCTTTATGAGTGACAGCATTTAATTTGCGATAGTCAACACAAAAACGCAACTCACCACTCTTCTTGCGGACGAGGACGATGGGGGCGGCCCATGGGCTGGAGCTTTCTTTTATGATTCCGGCCTTCAACATGTCCTTCAGGAGGCCACGGACTTCCTGGTACATAGTTGGAGGGATGGGCCGGTAACGCTCACGAATTGGTGCCGCTACACCAGTGGGGATGTTATGTTGCACCTGACCTGTACATCCAAAGTCCTCGTCATGTTTTGCAAACAAATGTCCCCAATTTTGCAACATGGTCTGCATCTTCTCCTGTTGGTTGTCAGTCAAGCCATCACCTTGGAAACACAAATTTTGTACAATCTCGTCCTTGCAGTCAGTGTTCACTTGTCCTACACCCACCTCCACAACACCAGGGCTGACTTCTTTTAGGGTGAGGTCCTCCATTTCCCTTATGTCAGATGGACAGGCTGAAGAAGTGGCAATAGATTGGTAGCGTTTTAACCATATAGGGTAAGGGGCCAGGTTTCTTACCCGTACTGGTATTCGTCCACGGGTTGCAGTAGCCAACGCTCGAGCAGCTGAGACCAGCCCTGACTCTTCCAGGGGCTCCACCAATACACTGTCTCCATCGAGGACACTGGAAGGCGCTCTCGTCCAGAGCAAAATCTCACTCTGGCCTGGAACACACACAGGAGACTTGTAGGCTGGCCGAAGGGTCCCGGGGCGAGGCGTCACGTCGATGCGCCTACAAACTTCAAATGACATTTCCCAGGCCTTTTTCACTGGGTTTGGGACAGAAGTAAAGTTGTGTTTTGCCGGCAAATCAGGTTTAGTTGCATTCCAACAGCATTGAATAATGTTCATACCCAACAGAGGTGGGTCATTTGGGTCACCATTTGTGTCCTCGGTGATGACGACTCCCAACTCACCCAGTGTCAGGTCCCCCACTTTAACTTCCATCATGGCGTAGCCTACGTAGGGTATCTTGGTTTTGTTGGCTGCCCTTAGCCTCAGCCATTTGAGGTCTCCAACAGGACCTGGTTCCTGCATGGGGAAAAGACGGTTAAAGCAGGTTTCAGGCATTAATGTCACAGGTGAGCCTGTGTCCATGATACAATCTACTGTTTTACCATTAAAGGTCACTGGGACTTTTGGGCAAGACCCAACTACAGTTTCTCTGACAAGTTCGTTTTGGGCCGCTGTATGGCCACCAGTCACCTGGCCCGTGGTAACTGGGTTCAGCAGTTTAAATCTTGCTGTGGGCATTCTCTGTAGAGGTGGCCACTTACTCCACACCGCTTACATATAGGTCGGCCTTGCTCATCCCATCTCAAACCAAAACCTGTGTCTTTGGTGGAATTATGGTGCTGTGCATGTGCTCTAGGAGTGGCTCTCGACCTCCTCTCTGAATCCCTAGTTCGGAGTCTCTCTTGCTGGTGTGGTCTCCTAGGGCTCGGGCTACGTGGCCTCTGATCTCGCCTCTGCTGGTAAGGTGTAGGGCTGCGAGGGTAGCGTTGGTGGTTGATTGGGCTATTATGAGGGGGAGTTACCTGTTGCACTGGGGAGGAGTGGAGCCTCTGGAACTCCTGTTGTATGACTTCACATATATGTCCCTTTACCTCCTCCAGTATTTCATCCTTAAGTTCTGTCTTCCAATCTGTTGTCAGGTTTGGCGCCACCCTCCTTTCGGTGACAGAGGCACATGTTGACTCTAGCCGGTCCCCCTCCACTTGGTCCATCTCCATGTCTAGAGCCATTTGCCGAGTCCTAACAAATGTAAAATCTGGGGCCTCTCTAAGTTGTTTTCTTACCCCACTTCGAATGGCTCCTGGTTGCAGCCCTGTGACAAACTGGTCACGTAGTTGGACATCCATCCGTGCAGGGGCTTGAGGATCTCTAGACTGCAGTCTCTTACCCAGCTCGCGAAGGCGAAGAGCATAGGCTCGAATAGTTTCTGCTGGCTTTTGTCTGCAGTCAAAAAACATAGAGCGTAGTGAACCAATAAATTCTTTATCGCCATACAGTTCGTCAAGAAAGTCAAATATCATTGCAGGGGTGGCCCTCTCTTCTTCATCCAAAATCAAGACTTCGCGTCTGGCTTCTCCCTCAAGAGTGCTAATGATGAAGTCACATTGTTGCGCTTCAGCCCATACCTGTGCTCTAAGAATGGCTTGCATCTGGTTTCTCCACTCATTAAAATCCAAGCCATGGCCGGTGAATTTTGGGGCCCAGGGTGCCCCTATGAAAAAAGGTGCCACCATGGCAGGTGCTGGATTTGCCATAATTCCTGGTCTAGTATATTAACCCAATAAGGTCCCAACACTACAGTCCAAGTTCTGCCAAAACAACGCCAAAATATGTCACACCACACAATAGAGATAAAAGTTTAAAGGTTCTAAAACTTGGATTGGTTGTGGACCATGTTGAGTTAAAATGACAAGACAAGTCGGAATAAAAGTGGAGAACAGTGTTTATTTAAAAACAGATTTGCATTTCCGGTGGGCTGGGTTTAAGACGCCGCATGGTCTCCGATTAGGGGGGGAAGCAGGGTGGTCCCTAAAACGACACAGCACATTAAAACAAGTCCAGGAGGAGGTTTATAATAAAACCAACATTGGTAAACCAGGGTGTTACCTCAACACTGGATTCTTTGGGTCACCAGACTTAACAGAAGTCCATGGGATGGAGGGGGGCCCACCTCTGCTGTAGCATATAATGCTTCGCTCTTTGTCGAGCGTGGTCTCAGCCTGTGGGTCCCTAGGAGAGAGTGAGAGCCAGAGAGAGGTGAACAAAGAGAGATATCCCACTCTCCTCCTCTTAGGTGCCTGCGATCCTCTATGAGGAGGGATTTCCAGGTAAGTGGGGGAAAGAGTCCTCTTCTGCCCTGCCCAACACAACACAGCCCAGTCCAGTCCAGTTCAGTCCAGCACAGTCCAGCACAGCCCAGCACAGCACACCACAGCACGTCACAGCACGTCTCCTCCAAAGGTCTGAAAACACACAGTCTTCACCACTCCACACTGATTAGTAATTTCATGCAGCTGTCACCTCCAGCTCCTCACGGTGCGTTCAGGTGCACCGACACTGTAGGACATCTAAGAACACATTAAGGCTGGTTCAAAACACCATATGACATACTCACCAGTCTAATCCATTTTAGTGGATTATTAAGGTGCATTAATTGATATTTTTAAACTACTGGGGGGACAGAGCCTTCTCTGTTGCCGCCCCCACCCTCTAGAATTCACTCCCCCAACCCATCAGAGACTGTACAGACCCCCACACCTTCAAATCACTCCTAAAAAACCACCTTTTAACTGGCTTTTAATCTGTAAATTAAACTTTTGTATTTTTGTTCTTGTATAGAAACTATGATAATTTTCTGCATTGTATTTTAAACTGTGTCTTTATGTAAGCGTCTTTGAGCACTTGTAAAAGTCCGTTATAAATAAAACGTATTATTATTTAAACTGTAGTTCTTGCGTATGGACACAAGGGGGAGCTCTTGGCCAAGATTCAGCTGAGACACAAGTCACCGTGTACAGTAGACTGTTGTACTTGTGCTAACTTAAATACTTAAATTGTGACCATTTAAATACACAATAAACATTACACTGCACTCAAATGTAATCACAGGTGTGACCACTGATCCAAACACAAACAGAGAAAAACAATCAACAATTTGTTCACATATTTATTTTTCACAATGAGGTATCACAAATAACTACAAGCGAAGCAGACATTCATGAAATGTCCTGGTCTAGCAGCAGATAAGATAATTACAACTGAAAACAAAGAATATATACACAGGCCCATCCTACACAAGCAACAACCAGTGACAGCAGTGCATAGAGTTAAAGCGATATTCCGGCCTAAGTGTAAGCCACGGTCAAACACACCGTAACACCGAGTCAGACCCCCCCTCGAGAGATTAATTTACCCGACCGCTAGATTCACGAGTTCCACCAACTTCAGCAAAGACCGCACTATCGCCACACACACGGCGCTCTGCGGATCCACTGTAAAAAACCGCAAAACGCCACTTTTAGCCACAAATAATGCTCAGAACTGCACCAAAGTTCATCAATAGTACATTGCAAAGCTAGCGGATGTTTGACGGCTCGTCCTACGTGCTGGACCGTGGCTTTCACTTACGCCGGAATATCGCTTTAAGTGCATAGTATAGGCTGAGCCTATTTTGGCTGTTTTTGAATACATACAGTACTTTTGATTTTGCCTTTCATGTCTAAAAATACATAACATGCCCATGGTTTGGTGTCTTTTTTTCCAGCATAACTTCATCTACATTATCTGAAAATTCTTTTGTTTCCCTTTAACCTACATGATTAACACATTGGACCCAAAAATACACCAATCATCACATCTGATTTGAAAACACATCAAACACATCTTTTGTTTTTCCCACCTTGTAAAATGACAGAAAATTACAAATATATAAAAATATTTTTTTAAACAATCAAATTCATCATATCTCCAGTTTTACGCGATCTATCAGAGTCGAGTGCAGCGCTACAGGCAACCTGGTTTTGTTTTTAAGGCACTTTGAAGACGTCATGTGATCTGATCAAACCGACAGCGAGTTCAAGTCTCAGGAAGAAGCTGCACTTTGTTCCCGACTCCGGAACGCGATCGATGGAATTATTAATATTGATTAGTGTGGCAGTGTTTAGCTGCGGTGACCGCGACACCGACGCTCCTGATGGAAATCCAGGGTGATGCTGTGGCTCTGAGGCTGAGGAGGGTGAACACCATGGCAGGTGTTTGTCACCGTCAGAGGTATTTATGAAGGTGAACCTGGAGATGCCAGTGTTTCTGTTGAAGGCCACAGTGGACATGTTTCATTATATCCAAAATAACTTTAACAGTCTGAAGTACTGTGTGGTTTCTGCCTGTGAACAGTGCTGTAACAAATACAGCTTCTTCAATGAGATGTTTCTTTGGCAAAGCGCTTTCTAATACTTGCTGCACCTCTGCCGGTGCCCAGCTCCATTACCATATTTTAATGATGATTGAAACAGCAACAGCACTACCACCAATGAAGAGCACTGCCTTGAGTAGCCGTTGTTTAAATTCCTGGTCTGTTCCAGTCACATCTCTTCCAGTTGTGTTTCCTCCGCCATTGTTGTTGAGGTTGTTTGTCTCCTTCACACCTCCAGCTGTTTGGTCTGTGGAGCAGAAGCAGACGATCAGCTGTCAGGTCTGTGGTTCAGTCATCACATCAACAACCAGGACTCTGAGTCTGGACTCTACTGACTCACCTCGGACATTTACAGTGATGTTGTAGGAGGACTTGGTGCCAAAGCTGCCGTTTCCATCAGAGCCCTCTTTTCTCCCGCTGGTGATGAAGTGACACTCGTAAACCCCTGAGTCGCTGAGTGTCACGTTCTTGAGGATCAGAGTCACATTGTTGTTGTTGTTGTTGTTGTTGTTCTTCATCAGAGGCTCCACCAGCTCCACACGGCCTACATAAGACGGATGCTGGTTTCCTACATCAAGCCGGTCGTCCCTAAGAAGGGAGACGTATCCCCCCTCGAGGCCACGTTTGATCACTTCCAGAGCATCAAATGACACGCCTGTGGGACAAACACAGGTCAGAGGGACGTTGCCTCCAAGAAGAGCTGGGATAGTTTGACCTGATGAAGAGAGAGAGGAAAAACAGATTAAAGTACAGAAGTCAATCAAAAACATCCTGTTTATAAGTTTCATGTTTGTCATGTCTGTAGATTTAGGTGTCGGTCAGGTTTAGCAACTTCTTCAGTGGCCTCCACAGACTGTCTAATATAATATATAATAATATAGGCTATACTGAGCTGTATTTCCTCATCTGAACATCTGTCAGAGAGAAAGTAAACATAAGTGGATCAGTGTGATGTATTTAACCTCTCCCTCCGTAGTGAAGCTGCACCATGAGTTAAATGGTGGCCCATCCTTTATATCCGACTTGAAGATGAAACTCTGAACAACCTGTTGACAGCTCACGAGCTACCTTTAAACAACCGTCTGCCATGACATATCACTCAAGTGTCACAAAATCGAAATAAACATTAGCTGTGATTAAATGAATCAGATAAATAAAGTTGGATCTTGTTGCAAAACAAATACTGGATGGAACAAGGTAACGCTACACGGCTAGCGACGCTAGCTGTTAGCCACCAGCTAATGCAGGCTAACGTTCCTAGTCCTGGTCCAAACACACTTGTACAACATTTATAGCGTTGACAAATCAACACAACTGATTGATTAGTACTGATCGATAATGTCACTTACCAGAAAGTGAAAAGACGGGGGCCAACAGGTCGAGGAGGAGGAGGAACAGGGGGGCGGCTAACATAAACAACCTGTGATGGAGAGAAAACGCACGTTCAGCGGCACAAACATTAATAACATGGCGTTACAATCAAAACAGACTAAGATCCGTTCATGTTTACCTTCGATAAAAAGTCTCCATCGCCTGTGGCTGCAGCGAGGGTCACAATAAAAACAGAAGACGTCTGGACCATAGATTACAACACATGGATGGATGAATGAGACACTTCCTACTTCCGCAGTGCTCACAGCTGCTTCTTCTTCGTCGCTCCGCTTCAGGAGCATTACCGCCATCTGCTGTCCACTCTAGAAAACTGCAGCTGACTGTCCGCGTCCTCCTCGCCTGTCGCCCATATTTGCCTAACTTACATGTCTTCCGCACATTTAGCCCATGCTGTAGATGCAGGTTCCCCACACTGTGAATTCACATTTCCTCATTTCGGATGTTTGTAAATTCAACCTGTTTTAAACACCTCGCCAGACAGCAACATCTCAATCGACGTCACCTTTTTTCTTCTTTTTTTCCCCGTTGTTTTTTGTTTTCTTAATCGAGGGTCGTAAAGTAAAATAATGTCTTTCTTCCTGTTCTTCTGACCATTGGACCTCCGTCTTTTCTTTAAAGTTACTGTAACAGTAACATTCACCTTCTTTACGCGTATTTTGTCCATATTTTTTGGATCCTTTTGTTAATCCATCAGCGACTCGCCGTGGCATCCACCACCCAAAACGAAATGAAACAAAACTGTTCTCAGTTCTTGGTGGACAGCACATGATCTCCATATTAGGTTATGTCCCTTCTTTCCAATTCCAATCCTTCTGTTTCTTCTCCTTCACGGCGGTCGCGCGACGCTCCGTACCAAAGCAGGTCGGCCTACAGCAAGCCGCTTGAAAATCGGTCAAAAACTGAGCGTGTTCTGGTTATTTCAGTATGGCGTCCGTTGAGGCCTTTACTTGCTACGATGGTGCAATTCCTTTCTGTTTTAACGCCTGCGATTTAGCAATGCAGTCGACCTACGTTTGCTCCTCCTTCTTCTTACAGGCTGTAACCGCAAATGCTTTCCAGTGCGTGAGATCCCGCCTCATTGGGTGTAGTAGGCCTATGCCCCGCCCCCCAACCGCCCGCTTCACATGTCACTTGTACTTTGTACTTTGACCTATTACGTGGATCAGAAACCAACTTTTCGGGGGGAAAAATGTATCACATCACATTCCAACATAGCTCACCAATTAACACACATCACATCCACGTGAGAAGCAAATGTAAATAAAATGTCAAAGCTTTGCAACATGACTTTGCAACAGTGCTGGTGTCGTCGCAGTGACGAGCCGTCATGGTGTTTGTATTAAGCCTGTTGAAAGCCGCGTGTCATCCATCTCAATATACTCCGAAATGTCGCTCTTTTTACTGTATGGATCTGAGCTGTTTATTCAAATGGGTCTTCGGTACCGAGACAATACTGTATTTGCACCTGTCAAAATTGCCGCTCATAATTTCCACCGCAGCCTCCATGTTTCAACCAGTAGCTCCAGTATGATTTTAAGAAGTAGAGAAGGCGCGCAATAAAAACAACAAAAACAAAAATGCCCCTCAATTACTGAGATGCAGATTCGCACGGGACTAGTTTAACTAGTTTGCTGATATATAGCCTATTCGCGGGGGGATTTTTACTTTACAAATTACTGACATGGCGCATTCGCACGGGATTAAGATCACAGACGTCCTCCGTGATTATTACAAATTACCAGAGGTCCCCAGGTAATAGGCTACTAATCCCGTGCGAATAGGGCTTTTAAAAGATAGGAAAATGCAACACTTAATTGATTTCGATTTGATTATTCTAATTGCAAAATTCCACAAAACCAAATTTTCCAAAGGTCGACCTTTATTTCCTGTTTTTGAAATTGATTTCAAGAACTACTTTGAATGTATTAAAATAATTGATAAGAAATGTATACACACTGTAAACATAATTCAAGAAATCTTTGGAGAAATGTAGCCTAATATGTCTTGCCCTCTTCCCCCTTTTTTAAAATTTCATTTCATTTATTTGTATTATTATGTTTTAATTGCTCCATACTGACATACACACTTCATTTAGGCTACTTTATGTCTCATACTGTAATTACTCATTTTCTTGGTTTGAGATGCCAGACTTTGTTTTATACTATCCATGGTCAATGAATATTAGAGAAGAATCTGAATCCTTTTTTTAAAATTATTATTATTTAAAGTTATTACTATTTAATTTGTTGTTGTTTTTTTTGTATTTATTTATTTTTCTCTCCCTTTTTTCTTTTGTAAAATTGTTGGATAATTTTGATTGTGGGGGAGATATCGGGAGGGATGGGAGGGGGAAAAAAACCCACTTGTGTATTGTCGATTTACATTGTGAATTATCTGACCCAAAGTGGAATAAATAAATAGCCTAATAGCCAATAGGACGCGAGCACATCTCCTCTTGCAGGCTCTGTCTGCCTTTCTGAAGTTGTGGTCTGGCCCCACAAAGCTGGAAGCAGAAACAAGCAGATAATAAATAACCAGTTTGCCTTTAGACCATATACATAGGCTATTATATCACAATGCAATGTCTTTCACCAGTGACTGTTAAACAATAGGCTATATGCTGTGCTGGCTGAAATCCAGGAAGTAGTTGTACTTCCTGGTTGGTACTTTCTGAATTTCAGAAATTTTCAGATTTTTTATTTATTTTTTAGTCAGACACACCTGATAAATCAGTTTGCCAATCGTGTAAGACAGGACATACAGTAAAGGAGCTGGCTGAAATTCAGGTAGTACCAACCAGGAAGTATAGATGTGGATTGTGTTACGTGGTCTTTTCATGTGACCTCAGAGCAGCTACACCAGACTGACGCATACAGCTGTCGGTCTGTTTCTAACAACAACCATAATTGGCATTGGTTCAACGCACTAGACCGCACTAGTACAAGAGACAAAAGAAAAAAAGAGTGAGTCGCAGCGCTGTGACTCTTTTTTTTTTGTCAAGAAAGTCGTCAGCTAGATGTTGTTGTGAGATGTGCCACTGACACTCAGGATGTAGAGCTGTAGGTGTCACATGAAGCAAACCGCTGCACCCTATAAATCAGAAAAACAAGTGGTGACATTCACTGAACTAATTGTCAGCTCTTGCAATGCTGAGTTAGAAAGTGCAGTCTACTATTGGCAAGTCTGTGGTGTGGGTCACTTCCTGGTCTGGTCAGCTCTAGAACCATTATAACCACTATGTGTGTGGGATGAAGTTTAGAGTGTGAATGAATGAGTTTACAAGATACAACCTGATACTAGATGATAAAAGTTTTAAAGTAGCAGGAACGCAGGCTGCATGACTATATGTAATGTATTATTATATGTAACTGTGCAGCAGCTACATATCACTTCACTTTAGCCACTACGTCTGTGGTTTGAACCGGACGTCAGGTACAAACCTACCTCCCCCCCACTTCTCACTTCCTCTGAACTCAGCCACTCTTTGTTTCTACCAACGTCTAAACTTGGTTTAGGAAACCAGTACCATCAATTGGCCACTATAATACTTTATTATTATTTATTATTTAACATATCATAAACACAATAAAAGCCCAGGTTATTTTTGATCAAAAGTCCAGCTTCAAATTGTTCCATTACAACAAGGGTTAATGTGATGTCAGTGAACGCATCGTGCGTGGATGATGATCTTTGACCTTAGGTTAAGGTGTGAAAAAGTCTTGAATTTCTCTGTTTTATTGTTGCAATGATTATCATTTTCATGTTAAACTTCAGTACAAAGGTGTCTCTGAAGAGGAAACCGCAAGACAAAACACCTACATCTGCAGAGGAAGGAGGAGGAGGGTGACTGGATGTGATGTTTTATCATGTTTTTTTTTCCGTGTCGATCCAACATCACCATCGTGTCATGATGGACGAAGGGTCTCTGATGACGCTGTTCGGTAAGTCGACGTTTTTATCTAATCAACCAAAGTAAATCAACCAAATATCCATTCTGTTGTGTTCACACATTGATGTTGGTCAGTTTTGTTCTGTTTTCTTGTTTAAATCTTTAACCGACCTTGGTTTCATTTCTCTGTACTGTAGCTCTGGCCTCTCTGCTGTGCTGCACCACAGAACAAGGTCTGTACATTTACTAAGATACAGTTTATGACAAGTTTTGAGGTGGTTTCCGATAGAGAGCCTAAGCCGAAGCAGAAGAGAAGCTCGCCATGGGACCTCAATTCAGAAGAAATCTCCATGGAAGAGAATGAGAGTCAAAATTTTATTTTGTGATCACAAAATGGCAAGTGTTACTTCCTGCCTCCACCGGGCACGAAGCAAGCTTTTGACTCACGTCACTAGTTTGACCGTGGGAGTACGCGTTTTTCACCAGTACGCAGGTACAAACAAGTCAAAATCTCTCCAAAAATGATCATGGTCATTGAACAGTGACTGATCAAGAACTAAAACGTTGATTGATAAACCAATAGATAAGACTTGTGTCTACATTTTAAAGTTCAAATAGAGTTTCTAGGTAAAGGTTTGCCAGAACAGTAGACATTTGTAAAAGTCCAATAATTGGTCAGTGCCTCGACGTGTTTGCCCCATGGCCCTCATTACAACTTAGACTAAATCAATAAAGAAATGACCATAAAACAGACCATT
The DNA here is from genome assembly GCA_030347415.2 of Decapterus maruadsi. Lineage (NCBI taxonomy): Eukaryota > Metazoa > Chordata > Actinopteri > Carangiformes > Carangidae > Decapterus > Decapterus maruadsi. Next base: position 4,595,750 of record CM064898.1, read on the forward strand.
ATCCTGCTCTCGTCCTGCAGCCTCTCTGACTGTGAGTCCCAGCAGCTCCCAGTTCTTCAGAGGAGAGTCTGTGTCTCTGAGCTGTGAGGACGAGTACAGCTCTGGTGGATGGACGCTGAGGAGGAACACCAGCCGACGAAACAGGACTCAGTGTGGAACCGACTGGGGGAAATCTGTTGGTTCTTCCTGTAAATTCAGTCTGATCGCCACCTGGGACAGTGGAGTTTACTGGTGTGAGTCTCCAGGGGGAGGAACCAGCAGCAGCATCAACATCACTGTGACTGGTAAGACTGGTCTGAGTCAGAGCTGATGAAGCTCAGCTCCACTGGATCAACTGTTGTCCTTTGTCTCTGTGTCCAGCTGAACCAGTCATCCTGCAGAGTCCCGCCCTCCCTGTGACGGAGGGAAGCGATGTCACTCTGAGCTGTCAATCAACCGAGTCCCTGAACCTCTCAGCTGCTTTCTACAAAGATGGCGTCTTCATCGGGAAGCAGCCTACACGTCACATGACCATCCACCATGTGAAGAAGTCTGATGAAGGCCTCTACAGCTGTGACATCAGTGGTCATGTGTCTCCATCCAGCTGGATCACCGTCACAGGTCAGGAGGTCAAAGGTCACAGGCTTTCACCTCTTATTTCATCCACATATTCACCTGGTCCGGTGGGATTCTCCACAGGAAAACCAGTAACAGAAGCTCCTCCCACCTCTTCCTCAGCCCCGCCTCCTGACTCTTCCTCCTTTTGGCTCATGGTCATCCTCCTCCGTCACCTGGCGGTGATCTGTCCGTACTTCATCTCCACCGTCCTCATGGTGTCACTGTATCGTCAGAGAGCCTCAGGTATCATCAGCTCATGGTGTTTTCTGCTCCCATCGTTAGAGCTCAGGATGAAACTGTAAATAAATGTTTTCATTCACTCTTCTGACAGAAAAAGATCCAACTGTCTCTATGGCAACAGCACAGCCCAACCACGCTGAGCAGAGATTGGCTGAGGACAGCGATGACATCATGATGGTCACCACTGAACATCACTTCTAAGACTTTAGACTTTAGTTTCATGTGGTTACGATTTAAAACTCAACATTTATCAAAGAAAATCAATATAAATTCAGTTTTAATTGTTGCTATTGGTTCTGTTTTCTGTATTATGTATGTATTATGTATGCTAGCCTCAAAATGTCTGTTCACTGATTCACAACTTCTCAAATAAATTGTTCTGTTGTTTCAGTGTTTTGCAGAACAAAACTTTAACTGTTATTTGGTAAATATTACTAATACAATACATACTATTATTGTAAAACGGTGCATATTTAGGAATACTATGCTATGACAACCGTCCCTGTTCCATGTCGCAATCTCCTAACGCTATTCAAATAAATATTGTGGTTAATATGTCATAACCGTCTTTAAGGTATGGTATTTAGCAGACAGGTGTAAATTTAATATGTAACCGTTTGGTGAGCCTATAGTCCAAATAGTCTAAGAGTATCTATGTAAAAACTCTCCTAAATCCAGGCGTTCATCCCAGTCTGGGTCAAACTGGTCGGTTTGATTTTTACCGTTCGTCGCCATTTTTTCCAACGGCCGTCAGTTTTCACTCGGCAACATCCAAACGTCCGGTTCTGGTCCAGTTTGTCCTCTCGTCGTCGCCAAAGTTGTACCTTCACACAGCAAAGACTATTTACTTCCAAGATCTCCATTTAACTGTGAGTTTCAACTATTAAACTGCACTTCACTCTGTAACTTAACACCGTAACGACAGCACTAGCTAAAAAAAAGAACGGCTGATTATCCGACTCGTTGCTAAGTAACAAGGTAACAACAGTTTGTTTACTCAGCACGTGTCCAATCCACTTTATTCGATTTTTATATGCATTCCTTGATATTTACAGCTTATGGTTGAACACTAGGGGGAGCCAATAGACAGGAAAGGCATTTGGTTGAATGCTTGAATAAATTGATTTTTTTTTGGACTGTACAGCAGAGTTTGAAGAGTGAATTTAATATTTTGACAACTATTTCCCAATAACGTCAGATTTGAGTCTACTTATGAAAAAAAAAAGCATATCCATGAAAGCAGCATCAAATCCTTCAGCCTGGTGTCTAGCACAATGTATAGCTTATTGTGATGAGAAAACACATTTATTTTGTGGAAAAGAAAAAAAACTTGAGATTCTCATTGACATGAATAAATGAAACAGTTGCCAGTTCATATTGAAGACTAAATGCTCCCCTATGAGATAGAAAGGCTATCTTGGACTCAAATGGAAGCTTATGAATTAAAGAATATTTCTATAGGCCTATATTAGGTATAGATGTTCTCCATAAAGTGCTGAAAAATAATAATTTTCATGAGAATTTGTCAGGCGAACAGTAGTTTTTTGGTCTTTTTTGGGATGTTGAGGGTGATATCTTAAAATCAAGTTGCAACAAACCCCAGAATCTTTTTTTCTTGCCTTCCCCTATGTGTCAAGATACTCTCTGCCAAATTTTACAGTTTATATTTATGCCATTGTAGTACCCAAATATTTGCATTTACATACTTTCGCCAGCAAAATGACCCCAGAAGAGGGGTTTTGGACCCCGTAGCTTTCCTGCAGCTAGTTGACCGGGTTGTCCACCCAGGTTTTAATCCTTGAAGGTCCTAGATATCATTTCTGGTGTCAAACCTTTTACAACGCTCCATGTTGTTGTTTTTTTTGCTTTGCCACCTGGGTATAACTGATGCAATCTCATTCCATAAACAACCATGTCAGAAGACGCATCCTGTGATAGAGGAGAAGATTTTATTTTTCTTTTCCACAAGGGTCAAATTATTGACATTCATCAAGCAAATAAAACATCTAAAGAGATTGCTGAGGCTAAAATTGCTTTAAGAACTGTTCAACACATTATTAAAAACTGGAATGAGAGTGATCCAGCTCAGCTCATTGTGGTGGCCCTAAACAAGATTTGGCTTGTGGCCACTCCAAGCACAAGCACTAAATCACACACTGCTTCCAACTGAATGAATGGACACACACAGATTAAATCAAATTGAATTTGTTTGTAAATTTTTCATACATAAAAGCAACACAAAGTGGCTCACAGAGGCTTGACAAGTGAGAAAAAAAGTCAAATGTCCTGGAAAAGCTTCAGTTGTCCTGAAAATGATTCACCACATCAGCTCCCAGAGCTCTATTTGCTGTTTTCTGACCTCACTAAGGATTTATTTTCTAAAAAAAAAAAAAGTGCCTATAGTGAGAAAACTATAGAGACTTTGAGTTGATGAGTGTTTCCATGTTTGTGTTGTTCTATGATAAATTCATAGGAATTTCTAAGCATGTAACTGTAAGAGATTATTGCATAAGAGCCACAGACTGCACATCTTTAGATCAGACTTCCGCGGCTGAGAGAGGAAGAAACATAGAAACAAAAATGCATGAACAGAACATGGAGGATGTAGCCTGTAATAAAATGTCCTGGAAAATGATTTCAAGAAGAGTGGGAACCCTGCTGTGCTTTTATGTGGCCAAGCTCTATGTGATTGATGGGGCGATTGCTTCATGCAACATCCTGGGTGTCATTAGTATAACTTCTTCCTGCCAACGTTCCTGGGAGAAAAAAACTCACTCTTTTTTCTCTCTTGCCAGCACTAGAGTGGGAACCAGTCTCTGTTCCACCGCAAGAATCGTCCCTTCAGGGCACGTTAGACAAAGGAGGGGTTATTAACTCTGATAACAAGAAGCTGAACAAACACAAGTGTAGGCCACTTGTTGGACCACCTCACTCGTTTTTTGATGAGACAACAGTTGTATTCTCCCGAGTCGCCTGGCATCACATTGTTGATCATCAGAGACCCGTCGCAGGGTTAGGGTTAGGAACTCGTACCAGATCAAACTGGTACGACTTCACAGGAAGGAAAAACACAAGTTACAAGTTTCCTTGAACGCACCATGAGTTAGCAGCCCCCGCCCTCGTCAGGCATCTATTGGTCCTCGTGCTACGTGACCACATTCACGCGCATCCCTTGGCTGCACACACAGCCCTTCATGCCGTTCTCTCTCCTCATTGGATAACACTTGTATCCCACAAGAAAAAATTTCTCCTGGTTTACAGCAGAGCAGAGTGACGGAGAGACCAAACACTCTATGGAAGTGATGCTGACGGAAAATAGGACTATTTAGGACTTAGAGGAACTAAAACATTCCACTGATATCTGCTTTAAGTCGCCTTTCTGGACATCTGTTCTCTGGTTTGCCCCATCTACTGTATGTATGCAAATGAACAGCATTCCTCCTGCAGGACGTAGCCTATTACACTTGTAAATGCACACTTACTTGTAACACTAGTGTTCACTGAGGTCATAATAAGTCTCTGGGGTGTAACTAGTGATCCAGCTCAGCCTCAGGGTGTTGGTGGTGGCCCAAAACAAGATCTGGGTTTGTGGCCACTCTGAGCACAAACACTAAATCACACAGACACACTGCTTCCAACTGAATGAACGGACACACACAGATCAAATCAAATCAACTCAAATTTTATTTGTTTGGCACTTTTCAGACATAAAAGCAACACAAAGTTCCTCACAGAGGCTTGACAAGGTAACGTAGGTCAGATAAATAAGAAGGCCTGAGATTGTTAAAACATTTAAAATGCAGCGATTTTAAAACTGGTGTAGTGTGTTCCCGCCCTCTGGTCCTCGTCAGCACGCCTGCAGCTGAGTTTTGCAGTAAATGTATATTACCAGAGAGCAGGGCATTACAATAATCTCAGTGACAGGAGATAAAAGAGGCCTCCGTGCTGGCCTGAGAGACACACAGTGGACACTTGATGAGCTGCCAGACAAATCAATTTCCCTTTGGAGATGAATAAAGTCATTTGTATCCGTTACCCCTTTCACACTGGCCAAAAAACCAGTTTAAACCCGCTAACAATCGGCTTTTGGTGGCAGTGGGAAAGGCTAGTGATCCAGCTCAAACCTCAGGATGTTGGTGGGTTAAAATCAAGATTTCGGCTTCCTGTGAGCCACAAACCCGGGTCAATCCCGCAATTGCTTCCAACGTGAATGAACAGACACCACACAGATCAAATCAAATCAAATTTTATTTATTTGCACGTACCAAAACAAAGCTCTGCTCTCATCCGAGACTGGGATTAAAAGATCAAACAACACTGACCGAAAACAATTGAAACAAAAGAAAAGAAACTACAGTGTGTTTAACTCATAGATAAAACTGACGTGTTGTGCCGCGTACCCGTCATATGGCCATGGCGGACACGCTCTCCTCCGCTGAGTCCAGGTGCTCTGTAGAATATACGCCTGTTCTGCCTCGGGAAGACCTCCGCTGAGGGGGCTGTTGACCCAATGACAGTGCTCAACCGCAGGATGAGAAACAACATGGCTGCTCTGTCTGATCCCCACAGACTGGCTTATTGTGGTCAATGTGAAAGGGGCCAAATGCAAATGAATTTCGACCCGCGATGAAAAAGTCATTTGCTAATTTCAGTGTGAAAAGGGCTATAAAAAAGCTCATCTGCTACGTGGCGGTGATACAGTAGATCGAGGTGTTTCTGTTACTAATCCGACCCTAGGTAGACAAAGTAATAGAAACACCACAGCTGAAATGTAAACATGTTTGAGGTCATTTTTAGTTGTGTTCTTCACGGGGCTGCTTCATACCACCAGTTCATTGTCTTCATCAGCAGGACGTTAAGTTTAACACCTCTCTCAGTTATCTTTCCTACATCCCCGTTGCTGAGGTCACCTCTCCCTCTCTCGCCTCCAGCTGTTTCTGTGGAGCACAGATCAGAGATCAGCTGTCTGTGAACAACAGAACGGAGTCTGTGGTTCAATCACCAACCACCAACAACCAGGAAGAAGCTGCACCAAGTCACGACGACTCACCTGAGCCTTTTTAAAGGAACCAGTAACCAAAACCAGCAATAACGGCAGCAGCAACAGCTACGCCCACCAATCCCAGCCGTCCTCTGCTGTTTCCTGCAGCACGGTTGCTGGGGTTACGTTTCTCCTCCTCACCTCCAGCTGTTTGGTCTGTGGAGCCTAAGCAGATGATCAGAGATCAGCTGTAACAGAGTCTGTGGTTCAGTCGTCACATCAACAACCAGGAAGTAGCTGCTCCAGGACTCACCTGAGACGTTCAGGTAGACGGTGTTGAAGGGCCTGGTGCCAAAGCTGCTGGATGTGATGGAGTGGTCCATTGTCCCATTGAAGACGTGACACTCGAATTCACCTGAGTCGTTGAGAGTCACGTTGCTGATGACGAGAGAGGCGTCGTTGTTGTTCTTCACCTGAGGCTCCACCAGCTGCACACGGCCTTTATAGGATGGATGCTGGTTTTCTACATCAGGCCGGTCGTCCCCAAGACGCCACAAGAAGACGTAGCGCCCCTCGACGCCGCGTTTCAGCCACTCCACCGCTTGGATTGGGACGCCTTTGGGAACAACACAGGTCAGAGTGACGTTGTCTCCAGGACGAGCTGATGGAGAGAGAGAGGAAACACAGAGCAGAGAGGTTGAAGTACAGAAGTTAAAGGTAGGATCTGGAGTTTTGTTCCTTGCAGTTTGTGAACAAAACATTGAAACTCAGCCCCCCCTCTCAAGCCTGATTTATGCTTCTGCGTCGCGGTGACGACGTAGCAGCGGCGTCGACGCGGACCCCGATGCGGACCCTACGCCGTGGCCTGACGTGCACCTCCAAAAAATCCTGACTACACGTCGCGGCGACGCGAACCTTGGGGACTGTGATTGGTTTGCTCACAACGTCAGTGTGGTAAATTCACCCGTTCAGCCTCGACTGGTCGGACAGACCAACATGGACGTGGTGAACTAAGAAGCGGGTGTTAGCCGCGGATGCTAACCGCTAGCGCTAGCTGAAGTTAGCATCGAGCTAGCTCACTACAAAGGCCTTTGTTATCAGTGTCGGTCATGGTGGGGAGTCAGTCCGCGGCTCCAGTGCTTCACTCAGACTGTATTTTACTTTGTTGTCCTGACTGCTGAGAGATAGAGACTCATTAGCATCAGACGGTTACACCCCGCCTTTCCGAAGCCCCGCCTTTCCGACAATAGACTTCCATTCGTCGAAAAATGGGTTTTCTTTTTCCCTGTTTTTACTAAAGACACCGGTCCTATTTCGGTCGCAAAAGGCTACTGACATAAAGACCTCAGAGAAACCGTTCATTCTGCTTTCTAATGGTTCCTGTCTGGTTTTCCCTGATCTTTTGGACTAAACTTAACCAACTCATTTCTTCATTGCCTAAGCCCAACCAAAGCATCTCCCTCAGTTTTCAGCTGTCAGGACCCGTTTTCTGAAAAAAGGCTGTCGGAACAGTTTTTCTAACAGCGGGATGTAAATTGTTTTGTTTATTAAATAAACCTAATGGAAACGAGCTGTCCCCGATTCATTCTGTAAGAACAGCTAACAGCCCTGAGTGGGCTCTGGACAGTCAGAAGGAAAGCCACAACAGGTCATGATTAAGATGGATTTCATTTGTACAAGTCTAATGTTTATTTTTGGGCACAAAACTCCAGACCCAACCTTTAATCAAAAACATCTTGTTTATAAGTTTCATGTTTGTCATGTCTGTAGATCAGAGAAACCATTAGGAATATTCTATGGGTTTCTAATGGTTCCTGATGGTTTTCCTGATGGTTCCTGATGGAGGCTCCAATTCCCATTAGACCATTAGGATCTTAATGGTTCCTAATGGTTTTTTCTAATGGTATTCTACTGGATTTTTCAGCAGGGATAGGACCCGTTTTCTGAAAAAAGGTCCTAGGAGGAGACAGTTTTTCTACAGAGTGGATGTAAATTGTTTTGTTTATTAAATAAACCTATTTTGAAACGATACATCTTCTGATTCATTCCTGTAAGAATACCTTCCCTCACCCTCTCATGTGGCTTTGGACAGTCAGAAGGAAAGCCACAAGATTGAGACGGATTTCATTTGTACAAGTCTAATGTCTATTTTTGGGCACAAAACTCCAGACCCAACCTTTTAATCAAAAACATGTTGTTTATAAGTTTCATGTTTGTCATGTCTGTAGATGTAGATGTAGGCTAGTTGGTCAGGTTCAGCAGGAAGGACCAGCCTGTTTCTTCTGTTTCAGGCCACATTGTCTTCCCTGTTGCTTCTTATCATTGTATCAGAATGAAAAAAAGCAGCTGAGAGCTGTCAGATAAGTCCTGAGGCTAGAGAGCTTGGGCTTAACGTCCTGAGATTTAAGGGTTTTCCCTGGAGTTTTTCCTCAGTTGTGAGGGTCTAAGCAGGACAGAGGATGTTGATATTATGATGTCATGTAAAATTGCTCTGCCTGGCTTTATTCCTCTGCTCTCTGAACTGGGCCGCCTGCCCGCCTGCTCTCGAGCATAGTCATCCTTCTCACTGACGGGGCGTGGCTGGCTCTGACCCCCGACACAAAGAGCGCTGGGTGAGAGGAGCAGGGAGAACACACATCTGTGTCCAGGCAGAAAAACTAGGAATGACATTGTTGCCAGGCCACCAGACCACTCGAAGCAAACGTAGCCTGTTCACTGGTAACTGGTCAGTTTCTGACTCCTCTGACCTGCTGTTGATGCTCATAAACGTAAAAGTTGGTGAATCAGTCTATGATAATAAACTAATTAAAGGTGCACAGAAAAGAAAACTGAATTTGAGCCACTCTGGGTCATAAAATCTATCAGACGATGTAGGCCAAACTTTGTGCAAAATTCTATTTTTGAGTAAATCCGGGATGAAAGTGTTGTATTTTTTTTCGCATTGGACAATGCAGGCGCACGGATTATACGTCAGCCTGCTCACGATTCAAAAGCCACTGATATTGGATCTGTCATCCGTCATTCAAACGTCTAAACACACACACACGGAGCTCGGACTCGCCCCAAGCTTTGAATATCCCGCCTGCTCGGTAACGACCAATCAAATCCGCGCTCCTCACTCGGGTAAATTCGTTAGGTTTATGCTTATTAGATATAAACTTCATGGTCTTTTTTTTTTTTAACGTATATTTTTTTGGCTTTTCATGCCTTTATTTGATAGGACAGTAGAGATGTGACAGGAAATGGGAGGCAGAGATGGGGGGAATGACTAGAACAGGGGCCGCCTGCAGCGAGGACTATAGGCTAGCCTCTACACATGGGGCGGGTGCTCTACCAACTGAGCTAAACACCACCCCCACATGGTCTTTTGTGATATAACCAAATACTATCAGAAGGAGTTAGCAAAAAGCCTAATTAATGAAGATGAAATCTCACAAGTTAACTCAAGCAAATTTTTGGAGGTTATTCTAGATGACCACCTCAACTGGTCTAATCATATCGATCTTGTCTCCAAAAGAAGCATTTTGAGTCAAGTTCTCCCTTTAATTCACTCCTCAGCTTATTTAACCCTCTATTATAGTTTCTTGTACCCTCACATTGTCTGGGCAGCCAGCTATCTGAGAAAATGACTCTTAATAGAAGAGGTTTGAGGCTGATCTCCCACTCGCCATCAGCGCCTCTCTTTTTGAAATATCGACTCTTATCTATCGATAAGGTGAATGCCTATCAGACTTGCCTCTTTATCCATAAATGTATTAATAGGAAAGAAGATCTGCCTATTACTTGTCATGATTTCTTTATTCCGACTGCAGATGTTCGCTCAAACAAAGCTTAGTCATAACACTTTAATTTTTACAACAGGTCCGAACATCAACATTACTTATAGAGGCCCTAAACTCCCATCATTAAAACCTGCTGTTTTTTGTTCAGAAACTGTTGTGGTTCGTGGTTCAAACAGGTGGGCAGCATCATTCAGTAACACCGGTGGACCATCTCTATAATGAGACTATAGCCTACACATTTAAACTAAAGACATTGCAACAATTTTTGTATAACATCATCACAGCTAATAAACATCAAGACACTCACCAAGAACTGAAGAGACCAAAGCGCTCCTCATCAAAGCAGAGGCCGAGAGAAAGAGAAGAAACATCCTAGAGGTCTGTCGTCTCAACACACACTAGACTGAATGCTTGTCCTGCAGTCAGGCTTCCTCCGAGAACGGAGAGGGGGATCGGGGCGGGAGGGGAGTTATGTTAGCTGAGCCACCTTATGGACTGTTTAATATAAATAATAAATCCAAATGACATCAGAAAACTGCATAAATATTTTTGTGAAAAGAGCACAAGAGCAGGGGAGGTTTTGAAAGTAGGTCAAAGAGGAAGCAAAGAGCCAGAAATCCTGCTAATTAAACAAAGATTGAAATCAAAGCTAATAAACATCAAGACACTCAGTGAAGACTGACCTTGGCCTCATCAAAGCAGAGGCCTGAGAAAGTTAAGAAAATCCTCAGAGTCTTAACTAGGTGACTGCACACATGGTCCTGCAGTCTGGGCTTAAGTAGGGGAGGAGAGGGGGATCGGGGCGGGATGTTCATTGACACTCTGCCAGTGTCAACACACTCTAACAGAGGGGAGGTTTATTCTGCTCAGCGTAGCAGTAGGTCATGAGGAAGCAGAGAGTGGCTGCTGATTAATAGCAGATGTGACGCCAGGAATCACTCTCTGACTCTGTGATAAGGGACTTTTGTGGTTTTTAGCAATGTTTTATTGTTAGGGTAATGTACCTGAGGTATTTGTATTTTAATAATTTTACTTGTGGGTCTCTCTTGTTTGTAGGACTGAAACCTCCATTGTTTTAAAACATTGAAAACAGTGCTTTGATTATATGTGTTGTGACTGTATTGGCTGCAGTTTTTGTTTTGTCTTGTCTGTCTTGTGAACTCTTGATTTTATTGTCTTTTAGAATTTTAAATTTGAGTTATTATAGTTTTAACATCCTGTCTTTTGTTTCTAGTGTTGAGTTTTGATGACACTTCTACCTTGCAAATTAAACCGCTGTCAGGTGAATGTTAAAGTTAAAGTTGCACACATCCATCACAGTAAGAATATACTTATAATCCATTGTAATACATAGGACATATTAGTGACTAAGAAAAATAATCCATGCCTCCCCATTTCCTGTCCCTCTCAACTGAACAAAGGCATGAAAAGCCAAATATAAAAAATCAGGTTCAGATGTCATGTTATGGTAAGAGCAGAATCCTGCATTTGTTAAGAGGATAACTTACTTTTAAGACACTTTCTGATTCGTGAGACCTTACAGTTGTGAATCATTTGAATGGAAGTTTCCTCAGAAAGACAGTCCATGAGTCTGATTTGAATCTGCAGGACAGTGGGCCGTGCAGCAGTCATACAGCTATTAAAGTTCAATAATCATTTACCAACCACATGTAGGCCTGTGCCAGAGAAAACTGTACTGGGAGTGTCACACAATGGAGCCTAAATACTTTGTTTAACACTGGCTGAGTTTACTGAGGTTGAACTGAGTTTACTTAACGGCCCAGAGACTTGCTCCAGCTGTTGATTACAGTTTTTCTCAATCTCTTTGGTGCTATTCTCAGATCAGAATGAAGGTTCTCATAACTATTAGTTCAACCTCCACAACATGTAGTCATTTGTGCACATCATCGTAACAGTTTCTCCTTCCTCTGAACAAATTGCAGATGCTTTTGGACATGTATCAGATGAGGTAATACATTTACTGCTGTTTTATAACATTATCATTTGTTGCATGTCATGTCAGTCAAAATGAACTGTAAACACTGAGTCTTTCCTCTGACAATAGTCTCATTTCATTGCTTGAAAAATCACATACAAAATTCTTGAACTAGTTTTCAAAATCTGTCAAACTCATTGTAAATGTTGGGAAAAGACTGTATTCAAACATTTCAGGGAGAACAGGTGTGTATAGTGTTGGACAGTAATTCAGCTCTAAACAATCTGCACTGCTCATTGTGTCAGGTTTTACATCAGATACATTGGCAATTATTTTTTTCCATTTACATTGTTCTGTCCATTTAGTTTGCTGTATGTGTCACTAGAGACCAGATTTACATCAAGTTGTACTCAAAGGCTGTTTCTAATGACAAGGAGTGTATTTTCTAAGGATTCCAGGGCCTGAACAAATCAGAATTCAAGATCTATGTTCAGCTCCAAAATGTGAAACATACATTATTGGTATTAGTTACTTTTACTGGACAGTAGGCTAATGTGTAACCTAACTGTATTGGTTTAGCAAAGTGTATAGTGTTGTCTTGAACATTTTCAAACTATATTTACTTTTTGCTTTGGAAAACACAGAGAATAAAAATGTCAAATGAAAACATGACAAATCCATTTGACTATCATGCTCATAAACAATGATGTCAAGATTATTTTGCCTGATTGACCACTGACAGTTTCACTGACACAAGTACTTGCTTTTGAGATGGACAATCAATTTTAGCAAGTTTACTGTAGAATTGCAGGTTGTCCATTAGGTTTTGCAGTTTGTAATGCAATTGTTTTGAGTTGAATGCACTACCTGTTGTGCAAATGTTAAAGCAGTTTCTGAAATAGCACAAAGAAAATGAAAAACTGAAATAGACCTGACTGATGTTGACACAGTGATTTTACTATATGCAGATGAATAAGTAGACTAAATAACTGCTACTGTACACTAATGCCTTTAATGTTGCAGGGTGTCAATCAGTTAAGCATTCAATGCAGCTTGAACTTTTGATTCTGACAAGCTCATGTCTACAGGTTGAAAAACTGGCCTAAGCCAACCAGCCAGGAAGAGTGTAGCCAAGCAGCCGTCTCAGGGCAGAGCCTGGAGGCATGAGCCCATGAGCTGTCAGGGGTACAGGGCAATTACGGTAGTTTACGCTTCTTACTGTAGTAAGAAGCTTCCTGCCTCTCACTGGAGGCAGGAAACATCAGACCGGTTGACTTATTTTTACTCTCCCTCTGTGACCTCCGTGTTCTGTCTTGTTTGCTGTATGTGTCATGTCTTCCTTACATCAAGGGTTACGTACCAAATGACAAGGAGAGGTTATCTAAGGATTCCCAGGGCCTGAATAGAGGTCAAGATCTGTGTTCAGCTCCACAGACAGCAGCTGCCTTATCTGGTGTTAGGTTGTTGTTTTACTGGACGTTTTAAAGTAATTAACTGTAGGTTTAGCAAAGGCTTTATGGGATGTTGGGCTAAACTTCAAACTATATTTACTTTACTTTTCATAGGGCCTATAAAATGCAAAACAAACACACACGCGCGTAAAGTCAAGAGATCTTTATCTTGACTTGACTGTCATAATGAAAACATGACAAAGCCATCTGATTATCTTGTTCACAAACGATGGTGTCAGGACTTCTCATTTTGACGACACAGACTGTTTCACTAACATAAATACTTGCTTTTGAAGGATGCAACCAGTTTTGAGAAATGCACTAACTGTTGTGCAAATGTTAAAGCAGATATCAGCGGAATGTTTTTGTTAATTTAAGTCCTAAATAGTCCTATTTTCCGTCAGCAATCACTTCCATGGAGTCTTAGCCAAAACGACAGGATCACTGATATCTGCTTTAACTCAACTGGGGCAAACCAAACACTATAATGGTCCCTCAATCATCTTATTGACTACACCAGAACAAACAATACATGACATATTTTAACCTTGTACAATCTTTCACATATCCACACAATGCCTGTACAACATGATCAAATAAAATTTTCTTTACCAAAACAAAAAAATCATATACTGAACCTGATGTTACTATTTCTGGACAGAGAATTGAAATTGTAAACAAATACAAATATTTAGGTATTATGTTGGACAGTAATCTTACTTTTAAACATCATGTAAAAAAAGTAAGCAATATTCTCAGAGTCACACTTGGAAATTTCAGACACCTCAGAAATCATATGTCTACAGAAGCTGCAAAAATTTACATGTTTTCTCTCATATTATCTCATATTAACTATTGTCTACCTGCCTGGGCCACTGCAACCTCCACTACTTTAAATCCATTAATAATATTATACAAGCAAGCACTTAAAATTCTGGATAAAAAAATCAAGAACTTTCCATCATTGCACTATCCTAAGAAAATATAGGCTCCTAAACTGGAACAATCTGGTTTTCAAAAATTGCTGCCTCATATACAAAATCCGCCACAGCTTAGCTCCGCCTCCACTATGCAGCCTAGTACAATTTAGATCACCTGTAACAAGTAGTACAAGAGGGGCGGCTAGAGGAGATTGCGAAATCCCATTTAGAAAAACTCTGTTTGGTCAGTCAGTGTTTTCCTGTAGGGCAGGCAAAGAGTGGAATACAATACCACAAAACATAAGAGAGTCCATTTCATTATTTAAAACCAATCTAAAGAAATGGTTAATAGAAAACCAAATTTGTGAACATTAGGCCCTTAATCTCCTGTACATGGTTTAACTAATTAAGGGTAATTTGATATGTATATGTAGTTCTTATTGTTGAAATGAATATTCTCCTATGGAGTACTGTACTGATGTTGCTGCTGTTGTAAATATTGTGCTATTTGTCTAACTGTAATTTGCTGCCTTTATTATAGGTCTCAGTGCCATGTTCCATCCGGCAGGGGGACTGCCAACGGAAATTAGCCTATTGGCTATAATTGGGTGCATTTACATTTTTTTTTTTTTTTTAAATGTTCATTAATGTACACTGTCCCTCTCGAACAAATAAAGGAAATACAAAATACAAATACAAAATCAGACAAACACCCCTGAGCACCGTGGGCTATGGCCACCTGGGCCCGCGCTCGTTAAAGACCGGCCCTGCAGCGGCGCGCGCTTCCGCAGAGGAGCAGTGGAGTCAGACCAGGAGTGCAGGTGAATGTAGGTGCGTGAAAGTGAATGTATGCAGGACCAGAGTCTTTAACTGTGAATGGATGAAAATGGGACAAGCAGTGGGTACCTCACTGTGGCAAGGTGAAGAGGTCCCGGGCGGGGATTGAACCCACACCTCCCGAGTAAGAGTCATGTGCACTTGCCACTTGGCCAAAGGGACATCCCCTTGGCCAAGTGGCCAGGGCACATGATCAATTGGAGGCATCGTGACAGGACCACCACTGTCACATCACTACATGCAGAGCTGATTGAATGGAGAGAACGCTGCACAAGTTTACAAAGCACAACACAATCATATAATATAAACAATATAAACATTAACATCGTACAGACCTCCCCGAGTCCCTTAAAGGAGTGCATGTGTGTGCGTGTGTGCGTGTGAATGTCCACCCAGAGTCTCTGTCTCTGCCTCGCGGGAGACGCCACACAATGGCGCCCACCCCCAGGTGACGGTGAGAAGGGGAGGTGGTGGCTCACCTTCTCACAAACATGTAAAGTGCACACACGGAGTTTACAGCATCATAACAACATCATCTGTCCTTAAACCTTCACATTGAGAGAAAACCCTTCACAGGGAAAAAAAAACAGGGGAAACCTCAGGATGAGCGACAGAGGAGGGATATCCCTGAGCCAGGACGGACAGTCCATGTCGATCCTTCAGGAAAACTATTAACAACACTGAAAATGGGACAGTTCAGTCCTGAGAGGTTTTCTTTGCTGGTGTGTGTGGGTTGTTCACCACAGGCCGCTACGTTTCATTGGCTTCACTTTAGCTCCAGCGTAGCCGCCTGCTCCTCTTTGGTTCAATCAATCAACGCTGCAGTACAAACAGCACTGAAAAGGTTGATCTGTTGTGTTTCCTGAGGTTTTTGTTTTGCATCCACTGAGACGTCCACTTCCTCTGGGACACAGGGAGACAAATCATGGTTTTTAGACGCTCTGTTCACCAGAGCCTGAAGCAGACGGGAACTTCACCTCGCCTCCATTCTGGCTATGACGGAGTTTCATTTCATTCATCAACAGGAGGTTGGTTTCACTTCTGCTCTATCTGTCCCTTAATTCCATATTTTAAAGATCCAAACACCACCAGCAACAACAACAACAACAAGAAAGACTTTAAGAACTATCCATCCTGTGTTGTTTCCTCCGTCCTTGTTTCCTTCGTCCTCATTTCCGTTGGTTTCATTCACACCTTGTCCAGTTGTCTTTCCTCCGTCCTTGATGTCTTTATCGGTTCCATTCAAGACTACAGCGTGTCCGCTGTGATCTGTGGAGAAGAAGCAGATACACAGCAGCAATAAATGTCAGTGACAATAACAAGAGCCACAGAAACACACAAGACAAGACAAGTCTGGTCAGTCAAGGTTACACTGGATATTAATACTAAAGCTATTACTAATAATTACTTATCACACCATTCCTACTTCTGTGCTCTGTCCAGCATTTATAATAATAACATTACATTTTACATTTATGTGACAAATGCTATTTTTAGAACATGAACCTCAGCTGAACCAGGTTGGGATGAACTAGGGCAATCACGCAAAAGCAAAGACGTAGAAATAAGAACTTAGTCTGGTCCGGAACAGGCTCGGGTTTATGTCCATTTTTTTTAAAGTGGCATGAACTCTACTGCACCAAAGCTATTCTGATACTTTGATGAACAATTTTCATAACTTTTGAGTATTTTCAATACCATTACCATGGTAGGCCTACTATAACATGTTGGAATAAAGATCCATGATCGCAGCTGGCCCTGTTTTGGATCTTATTTTTCCTCCAACACCTCTCATGGAGCTCACAAGCATTGAGAACCTGCTAACATGCACTACAGTGTGGTATGGGACCTGCACCGAGGCCGACAGGAAGAGGCTCCAGAGGGTCAGGTATTGGCTTTGTACATATTGGCACTTTAAAGGAGCAGTTCTCCTATTTCGCTGTACAAAGCTGCATAATGATAATAAAGGCTATGCTTTTCTAGTGTATAGAAGTTGAAGAAAAAGCTAAATTGGGGTTGGTTGGGTTATGCAGATGCAAGACTCACCCGGGTCTGAAGCATTCAGGAACCAGGTCTCAGGCTCAGTGCAGAAGCTGCCGGACCTCTTATGTCGTTTGTGGAGGGGACAACACCGGTAGGATCCTGTGTCGTCTGATGTCACGTCGTTGATCGTCAGAGACAGCTCATTGTTCTTCATCTGAGGGTCCACCAGCCTCACACGACCCTCAAAGGACGGATCTTGTTGTTCTCTATCAGGTGCTTCGTCCCTGACGCGGTAATAGACGTGATATTCTTGGTCATTGTCTTTAACCCATTGCACGCCAGCGATGGAGTCGCTCATGGGACGACGACAGGGCAGAGTGACTTTATTGTCTCCAGGACGAGGTCTGATAGTCTGATCTGGTGGAGAGAGAGAGAATGAGAGATGGATGTAAAACCAAGTTAAACCAGGTGATGTAATACTATAGTTACAGAATTATCAGCATTTCTTACAGGAGGATAAATTATCGTAATCAGTTTATGATTTGAAAAACTTCTATTTGTGAAAATGCAACAAATAAGGCATACCCACAATAAGGTTGTTAAAAACGTCTATAAAATGTACCTGTCAAATTTACAATAATAAATAATGAAATAGGCCTAATAATAATAAACGGCAGCAAACAGCAATGTGCTCTTATTTTGAAGGTCACAAGTCCTTCAGCTGCTCCGAGGACTGGAGGGACTTTCAATGATGTTGTGAATTAGAGCACTGGAAAAGAGAGTAATGAATTGATGAAACCGGCTGTGTTTTTGTTTTTAAGTGTAGTGGTCGTATCAAATTAATAATACTTATATTTGTTTGTTTTACTTGCCAATGTGTTAATGTTAATCTGTAAAGGATCCTCAATGATGTTATTAACGTGGGTGATCTAGAAATGACCTTAAATTATTGCAAACACCTCACGTGCTCATTCACCAACAATGCAGAGTAATACCCATATGCCACTAGTGCTTCCATTCAACCAATGCGTGTCGTTACTCTCTTATTCCACTGCTCTATTGTGAATGAAGATGCGTTTGAAGAACCACCTGCTAGAATCGTTCACGCTTAATTCTACAACTGTCTTAAAGTGTAACCCAACCCACCCTAACCCTAACTGAGGGCTGAGGCATCACTATCACACATCGGTCAGAGAGTGAGAACGCCGTAAAAAGTCCCGGTAAAATCTAGAAGTGCCTGTGAGTACCGGCCCACTTAAAGCACTGAGTAGCCTATAACCATGTGATGAAAGGAACTAGATAAATAAAGTTGTAGCCTCGCTGACATGAAGCAAAAACAGGAAAGTATGCCCACCGGTGAAGAAAATCAACACAACTTAAGCCTGCCACACACATAAAGATTTTGAAAATCTTATCCGATTTTTTTTTTTTTTTATCTGTGAGAGACATGAAGATAAAAAATCTGTCATTGAACAGTTTTGATCGTAGCTATTGTGTGTTTCTCATAAGGCTTTCATTTTATCCAAACAAGCAACACACACATGTTGAATAACGATTTTTCAGAAAACTCAGAAAGAGATCCGTATTGCTGTAGCTACACTTTCAGGTCTATTTCTGGACAATGAGAGCGATGTATTTTTTTAATGAAAGCGGGACACTTCAGCCTTTACAACGATCCCATCTGTGTGTGTGTGTGTGTGTGTGTGTGTGTGTGTGTGTGTGTGAGGGGCGGCAGCCTCTTCCGAGACAGAAGAGCAGTCATAGCAGGGCAGCGCTGGAACCGACGCGCTGTGCAGGCGGTCACGTCGTAACCGGCCGGCTACGTGCGCTACCGTCTCTGCTCTCGGCTATCAGGAAACCTCCCGTGTGCGTGAATGTCTTTGTGAACCTCATGTAAAGCCAGGGCTGCACCGTGGCTCTCTGTAGGATTGCCGGTGTTGTGTGGAGAAGTGGCTCGCTCCCCCAGAGCAGCATGCAGAGCTCGGTGAGAGCAGAGCCCGGTGAGCAGAGCCCGGTGAGCAGAGTTGATTAGTAGCTAAACAATGAAAAACAACTCACTGAGGTTCCTACGAGGCAGCTGGGCAGAGATGGATGGTACCTGACCGAGTATCAGCATGAAGCCGGCTAGCAGGAACAACCTGTTGGAGCAAACACAGTTCAGCCACAACAAACATTAATAACTTCAATAACATGAACGTTATTTTCTCAATGATCAGACACTGACGGAGCTCTGTTCACTTTACCTTTGGAGAAAACTTCCCATCGTTGGCAGCGACGGCGAGTAGAGCTGAAGGGAGTAGAGCTGGGAGTGAATGACTGTCCCACAGCCAAGTGCAGAGCGAGGGGAGTGCAAGGGGAGGGGAGGGGAGGGGCTGGAGCGGCTGGAGGTGGGGGGCGGGTATTTCCCTGCAGCCTGCGCTATCCAACCCTGAGATGCTGTAGTTAATCTTAGCCTAGAGAGCCACAGCGAGTGTCAGGGTGCAGATGTCCATGTTACTTTATGTCGATTTCTGTGATGTTCAAGACGTCAAGACGCAGACTAAACACTGACTGACTAATAAAGGTTGAGACAGATATTTGTTGTCTTGTCATTAAAGAGTGAGACCAGACACAGTGACTGCACAGGAAAACAATCACACACTGTGTTGGCATTTGTTTTTATTCTTTTCATGCATAGAGAAGAAAAGTGATTAAAGGCTACTAAAGCCCATAAGTATTGGTAAAAAAAATAAATAAAAAAAAATAAAAAGAGAGGGAGAGAGAAGGCTATTGTAAACTAGAACAGTTCATTTTTTATTTTCCTTTTTTTTTATCATTAAGACAATGACTGATATTTCATGTCAGATAATGTTGTAGGACTGACAGTAATAGTCACATGGACCTTGCTTATAATTTCCTGTTTCCTGCCTTCTTGAAAAACCAAAAGTGAGTTGAACTTACACTCAAGGATATTTGCATGCTTTGTGGTCCTTCATCATGGTAACCTACTTCCTCTTCCACCTGTCCAGTCTGGTGTTTCTTTTTAATCTAGTGCCACCACCCAATTACTTATAGTGAGCAACAATGGAGAAGAACACCACGGTGGAAACAGGGACAGAAACCATCTGAACATCTCTCCTGCCTCTTCTGTTTTTTGTGCTAAAAACCATACATACAGTGAGCACATTGCACAAACACATCTCTGAAAGCACCATTAGAGGCGTGTAGAGTTAGAGTATCAGATGAACGGTTGTGTAAACAATGATTCAAATAGTTGGAATGTATCTTCTCTTTCCAAACATTGATATGACACCGTCCATACACAAACCTATGACCTTGATTAGTCTTTACATGATGTGCAGCCTGCGGAGCAACAGGCAGCCCAACCTGTTCAGCTGATCAGTCACATGCCCTCCTCCTCCAAACAGGGCTGGGCTATTAAACCCCCCCAGCTTACCTGCTCGCCCCTGGCTATGCTGCTGCTGCTGCTGCTGCTTCTGTATAGGCCTACATCTCGTTGCTGCTGCTGCCCATGAGGTTTTGCAAACCCACCTTGCAGTGCATACGCTCCATAAATGATTTGTTCTCATTTCAGAGTTGTCTGACTGAACTAATCCTAAAGTGTCCATTGAAGGAATCAGATCAATAGAAGTTGCATCTTGTTGCTCAGACTGGAGCAAAGCAGATGCAACAGGGTGGTAACATTAGTAGAAACTCATCAACACAACTTACACACAGCTGATTAAACAACGATCGACAACAACAACAAAGACTGAGGCGGTTAGAAGAAGCCTCCTCTGGAGCAAACACACGTTCAGTCAAAACAAACACACATTACATTAACAACATTAATGTTACATTAATGAGCTACTTGAGACACAATGACCTCAATGTGTAACTCATGCACCAACCTCCTGAACCAATTCTGCTAAACTACAAGCGTTTGGCACCATTTTCACCAAGACTATCTCTTGAACACACTGCCATTCAATGATGAAGTTAATCGCCTGCAGACTGACTCATCAGCACGATCTGATATCACCAAGTAAATAACAGCCCAGGACTAACGCTAAACCTAAATCTAACCCTAAACCTAACCAGTTGGTTAAAACAGTGCTCCTGGGCTGTTAATTACTTGGTGATATCAGATCATGCGACTCATCACATGTCACACAGTTTTACGATTATGATCTGCCTGATTAAACAAAGGTTCTTTTGTGTACATTTAATTTTGCAGGATAACTGCCCGTTGTGTGTGTGTTTTTTGATTCTCTTACGTCCCAGCCCGTTGGGGGTAAAGGAATGTACACACAAAAACAAAACAGATGTACTTGGCCTGTGTCAACTGTTGTTTATTTGCACAGTTGTCAATAGGAAAAAGGACAAAAAAGGCAACACGTCGGTTAAAGAGTTAATGGGAGAGGGAGCTGCCAAACTGAAAGAAAAGAGCAAAAATAAATCAAATTCAGTCAAACAAGTAAAAGTAGGAAAACAAAGGCGCTCTCACTGAGGCTAAATTCTATGTAAAACCAAAAGCGCGTTAACAGACTGGCGATCCAGAGGGAGAGAGTGACAGACAGACGCTGCCTGAGATCTGTTCAAAGGTTTCCTTTCAGCAGCAACAGCCAGTCTCATGAAGCCTCAAGCAGCTCTCTCCTCTCACAGAAGATAATTGTGTGTGTGTTTACATTAGCCGATCTGAGCACTGTGGAAGAACCGCTGCCAATCCCACTGATTCAGCAGATTACAGAGATAGCCATCAAGTCTTAATTTGTTTTGAATGCTGTTCATTATCCTGTTTGTGCATATCCTGACTTGTGTTATAGCGTCTGATTTCTTTTTTCTTTTTTGTTTATAAATCTGTTTATTGAAACACGTCATATCATGTTACATGACCTTTACAAGTAGGTTTCTCAAAGGGACTTTTAATTCGAACGCAACTGGACTTGGTTATTTGTCTGGGAAGACGCTTTACAAATAGGTGCATGATTTTTTAATAAACATCCATATACACACAACCATATTACAGAGCGTATCCTGCATGGTGTACACTTATAATAGTGCCACAGAGAACTCCTGAGTCACTAAAAGTCCTCTTCCCTGCTCTTAACAGATCCCACTTTAGGAGCTCTCTTAAGAGCTGGGATTCTTTAGGAATAGCTTTTATCTTTACTAGGATCTACTCTCAACTTTTAGAGGAAATTTTAAGAAAACATCATGATTCACACTTTGCACTAAGAATCTTTAACACGGGCCCTGGTCTTTGCTTTATACTTAACAGCAGATATCAGCGATCCGGTCATTTCGGCTAATGCTGCGTTCAAGGCAGGCTTTTGAAACCGTAAGTTACAGCTTCAAGTCACAACTATGACTCTGTAGCATTCCAGGCAACCTGTAGCTCATGTTTTTACCGTCCTGTTGCCTGTGAAAGTCACTATAACGGCCTCTCATAACTTCCGACCCGTGAACTCGTACCAGATCGAACCGGTATGACTTCACAGGAAGGAAAAACACAAGTTACGAGTTTCCTTGAACGCACCATGAGTTAGCAGCCCCCGCCCTCGTCAGGTATCTATTGGTCCTCGTCCCTACGTCACCACATTCACGCGCATCCCTTGGCTGCACACACAGCCCTTCATGCCGTTCTCTCTCCTCATTGGATAACACTTGTATCCCACAAGGAAAGTTTTCTCCTGGTTTACAGCAGAGCAGAGTGACGGAGAGACTCGTGTTACGGCTGAAACACTCCATGTAAGTGATTGCTGACGGAAAATAGGACTATTTAGGACTTATATTAACAAAAACATTCCACTGATATCTGCTTTAACAGCAGCAAACAGGAAATACTTCTTTTTGAGAGGCAGAGGTGTTGAGCAGAAACAGAGTCAGAGTGGAAGGCCAGTTTGGTTTAAGAGGCTGAGAGAAAGGAAAAGTAGCCTATAAAAAGTGCAGACAGTCTAGTAACACAAAGGATTTAAGTTTTACAACTCACTCACCTAGTGTTAAGATGATTAAATAGTTGATTAAAAACAATTTTCTCCAACAGTTTACTGATAAAAGGAAGATTTGAAATAAGCCTGTAATTGGTCATGACTGTTGAGGTCAGGTTTCTTGAGCAAAGGTTTCACCATGTTTTAAAAGCAGC
Source organism: Decapterus maruadsi (assembly GCA_030347415.2). Taxonomy (NCBI): domain Eukaryota; kingdom Metazoa; phylum Chordata; class Actinopteri; order Carangiformes; family Carangidae; genus Decapterus; species Decapterus maruadsi. Next base: position 4,618,601 of record CM064898.1, read on the forward strand.
AGGGAAAATACCAGTCTGTGTCATTAGATAGGCACTGACTAATGCGTGGAAGACTCATGTCCTCAACCACCCCACACCCGATTGTGCTGCATGCATGCTGAACGATCTGTGTATGTGATGACAAATTCCCCTCTGGGCTTCACGCCAGCAGGGGAACAGTTCTGCTTCCTAAATCCAATCTCTGACCTGCTGGCATGTTCAGACGGTTCAGAGCCTGAAAGACTGGCTCCCCAGCTGGGAAAATTGTCTGTCCTTTCCTGGGAAGTGGGAACAAGGCCATCTTCAGCTGGCGTGTTCAAGCCTGGAGGCTCGAGGAGGCAGCGACTGATAAAAATAGAATGCAGAGCAAGAAAGAACAAAACAGTTACTATTCTGAATAGTTTGAGGGAACACCAAAAATAGCAATGAGCGGACAGTGATAGCTACACCTAGAACCTCTGACATCAACGGGAATGAGGCCAGACTCTCCCTGAGAAATGAATTAAATGCATTTCTGGGGGAGGCTGGTTTACGAGGCTAGGTAGATGTGGAAATGTACTGCAATGACCTTTAACAAAACTGCGAGCCTGGAGGTAGCGAAAGAAGTTGGTCCGGAGCAAGTCATGCATCTGGGACAGACTCTCAAAGTCAACAACTGTACCATTTAAAAACAGGTCTCGGATTGATATAATACCTTTTTCCTTCCAAAGTGTAAATACTGAGTCAAGTTTAGAAGGTAAAGGACCTAGGAGGACAAGATTTTTTAACTAACTGTGTCCATATTTTCAAAGTTGACAAGATCACAGGATTTGAGGTATAATTGGAAACTGAAAGTGGCAAAGGGGAGCATGTCAGAGCCACAAGTGAAGAGGTACAGTATGGCAGCAGAGGGATTCCATTTTACAACACAGGATTCAAGAACATAGAAAAGAATCATCATAATAACTACAGGAAAGGATTCATATATGTTGACTCATTGCAGTCTTGTTCAGCCTGCTGTATTTGAAGGTATCCAGCTCTGTTCTAATGTTCATTCACCATGCATTTCACATCACAATGCATTATTTGCAAGTATTTGTTTGTTTCTGTTGGCAGTTATGTTGTATAGGTGGGATGTGGGGCGCCTCCAAGGCAACAGTGTACACAGACACACTAGATTCCTCAAACAGCAGGTATCAGCAACAATGAAGCTCAGTTCAAGAGCATCATCAATATTTGTAGAAGCAGCAGCAGATAAGGAATGATGCAGGGAGCCATGACAATTATAGCTCTCGTTCAGGCACTCAGGGAATTTCCCTCCTGACAACTGACATGATGATAAATACATCTATTTATTAGTTAGTCACACTACACAACATGATGGCAATCCTAGGATAGAAAAGGTTGAAAGTGCAGAAAGTCTTGACAACACAAGACAAAAGAATCACCATAGATTCATAATAACTACAGGAAATGATTCAGGGTCTGGGCACTGCTGCAACCTTAGCTCCTCCTCCCCCGGGCACTGTGTGTGTGTGTGTGTGTGTGTGTTTGTTTGCATAAGCCTTGCAGCTACTTCAGGCTTTTGTGGAAGAACCACTACTAGACTTTCCTTGTAACACTTTTTTTATCTTTTATCTTTACTTACTGTCTCTCAGTGAGAGAACAGTTTACTCAGTGCAGTAGCTGTTGTTCAACCTATTTGAAGATAGAAACTGTTGTAGCACCCTGTTGTGTTGATTTCTAGCGGTTATTTGTTCTATAGACACAATGCACAATATGCCACTGCTGCTGAAGCTATTTAAAATGTTGCACTGTAAATTTCTTCCAACAATATGTAAGCCTACTCAAGTAAAAGTACTGATAAATAGGCGTCGGCCTACACAAAAAAGCTACTCCTGGCTACTTTATGCCTATGCTCCAGTAAATAAAAAGTGGAGTCATCACAAACCGGAATGATTAAGTGGAGATAACTGAGTTACATAGTCTAAATAAACATAAAACTGATCATAAAGCGTCAGTTGTAATTAAAAGGTCTGATAAATAAAATTGTAGCTACAGGCCTGTTGTCTCTGACAGCTCCGACAGCAGCAAAAACAAATCAGTTCCACCGCTGCAGGCTGTTATCTTACATCAGATAACCACATCATTTACCAATGAACAGAGACTTTGTATTTTATTGAGAGACAAGAAAATCCAGTAGCCTAGGGTTATCAAGGGAATCGAACCGTGATCACTGCGGCGAGGACGAGCCTCTGTATCACTGAGCTACCCATTCATAATATTCAAAGTTTGCGACTTGTAAACAGAGTCAGATCTGGTCAAGTTGAGAAACATTTCTCTGAACGTGGGGCTGCTGTTCAACCCACTCAGCTCTAGTGGCTCTGAGTGGAAACATGTCTGAACAGCATCAACACTGTTTCTACTAAATCAACACAATTCACACACAAGTGATACATATCAACAATAAAACACTTACAAGGAGCTGCAGAGACGGGTGTCACCATCAGATCCAGGACCAGCAGAGCACAGCCAAATAGAAGAGTCATCCTGTGGCAGCAACACATGTTGAGTTGAAACAAATGATGATGATGATAACAATAACTTCTTTCTCTCCTAACTGCTGACTGCTGTGTTTACCTTTGGCGAGTAGTTCCCATCGTTGCAGCGACAGCGAGTCTCGCTTTGTAGAATATGAAGAGAAATGTCTGTAGTGAACAGGTGCGTCCGTCTCCCTCTGACACTGGTGGAAAACTAGAGGAGGGAGATGTGCAGTGAAATTTATGCCAGAGCGGGACTTGGCAGTGTGACAATGTGTTTCTCTACTACAAGAGTGTGTCCTGGAGCAGGGATGTGCACATGACTATAGAGGGGCAGGGCCTCAACATCATAAAAGGGCAGTAGGCCTATGTGTGTAATTTTTTCAGGCCTGTTACAACCAAAAACGTAATAACGGCCAATAATGTAATAATTTTGGCCATTTCAAATGTAATAAAGCCAATAGTGTAATAATGTGCCAATAATGTAATAAAACTTTTGAGCCAATAATGTAATAACTTTTTAACCAGTTATTACATTTTGAAAGGTTTTTTTTAATACCAGGCCAATAACGTAATAACCAGCCAATAACGTAATGCCTTATTACATTATCGGCAAAAAGTTATTACGTTATTGGCTCAAAAGTTTTATTACATTATTGGCACATTATTACACTATTGGCTTTATTACATTTGAAATGGCCAAAATTATTATGTTATTGGCAGTTATTACGTTATTGGCCGTTATTACGTTTTTGGTTGTAACAAGGCCTTCATATCAAAATCAATAAATTAAATTATTTTACTATTTAGTCGGTAGAGAAAGCCTGCACGCCTTGAGGACTGCAGTCAACACGCTGGACACCTTTACCGACTTCTTGAACTTGAAACAGAGTCATGACTTCTGAACTGGTCGGCCATGCACTGCTATGCCGACACCCTGCAGATTCAACAAGGTCTGTATTTTGGGTTTAATCAGTGTGTGTGTGTGTGTTGAGCCCAACACAGCCTCTCTGTCCGCTGTTCCACAGTGCACGCTTCCTCACAGAGAAAGACCTACCAGCTGCTGCCTCATCGACTCTGCCTGTGTTGCACAATAATGCGCAGTCCTCTGTGGTCTGTCCAACATCACCTGATGTAGTGAACAACAGCAGCAACAGGAGGAATCACTCACTCTGACTCTTTGAGTTTGTTTCCAGATGTTGAGTTTATTGTGACTTTGTTGCTGTTGTAAACTTTTCTGCTGTTTAATTTACCTGAAAAAAATTACACACATATTGCACTTCTATGATGTGCACATCCCTTACAGTAACAGATCACTGAGAACTTGATTAGGAGGTAATGCAGATTTTTTTTAAGGCCTTAATAACAAATAAATCAACAAAATTACAATACTATTGTAATACTAGTCGGCAGCCTGCACGGCTTCAGGACCGCAGGTCAGACCAATTTCCCAACTTCCTGAAAAGGAGTCATGACCTCTAAACTGATAAGCTGATAGGCTGATAGGCTGCCTTATATGGTATTAGGTGCACAAAAAGGAAATCATGTGAGTGCAAGTGCACAAAGAGCAGCTGGTACCCTGTCTGTCCCTCAGTGAGAGACAGAGAGCAGCAGTAGCAGACAGAGAGGCTGCACACAGACAGGAAATGCAGATGATAATGTGGCATTTTTACACCGTTGTTGTTTACATTCCCGTGACCTCAGACAGTGGAATAAATGGAGAGTGGTTGTTTTGGCCTGAGATAAAGAGACTTGTAACCACCAGTCTCCAAGAAAACCAGCCACATGTGACGTGTGGGGAGGTGAACAAAGGTGTGTTCTTTGTTTAACACTAAAATCACAGGTTAACTGACTGTTAGACTATAGACGACGACAACAACAACAAAGCTCAAGTATTTAACTGATTTCAGTCATATTAGACCCGATGAAGGCCTGTGGCTGCAACGCCGCTCCTGTTGCAGCTGTAAAGTGATCTGTAGTCCGTCAAGCAGTCTTCACACAAAATACACTCTTCTGTTGCCGTGTTACGATAAACAGTTTATACTAAGAACTACACAGACTGGTGTAATAAAGGCTGAATATTTGTTCCTAATGTGAGACACAGTGAGGACACACAGGGCGACACCTTGTCCAAACACCAACAATTTTATTTGTGTAGTTTCACAAACAGTTTGTCTCAAAGGGCTCACACAGCATTACAGTATAACACCCTCTGACTTTAGACCTTCACACAATTGCACTATGATGCAATTAAGACGAATGGAAGCAGCCTTCCAGTTTGCATAGGCATCAGCGTTTTACAGTTATTGCATACGCCTCGATTCACATCAGTTGCTTGACTTAAACTCCAGAAGAAACAGTAAAGAAAGAAATTGCACAAATTTACAAGAAAAAACACAACAAAGGAACGATAAAGAAAAACATTAAACTAATGTGGATCCTACTTTAAAAAATAAATACACTGTTTTACAGTCTTTCAAAAGTGCATCAATACCTTAAATCTACAAACAGGTCACAAATTGAACGAAAATGATTTGGCCACATTTTTTTAAGGTTTCCTTTGGTTTTACAAGGCACAACATTTCATTTAACCTTTTTTTTGGTCCCATGTGTAAAAAAGAAGGCACTTTGTTTTTTTCACCCAAGGTAAAAAGCTTATTAAAACTGACGGTAACAGTGCACTGATGAAAAAGCTGGTTCTACATGTGAAACAGCTCATCTGCAACCAGTGGCAGTTTAGTTATACTGAAGCACGATTTAGATTTTTTATCTAAATCGATCGAAATGACGTCATGGTCTCGATCATCGAAGTCAAATAGAGGATCGACGACCCCCCTCCCCCACCCCGCCGCCGCTGCCGCCTTTTGATACAACACTCATTCTCTCTTTCTTTTTCATTTTACCGGCAGTGTCAGCTGATCTGCCCGTCTGCAGCGACCCAAACAAATGCACGTGTTGACGGCTCTATTCCAGCAACATGATTGGCTCGGCTCGGCGCAACTCTCAATATCATTGGCTATTTATATTGTCTGCCAAAACATGGATAAATGAAGTAAAGAAGAAGTAAAAAAGTTAAAAGGAGCTGATTGGAGGGTGCTGGTTTTCTCTTCTCATCTTCTGTTTGTTTCGGCCGTGCACCTCCTCAAGAAAGTTTTTTCAAAGTGCTCACTAAAAACATGGATAAATAAACCTTTCACTTTCAAAGAAAAGTATTTCTACCGTTTTCCACCGCCCAGCCCTGCAGTAGGTGGGCTATTGTCCCTTCTTTACATTACATTGAGCCGCCATCAGGAGAATAATGACGCGACAGTGAATTCATGAAAATAAAATTAGAAATATAAATATATTTGGCGGTTTGTTTGTTTTTTGGCTCCTGGATCATGATTTTTGAGGACATTCTTGGTCAAATTTGTTTTGTTTTGTTAAAAAACACTCTTATTTCTAGGTACTGTTGCTGTGACACGTTGCCACTGCTAAACTAGTCTGATTGAATATTTACCCTTTCATTCATTTTTCTTCTTCTTTAAACAACCCGTGTTTAAAGTTCATTATTATTTTTAAAAAATTCACTTAAATCTTTTAGAGAAATGGGACAACACTTATGATGAAGGCAAGTTGACCAAGTCGCATTCTTCACCAGGGACCGGAGCTCACAGATGACGCCTTACACCATTGCTTCTCTTTCCTGTACTTCTTCATCATCATCATCAGCAGCAGCAGCAGCAGCAGCAGCAGCAGCAGCAGCAGCAGCAGCAGCATCTTGCTCTTTCTGACTGTAACATTTCTTATAGACCAAATAACCAGCTCCAGCTCCAGCTCCAGCAAGAACAAAAACAGCAGCAACAGCAGCAAGAGCAGCAAGAACAGATCGCAGCAGTCCTCCGTCCACGTTGCTGTGATCGTCAACTGGTTCTTTCACACACTCTCTCTTCGTCCTCCCTCTGCCCTCCTTCTCACCTCCAGCTGCGTCTGTGGAGCAGATGACCAGATTGTTAGACATCAGAGATCAGATGTCAGGTCTCAGATCAGGGCATCACTGGAGGCAAAACGCTGGTTAGCATGTTTTAACAGACAGTTCTTTTCAAAGCAGTTGATTCAACGCGTCCAAAAAGTCTTCTTTTCAGGTGCGTAGGCCGACAAACAAAGACAGCAGCAGGAGAACAAGTCTCGCACACTGATAAAAATGGCAATGAGATAAACAGATGCAAAAGGAATTCAATGGTCCATAGAACAACAACCATGGTGATAAAACAAAAATGAACAGAAAATAAACAAGACAGAAACGTTTCGGCCCATGCAGCCATCTTCAGTCTGTCTTAGAAGGCATCTCAGTGTTTCCTCCAGGATTTTTTTAATAACGTGCTCCCCCCCCGTAGACGCGCACCTGTAAAGCCAGGTTTCCACCTAATCAACATCCACGTGATAACTGATGTCATGATGTATTTTTGCTTCCAACAAACCACCACAGATCACATTTCTCTTAGTTTGATAACCTGGGCCACTTCAACAGACTTTTGGTTAAGTAACCGCAGAGGTTTGTTCTGCTGCTAACTCAGTGTCACCGCCTTCAAGGAAACACCAGCTGACGGCCGCGGGGAGGAGGGGGAGTTTAAATGCACGTTTATGTTTTTCCTTCCTGTTAAACTTACTGTATGCAGTTCGATAACATCATTAAAAGCCCAACGGACTGACACACACTTTTTGGGTTTTATTATTTTCCACCAGCACTCAGCGAGGTCCGACACGAGAATCAAACCCGACTTTAAAAACACACCGGCAACAGACAATCAGACTGTTGTCATTTTGTCACCTAAATGATGCTGCGGAAAAACACGATGTGGTCTGTCATCAGGTGCAGAGGGGTGCAAAGAGTAGATACTGAGCAAGATAGTTATCTGTAGTTTACCTTAGTGGCTACTCGCGAGGTGCAGCAGGACTCTGTTGTGAAGGTGGAGGCATGTGGCGGTGGTGGATTAGCGACAATTTAAAAAAAAAAAGAAAGAAAGAAATTTGAAGGAGCGGCGGCGAGGATTTAGGTGTAGCGAGCCGCCACTGCTAAATGAATGTAGAGGAAACACTGAATCTACCCACTGATCTGTGTGTAGGTGTGCGTCCATATCTCTTGCGCTCTGTTAACACAAAAATGCACCAGCTTCAACTGTGGTGTTTTATTTTGAAAATTGTTTTAATTTTGAAAGTTGACCGGATTCTCTCGTGTTTCTTCGTTCAACCTGTCACACAAAATAGACCAGAGAACGAAACGATCGCTGGACGTCTGGTGTGAACAACCTGTTAACATGAGTCTGCCGCTCATGGAGACTGGATCAGTTTCTCGGCGCTTCGCAGCTATTCGGCGCTACCGCGGCCCGTGTGTCCCTGTCCTCGGTGACAACCCGATGGTATGACGACCCCGCAGCTGCATTAAAAGGACCTAAACTGAGTTGAGTTGAGCCGAGCTGCGACTGTGTAGCAGTGCTCTGCTGTGTGGTGGAGAAGGGGCAACACAGAGACCACACACACACACGCGCGTGATCGTCCTCTCAGGTGCAGCTGCATCTCTCCACGTCACTGGTGTGTGTGAGTGTGAGAGGAAGAAAAGCCCTGACTGTGCAGACGTCGTTTAGTGTCACCCGCTGAGCTGCATAAATATCTAGACCCCGAATATAAGACGACCCGTCTTTTTCAGACTTTTTTTGACGGAAAAAATATCGTCTTATATTCGGATCAATACGGTAATTTACATCTTTGCTGAGCAGAGCAGTTGTTTAAAATGAATTGAATGAAAAATGAATAAAATGAATGAATAAAATGAACGAAAAAAAAAAACCTCCTCAGATCTGAACAATTCACACAAGTCACCTGATTGGTCATGAAAAAAGCGAGTTACGCTCTTTACTGTTTGTATCCCTGGAATTTAAAACCTGTCCCGTACACAGTTGACGCCTATCTAACCAGACGTTGGGTCTGTTAGTTTGCTTCTTTATTTTAATTTAGTTATTTCAACAAGAGGTGAAGCAGTTTTAGCTTTTATTTAGTCTTAGTTTTTCAGGTTTTAGGAGGAAGTCTCTGTCAGTGTAGACTCACCTGGAACATCCAGGTAGATGTTCTTGACGAAGACGTCCATTGTCCCAGCGACAGCGCGACACTCGTAGACTCCTGAGTCGTTTTTCTTCACGTTCTTCACCATCATCAGAGAGCTGGTATCGTTGCTCATCTTACAGTCCACGCGGTCGCTGACGGAGGAAACTGGCCGTTGGTCCCTCGGACAGGAAGAGACGAGGTCGTTAAGGCCGTCTCTGTGCCACTGCACAGCATCGAATGGGACGTTGGTGGGGACGTCACAGGTCAGAGGGACGTCAGCGCCAGGACAAGCTCTGATGATCTCTGATAGTGAGAGAAAGAGGTTAAAATACAGAAATCACAGCTGCAACAGTTAATCAATTAAACAATAATCAATAATTAAATTAACTAATATCAACTATTTCAATTAATTCCGACTGGTTGCACACAGCACTTCACAGCATAGAGCACGGTGATGGTCACTGAATACCGACTAAAGCACTTTATCTGATTTTATGTTGTTGATATCTGTTGGTCCTTTTTAATGATGCTGCTTAAACTGCCCCTCGGGGACAAATAAAGTGTTGAATTGATCTCTCTCATCGCTCTGCTGCTACCATAGTTATTAACGGACCTGGAAGCAGGGATGCAAACGGGTCAGGACCAAAAAAGAGAGGAATTGTCTGGCAGGATGCTCAACATTAACAAATAATCACGGAAAAGTCAATTTCCAGTAGTTCAACTCCAACCAAGTATTGAGTGCATTTAGTTTTCAGAAGGCCAACAATGCTTCAAAAAAAATCCTTTGCAATATTTCAATTTTGGAAATACTGAATTTTAGGTCTATATTTTTTTTTAAAAAGTGTTGTCCTATCAATTTCAATTTTATTTAAAAAGGGACAATGTACAGTTAAAACATAAATGTTGCCATCTGATGCACTGTACCAGATTATAGCTTTGAGCTAATTTGCATCTGCAGTCCCTTGGCAGGTCACAATAAAAAGTACAGTAACAAGTAATACATTAACAAGAGAAATACAGGGATATTTAAACCACAATTTAAAACAACATGGCTGCACACATCTGCGTGCAATCCCCCCACCCCGACACGCCCCCCACCCACCCATCCCTTATCCCACATACACACACACACACAGAGGAGGGCCCAAATTAATGGTTGCAGAGCTGAGCAGCTTTTAACAGATTTTTCAGGTTGGCTTTAAAGACTCTGAGAGAGCTACTGCTCCTTACAGCATCAGGTAAGGTATTCCACTGGTTTGTGGCTCTTACAGAAAAAGCTGATTGCCCAGTTACAGTGCGGTGGAATGGTATAGTGCAGTCTAGTATGGAAGATATCCGAGTGGACCTGATGGAGTTAAACGAGCGAGCGTGAACAGAAGCTGTGTCCCAATTCAGGGTCTTTCCTAGGATCCAGCCTTCAGATTTTCAACCGTCAGGTTGGCAAATGAAACAACGGCCTAAAAACATTTGAATGTGGCTCAAAGCTCAAAATAAGTAGTTGTGTTTTTAATATACCTATTGAACAAGCCAGAGGCTAAGTGAATAGAGAATAAAGAGCAGAGGCTTTTTGTCTAATTTTTTTAATTATTTGAGTTTTTGTTTCACCTATAAAGACTCCAAAGGTTTCAAGGTAGAGTCACCAGCCTGCCCCAGCAGAGCCGAGCAGGGCTGCAGCACAGAGCAGTATCCGACATATGAGACAGGATGCTAATAACAACACCGGTGTGCAAAATCTTGGGATATGGGAGGCTTGGCTGCATCCTCAAAGAAAGGCAATTTCTGATGTATTTAAAATTAAGCTCTGTGATTATATTTTAATTGGGACACAGCTGATTGGCTGTGGGGCCAAACCATTTTTTTATAAACATGTTTGGCAAATGACCTAAAATTTCAAAGCTCAATTTGTGATATCCTACAATGATGTCATTGGCTTTTTGTCTAGTGTTTTTAAAGTTTGTTTTGTTTATATAAAGACTAAAGGTTTCAAGGTAGTCTCCAGCCTGCCCCCAGCAGGTGATACAGTATGACATATGAGACAGGATCTTGCGTGTTAGATCCAAAGAAAGGCAATTTCTGATGTATTTAAAATTAAGTAGATTATATTTTATGATTGTAGCCATTTTTTTGACATGTTTCTTAAAATTTAGATTTGGATCTAGAGTCATGCCAAGATATTTAAATTCAGTAACTATGTCACCGTCAGCCTGTTAGAAGACATTTTACTCACCCGAGCAAAAAACTCTTCGGATCCGAACAATTCACACAAGTCACCTGATTGGTCATGAAAAAAGCGAGTTACGCTCTTTACTGTTTGTATCCCTGGAATTTAAAACCTGTCCCGTACACAGTTGACGCCTATCTAACCAGACGTTGGGTCTGTTGTTTTGCCTAGTTTTTATTTTTTGTTTCTTAGTTTGCTTCTTTATTTTACTTTAGTTATTTCAACAAGTGGTGAAGCAGTTTTAGTTTTTATTTAGTCTTAGTCTCCGTCAGTGTAGACTCACCTGGAACATCCAGGTAGATGTTCTTGACGAAGACGTCCATTGTCCCACTGACAGCGCGACACTCGTAGACTCCCGAGTCGTTTCTCTTCACGTTCTTCATCATCAGCAGAGAGCTGGTATCGTTGCTCATCTTACAGTCCACACGGTCGCTGACGGAGGAAACTGGCCGTTGGTCCCTCGGACAGGAAGAGACGAGGTCGTTAAGGCCGTCTCTGTGCCACTGCACAGCATCGAATGGGACGTTGGTGGGAACGTCACAGGTCAGAGGGACGTCAGCGCCAGGACAAGCTCTGATGATCTCATCTGATAGTGAGAGAAAGAGGTGAAAATACAGAAATCAGAGCTGCAACAGTTAATCAATTAAACAATAATCAATTATTAAATTAGTCGTCAACTATTTTGATCAGTTTGAGTTATTTTTTGAAGTCCAAATTCTCTGATTTCAGCTTCTTCAATGTGAATATTTCTGGTGTCTTTGTTCCTTTATGACAATAAACTGAGTCTCTCTTTGGTTTGTGGACAAAACAAGACATGTGAGGACGTCGTCTTGTAGTTTGGTGAACACTGAATGATGTTTTTCAACATTTTATTGATCAAACAACTAATCGATTAATCATCTAAATAATCGACAGATTAATCGATAATGACAATAATGGTTAGTTGCAGCCCTTAAAGTCAATCAAAAACATCTTACTTATATGTTTGTCTTCATTTAAAGGATTAATTTCTCCTCCAAGACTCACCCACAACTATCACAGTGATGTTCTTGTAGGCCCTGGTCCCAAAGGTGGTCTTTTTGTTGGAGTGGTCCACGCCCCCGTTGAGGATGTGACACTCATACACTCCTGTGTCGTTATGCGTCACATTGTGCATCATCAGAGACGCGCCGGTGTTGTTGTTGTTGTTCTTCAGATTCACGCGGCCTTCATAGGATTCAAGCTGGTTTTCGACATCGGGCCGGTCGTGCCCACGCCACGAAAAGACATGTCTGTCATAGTGGCCACTTCTATACCACTCCACGGCTTTGTATGGGACGTTCGTGGGATGGTCACATGGCAGAGTGATGTTGGCTCGAAGAGGAGTTATTATAGTTTGATCTGATAGAGAGAGTGAGAGAGGAAACACAGAGTAGAGAGGTTTAAGAACAGGACTCAATTCAAAACATCAGTCATGTGAAAATGACTCAAACTCATAGTTTCGGTCTGCTTGTACTGACAATACGCGTTATTTTAAATCTTCTAGACGAGGGGTCGGCAACCTTTAGCAGAGAAATTGCAGTAAAGTCAGCCCCCAAAAAAGGCAGTTTAGATAATGTCTATATATATATGCCGTCATTCCTTGATTTCCGTGACGTACAGCAGCCATCAACCTGAATACGAGACTCCGTTCAAGGTCCGATATAACCTCCAAACTTAAACTTACCCTGAACACACAAAAAACTAAATGGATGTTATTTTCAAATTCCAATTACACATTTTCTAATCTTCACATTCTCACTCAACATATATTCCCATATGGAAAGAGTCTCTGTGTACAAATATCTTGGCATTTTGACTGATGATAAACTTACGTTCAACTCCCATATCGATCATCTTGTAATAAAAACTTGGTCAAAAAATTGGTTTTCTGTATCGTAATAAAGGTAACTTTCCACTGGCATGCAGAAAGAGACTAGTTGAGGCTGTTTTTGTGTCTGTCCTAGACTCTTGAGACATCATTTACATGCATGCCTCTGTCTCAAACCCCAAATGCCATCTACCACTCTGCCCTTAGGTTTATTACTTCACAATCACTTTATAACACCCGCTCTAGTAACTGGTTGCAATTACACATTCCCAAAATCCGGACTGAGCTAGGGAGGTCTGCCTTCTCAGCTTATGCCCCACACATCTGGAATCACCTACAACTAACTCTAAAGTTAAACTCATTCATCCCATGCAATCATTTCAAATCATTGATTAATAACTCCCTGACTTCAGTTTGTAATCGTTTCCTCTGATGTCTTCTGCACTGTACTGTATTTTATTGTGTAGGCTATATCTGATCTGCATTATTTGTTTTGTTTTGTAATCTCGTCTGCACTGCAAATGAGGCTCGCTTCAGTGCACAAACGAGTTTAAATAAAGGTAACTAAACTAAACTAATGCTCATCAAATCATTTATCTCAACTGGTTATTACTGCCTCTGAACTTCACTGACGGTGGAAAAAAAACTGATGCATATTTTGATCGACAAAAATATTGAAACACGTCTTATTTTAATAACACATGAGCACCTCAATCTCCAAAGAAATAACTGTTACAATGAACAAGTGAATGGGCATTATTAGCCTATCTTCTTTCACTTATCTCTCCCCAAAAGGTCGTCCTCTCTAAACCAGGAAACCACAGAGTCACAAAAGAGCCTCATGCGGCTCCGGAGACTAGACCCACAACAGAATACAACTTCCCAGCGGTGCACATCTGCTGTGCTATTCTTTTTCTAGATTTCCATAGGCCTTTGCCTCTGTCGAGCATGAATTTATGTTTACAGCTCTTCATGTATTTGGTGTTGGAGAACAATACGCACTAAGGCTGTGCCAGTGTTGGGCAAGCTACTTGGAAAATGTAGTGAGCTAAGCTACAAGTTACTCTATGAAATGAGCTACCCACCAGAGAAATGTAGCAAGCTACACTACAATAAAATGACAAAAGTAGCTTAGCTACATCAAAGCTTCTTTTTTTTTTAAACATGAAACCAACTTCATTCTAAGTCATTGCTCTCTAGTGATCAATACAACTTTAAGACAGACAAATCGTCAAAAAAATTTTTTTTTTTTAAATAAAAAACTAAATATTTGAGTAACACTTTCTCCTTGTCATTTGACCGGCCTCTTCCACACTCCCACACTCTTCCACACTTCCACACACCACATCTGCCACGGTGTGTGGAAGTGTGGGTGCGGTTTTCTGTGTCCTCTCTTTTGGATCAAGGACGTTGAGCGCAGCTTCATTTTGGAGTTACCGAAGCGTGCGAGCGTGTCACGTTAGGTAAAATTGTTCTCTGAGGACTCGATTAGAAACATAAAATAAAACAGTCCGGCTACGCCAACTGGGAGTTGGCTGCATCTCTCTCCCTCCTCTCTGTCACCGCTGCAGCAGCAGGTATCAGCAGAAGGAGACGACGTCTCATGGTGGACGCGGCGCGTTTAAATGTAGCTTCTGTGGACGCCACCGAGCTACTGATAAGCTATTTGATGTAGAAAACAGCGACGCTACGACCACGCTGCTGAAAAATGTAGTTTAGTTAACGCCGCTACATGTAACGTCGCTGCCCAACATTGACTGACTGACGACAGACACACTGACGACTGCTGAGTACTCGGTCGACTTGGACATAGGCCTATGAGTTTTTACTTTCTCCCCGGCTCACTTTACCCGCGGTAGTTGACCTATACATACAGTACAAACAGTGTAGGCTACGCTTCTTGTCACGAAATAACAGACTTTAACAGGGTTTGTCGCTTTTTCCCCTTATAACTTATTACACCCGCCGCGGCTGCAGCAGAGCAAAGCGCTGGTCAAGCCCCGTTACGGACTAAGCTCCGTATCGGAGGATAACAAAGCAAGGCTATACCGTTAAGTACAGAATCAACATAACTGACTTTATAATAATTACCACTGTAAAGTGAGACGGCCAGGTGGGTCAGCTCGATCAGGAAAATAGCGTCCATCTAACCGGCTGCTGCTGGAGGTAATGATGGCACGTACAGTGTGGTCAACGGTAAATCAGCTTCTCGAAGTGTCACCACCAGAAAAAGTTGTTGTTCCCCTTCTTATTTAATTAAACGGTTGCAAACAACGACGCGGTTCGGCACCGGCTGGTTCGGCCAAACGAAAAATTACTACATTCTCTCAATCAATTTAGCTGCTCTCAGAAAATTTAATAGGCTACATCTCTAATGCCCTCACTTCCCGAAATACTTCGCAGAATATCACCTATACTAGGCCTAACGTTACATTAAAGTGTAATCTGCTTTTTCTTCCTTTGTGCTGTTTTAAACGCTCCAGACAAGATTAGTAGGCTAGGCTATAGCCTATGGCAGCTTGCGGCCCGTCTCAGCTCACTGAGCATAACGTTAACCGCCACCCAGAAAGTAGACAGCTATACCGTCTTCCAATACAATAAAATATAACTTAGATTCTTCCTATAAATGCCGAGTTGCGTAGAAACTTACATTACTTCCTTCAGGCGCGGCCCAGGTCCCATCGCCGCCCGCGTGTTGACATTGTTCAACTTTTGCGGTGGATTTGCTTGGTTGTCGTACGTATTCCTCTGCCAACAAATAACGTAGGCCTACATTGCCTTCAAAAGAAAAAAGAAAACATAACACGATTGATATCGTGAATTCTCCGTTCTTCACGGGGAAGAACGGAGTGTTGCCGTCCTTATCTCCATAAGGACAGCAACAAAAACAAGTATTTTAGTCCTTATTTCTTCCTTTTCTTCTGTTCATTCTTCGTCTTCTTCTTCTTCACATCGTTGGCGCGAGGCTCCGTATCGGACTATATTACTGTGTAAGACTTTATTTGTCATAAACTTCATAGCTGAGCTAATGGCCGACATACCAGACAACCTTACCTCACCCTCTCTCACAAGCAGGCTACGTCACAGTAAGCCGTTGGGGAGCTGTCGCATTGATGACGTAGAGGCGCCTCCTGGTGGCAGAATGCGGGTATTGCAAAAGCGCCCAAGAACTGACAACTCTGCATTGTTGGTGAATGTGCAAGTGGAGTTATTTCAATAATTTAAGCACATTTATAGATCATCCACGTTAATAGCATCATTGAGGACCCTTTACCGATAAACATTAACACATAGGCTAGTAAAAAAAAAACAAAAAAAACAAAACAGTTGTCTAGGCTTTAATGTTTCAATCTACATTTTGTAATAAACAAATTAAAAGTATAATTTGATATGACCAAGACACCTAAAAACAAAAACACAGCCGTTTTCATCAATTTACAGCAAGTGGGCAACACATAGCCTACATTGGAGTGAATGGGTTTTCTGCCACTCAGGGCGCATCACTACGGGACTCAATGGTGGTGTCGTTACTCCCTTCAGTGCTCTAGTCTGGGCAAAGACACCAGCCAGTCTACGACGAGCCTTACCACTCTCCACGTGTAAAGGGACATTACAATGTAAAAATCAGGCTATTTCGCTTGCCAAAAACGAATTAATGCCTCTGATATTGTACATAAAGGGATATTTTGCCCAAAAATACTTTATATCACTATAGTACATCACTATATCACTACATAATTCTTTTTCCTGGTGTGATCGGATACAGCAAATGACGAATGTGAACATGTCCGGACTGTACCGATTTAAACATTTAGTTGTTAAATGGGCAGCATGAAATACTGGCAAAGCTGGACAGCTGGAAAACTGACTCAACTAGTTAAACATAGGACATGTTTATTTATTTTATTGGTCTATTTGACCCATCCCTAGCCAGATCTTAGAGGTAACCTAAAAACTCAGTTAAATAATGCATAAAATGGTACAACTTACATGAATGTATCTAATAAAAGCAAACAAATAAAACACAATACATATAAGAAAAAAATACACTGTTGGATGTAAGCATTTAAATTACACCATACAACCTTCTTTTTAAGTTGTACACATACTGAAACAAAGTTGAAGTGTGCATACCGTAACATTACAAAGGAGTAAGAAAAAATAAACGCACTATATAGGCTACAATAGTTAGGAACAGCAGTGCAACACATGAGGTCATAATACTAAACATGTATTTACATTACATTCAAATCGGAGGAAAACAATCACAGTTGTTTAAATAGACCTAGCCTAGCTAATTACATCATTAATTCTACCATGATAAACTTTATAAAAAAATAAACCTCTTTTGTCTACCTTTAGTAAATACAGTCGTAAAAAGTCATCATCAATGGAGCTTTGATTCTGTGAGTCACCATGGGCTTAATTCATGAATGTAGATGCAATCATTTCTTCATTAACTTTCTTCTAATGTCAGGTTTTTTTCCAGTACTGACGTAAAACAATACGAGTTATTTCTGCTAACATGATAAGATTGAGAAGGAACGGACAGCTGGCAAGAACAAGAAAAGAGCTGTTTAGATAAGAAAAGAAAAGAGTTCTGTGCAAAACATGCTTCAATACAAAATGTGAGAACTCCCAAGCCAAGGTAGCGAAAAAAGAATGACATCAATCCTCTCCCGCCTCAAATGGTCACAGCTGTTTTTGATACAGTCACACTCTACACCAGAAGCCGGAGCTCATTCCAGGTAGGTAGATAACTGCCCTCATATTTATATTTATATTATAATTGGTCTATATTTATATTTATTCTACTTATTAAAAAAAAGAAGAAGTGAGGACCGGAGAAGCGGAAGAGCTTGCAAGCGCTACTTTCAAATGTTTACGTTAGGCCGTTGCTTACGTTCAGTCGTTGTTTATGTTAGGCCGTTGTTGTGCAGCATCAGGAAATGCTCCGAAGGTGAGACCATCCCATTTACCGACGGCTGATGCGGCCGTCGGAGGAGCCTCCAAAGCCACCAGAAACCGTGTAGGCCGGATCCTCCGGAGGCTGCAGACCCTGAATCGGGACACAGCTCATAACTTGCTTTTTTATAGAACCAACAACCAAGACCAACAAGACCAACGAGACCAGCAGCAGAGACTATCAATCCCACTCTGTAATGTCCTCCGTCCTTGCTTTGATCCCCATTGGTTCCATTCACTCCTCCTCCAGTTGTGTTTCCTCTGTCCCTGTCTGTGAGGTCGCCTCCAGATGTTTGACCTGTGGAGCAGAAGCAGATGAGCAGCGGTCAGCTCTGTGGTCTGATTAATGAACATCACAACACAGTCTGTGGTTCAATCACCACATCGACACTCAAGACTCACCTGAAACAACCAGAGTGATTTTGCAGGAGGGCCTGGTGCCGAAGCTGTTGGATGTGATGGAGTGGTCCATTGTCCCATTGGAGATGTGACACTCGTATTCTCCCGAGTCATCGCGTGTCACGTTCTTTAAGATTAGAGATGCGATACTGCTCTCCGTCTCAGGACCCATCCGTTTCACACGGCCTTCATAGGATGGATGCTGGTTTTCAACAGAGGGCTGTTCGCCCTTACGCCAGAAAAAGACATATTCCTCCTTGTGACTGTCTTTTTTCCACTCTATACCCTTGATCGAGTCGTCTATGGGTTCATCACACGGCAGGGTGACGTCGTCCCCAGGACAAGCTGTGATGACCTCATCTGATGGAGAGAGAGAGAGAGAGAGAGCGGAAACACAGAGCAGAAGTTGAAGGACATAAGTCAATCAAAAACATCTTAAACAGATATTGGCTAGTAAAAGTCATAGAGAATGGGTTGTGTGAGTGTGGAGAACTGGAGACGGTGGTTAATTGTGTGCTTTTTTCTTGTAACCTCTATTCCAGTCAGAGATGGCAGCTGTTTGTGGATCTGTATGATCTGGGTCTTACTGTGATATCCTTCCGAGGTATTTTTGCATTAAACATTAGGTAAGTGACATTTTTTTAGGGATAAAATCAGACTCTTTGGGAGAGTGTTGAAATTCCTGCACTCTGCTGGGTTGTATGAGAAAATGTAGGTAATTAGTTCTGTTTATAACCTGTGGAGGGCAGCATTACGCTGGACAGGGTACAGCCTCCCGGAAAACGAGAAGAAGAAGAAGAAGACGATGGATGCGCCATTTTTTTTTTCAACTCAATAGCGTCTCCACCTGAGCTACACCTAAGAACACCTGCATTTTGTTTTTAGAGCTGATTTGATTTGAAAAAAGCCGATGAAGTTGTCGTTTTTTATCTTTTTTTCCTGTGGTGAGATGGAGAAGAAGAGATGGGTGCAGGTGATCGGGCGAGTCACGCACCTGAAACGCACCTGAGAAGTGTCTCACTGAGCTAAAGCTAGCGAGCTAACACCTGCCGTGTAGGCCTAGTCCACCAATCTCGGAGATAAAATGGAAAATTTGCAATTTCAAGCAAGTCTACCGGTATTTGTAGACTTGCATTTACGCAGTGCTCGTCAGTGAAGCTGGACAAACTCTGAAATAGAGGTCAGTTTATCTCCGAGATTAGTTCAGACAGGTAGCTAACCGGAAAGCAGTAGCTAGCTAGCGTTAGCTTAGAAAAAAAACAACCAACGCCCAAACTCTCAGATTTATACCTATCACCTATCACCTGCATCCACCTCTTATTATTATTTTATTTTTATTATTCTCCACCACATCTCAAGGAACGAGGTCAAACGACGACTGCACCGATTGTTTAAAACCCAAATTGACTCAAACAGGTGCACGCAGCTCAGCAACAGCACTGACTATAGCGGACGGACACAAAAAAAGGCATGGACTGAATTAATGGGATCAGCTTCTGATATGTCTCAGACGAAACCATACGGGGCTGAAATAATTATATTCAGCCGCCGACAGCTCAGTGTAATCATAAATCTGTTGTGAGACTAGAATAGACAGCAGCAGGAGAAAAAGGCTCACACACTGATATAAAAAATGGCAATGTCCCCCAGAGATTAAAAAAAAAAAAAAAAAAATGTCTGGTGGACATTGCCATTTTTTTTATCGGTGTGCGAGCCTGTTTGTCGGCCTACGCACCCCGAAGAAGACTTTTTGGACAGTGAGCACAAGAGCGCTCTCTCCTTTTTGAGACTAGAATAGAGCAATTAGCAAAATCGCCTACAAAATCACCAACACAAGAACAACAAAAACAACAAACTTACTGCGAACTAGAGGGGCGACTTCCAGCAAACTGGGGACCGACAGAAACAAAAAGAACCTGTGAAAATAGATGCGTATAGTGAAAAAAATGTAGTAAATTAAGTTATTCTGAGAATAATTAATAGTCACTCTACATTTTGCACAATCCGGCCATGCTGCTCGTGTGGAGGATACTCGATGAAATGCCCTCGCCGGACTGGATCACCTTAGGATAAATACCGATGGGCGTCGCCGAGGAAGATGTCAGCAGATGTCAGCACCGTTGCTAAGGTAAAGTGCATACGCATGTCGTTTTATGGCTGTCTGGCCTGCCTTTGTTTGGGCTGTCAAGTCTCAGAAAGTGACAAGAGTGACAAAAAGTGTCATGATGCGTTTGCGGTTGGTGGTGAAAAGATTGGCCTTTTTTAACTTCGATTTGGCCTACTTTAACGTCGATTTAGGCTTTAAGACTCAAACTCTTTAACTCTTAAACTCTTTTTTTTGGTAATTTTAATATGCAAATTGTGCTTTTTTGTAGATTTGTCACACAATGTATTTATTTATTTGTATAAGCTGGTGGGGCAGCCTGAGTGGATTAAGTTTAAGTTTATTTAGGATAGCTCCTTGAGATGCAGCAACTCGTTTTCGAGGGGGGCCCTATACAGAAACAATGCAAACAATACACAAACAAGACATACTATTACAATGAAACAAAAGACACAAAGCACAGCACACTGCTCTTCCACTTCACCAACCCCCAAACCCCACCCAACCTATCATAGACTTACAGGAATTACATACGAACTGTAAATGCACACATACCTACTGTGTTTACTGTTATTGTTATTGGGGCAGACCCATTTGTGTATTACATTTGTAAATGTAAAATAACAATAACAATACACATCGGAGGCAACAGTGTGCCACTGCATCAAAAACACGAGCAACTTGTTCTTAAGTGGGAAAATAGATCTGTTCTAAAGATCTAGAAGGAGGTGATGGACTTTAACACAGGAGGTAGATTGTTCCAATCAGATGGAGCTTTGTATTTGAAAGACCAACGGCCAATTTCTTTATGAATCTTACAGTTTTTCTCAATTGCTTTGGTGCTGTTCTCAGATCAGAATGAAGGTTCTCATAACTATTAGTTCAACCTCCACAACACGTAGTCATTTGTGCACATCATTGTAACAGTTTCTCCTCTGAACAAATTGCAAATGCTTTTGGACATGTATCAGTTGCTTTCATACAATTCTCTGCTGTTTTATAACATTATCATTTGCTTATGTCATATCAGTCAAAATGAACTGTACTTTTCAACACTGAATAGTCTTTCCCTAAAAAACTAATAGTCCTCATTTCATTGCTTGAGTCATCACATACAAAATTGTTGAACTAGTTTTCAAAATCTGTCAAACTCATTGTAAATGTTGGTAGAAGCGCTGTATTCAAACATTTCAGGGAGAACAGATATGTATAGTACTGGACAGTAATTCAGCTCTAAACAATCTGCACTGCTCATTGTGTCAGGTTTTACTGTCAGATACAATGGGACAATCATTTTTTGTACATTTACTGTACATTTAGACTTTCAGCTTCACTAGAGACCAGATTTACGTAAAGTTACTCAAAGGCTGTTTCTTCTGTCTGTTGTAGATGACTGTAGTGTATTTTTCTTTTGCACGATGCTGTGAACAAATCAGAATTGCAATGAGCATATGTAGTAAAAATGTGAAACATACATATTCAGTATCAGTTACTCCACTACAGTAATGTGTAACTTTACTGTGGCTGTACATAGTGTATAGTGCTGTCTTGAACATTTTCAGGTAGTATCATCACTTTTTGCATTGAAAAACGCATAGACAATAAAGTGTCATAATGAAAACATGACAAAGCCATTTGACTATCATGCTCATAAACAATGGTGTCAAGACTTCTCATTTTGACGACACTGACAGTTTCACTGACACAAGTACTTGCTTTTGAGGGATGGACACTCCATTTTGAGCAAGTTTAAGGTTGTCCACTAGGTTTTGCAGTTTGTAACAATTGTTTTGAGAAATGCACTAACTGTTGTGCAAATGTTAAGAGTGAGGTGAGAATAGCACCAAAGCGATTGAGAAAAACTGTAAGCACTGTGAAAAATAGATTTGCCGTGTGTCTAAGGGGGCAGGGAGATGCATCTACTCAGATGTTCCACCATACTTAAAACAGTTGTTGGTCCTTTATACATTTATGAAGAAACAAAAACCAGTGAAACTGACGCCTGGGTTTAGGATGGAGGCTGATTAGTGGATCACAAGCTGTAGAAATATGTTTGTAACCCTTTCCAGACAGGTAGCTGTCAATCATTTGTTTTTTCATCCGTTCTTGGATTTCTTTAGATGTGTTGCTGTTTGAGGTCTCTCAGCCTACATCACTTTGTCAGACACGTTCTATTTATTTAAGTGATTTCTTGATTCAGCTGGTCTGACAGAGAGGCCTGGATGCATGCATAGCTTTCTTCCTTTTGATAAATGAAATCATCATACTTGGCCAAAGGGACATTCCCTTGGTCAGGTGGTCAGGGGCCAGGGCCATAGTGACAAGTTGACACACTGATATCTTGAGCAAACAAAGGTATAGTTTTCCCTGTGCGCTTCCCTCTGTGAGTGTGTTTTACCACTGTAGGAACAGCTCTCTGTGTCTCTCCGTGGTTTGATTGACTAAGAATATATGGGGTTGACAAAAGTATCATGTGTTTATTTTACCAGGCAGTGCTCGAGAGTTTAATCAGATATGGGATGTCGTCGTGGTATGGCAACCTATCTGCAAAACTAAAGGCTAAAGGCGGGCCATTAAAAAAACTGGTTAAGTCCAGTTAAGTGTGTTATCAGGGCCGCGCTGATGTTGACGGGAAAGCTGGCGGAGGTGGACGCATCAGCAGAGCGGGGCTGCTTTCACTGAGAGCAGGGACCGAGGAGGGAGAGAGACAGAGAGAGACAGAGAGGCGGCCGCGGCTGCCGCTGCACTTCTTAGTGATTGACCCCTCCCACATCCTCCACTCAGAGTTTGACCTTTTACCCTCAGGCAGACGAGTCCCTCGCTGTGAACTCAACCGTTTTAAGAAGTCTTTTATCCCAACTTCTATCAAACATCTTAACGAGTCGGTGCAATAATTTTTATTCTCATGCTGCTCTTACCGTGGTGAATTTATGAGGTGTATGTAGCCTACTGTATGTGCTATGTTATGGGATATGTGCAATGTTGTTGGATTGATAGGGCTGAGGTGTATTGTTCTTTTGTTCATTTTGGCCATCAAGGCATTTATGGCGCAGCTGTAGTGTCCAAGACAAATCTGCCTGAACGGGACAATAAAGTTTATCGTATCTTATAATTTGATCCCTGTCTGCAGCATGTCGTTGGCGTTTTAATAGCACTGATTGAGTACATCCTGGATTGACTAGTATTTTCTTTATGAATTCCTCCCCGTGCCAGGTCCACACCCTGCAGCATTCCTGCTTTTTTAATGTCTGCGGGTTATCCAGATATTTTCTTTATCTATTTTATTTTCCCACAGTATAGTTATTTCCTGATGCGGGCTAGGTTCGGGCTGTTTACATCTAGGAAATCAGTCGGCATGTCGGTTTAGTGTCATCTGCATTGTGCAGCGTGCTCTGTAGCCATTTTGGAGCGTTTAAGACTAAAGGCGTAAAGATGGAGATAAGTGGCCACAGCCCGATGCTGCCAACACCATGTTTCACGGTGGGGATGGTGTGTTTATTGGTGGTGCATTTATTAGCACGTGACGTTTCAAGCGAGACGCTCTTGGTTTTTTCCATCTCCTTAGTGTTCCCTCCTTTGACCCTGCACAAGTTTCACCAGTGTTAGGTTTCTGCCATACAACAGCGTTTTGCAAACACACAGCCTGTATGTCAGACATTGAAGATTGTAGAAGGCCTTGTATTTTTCTTTGTTTTTTTCTTCTTTCTTACTTCTATCCTGCTGTCTTTCTATAGTTTTCCCACAGCCTGATATGGATTGAAATTGAATTGATGCAAGTTGAAAAGTAACAGGAACACAGACTGCATGACCATCTGTAATACACAGCCTGTCCAAAAAAAAAGTCACCATTTGGATTTAACAAAGCTAATAGGTCAGAGCCTCCAAGTGGATAATTGCTGCATCATGGATGATTATGTGTCAGCTATGTTTCTACTTATCTAACACTAACTGATGCAACCTTGATTCTACCAACCATGTAGAAGACGCATCCTGTGGTAGATAAGATGTTATTCTGCTTCCCAAGGGTCAAATTACTGACATTCTTCAGGGACTAAAATTGCTTGAAGAACTGTTCAACACATTATTAAAAACTGGAAGAGGAAGAAACGTGGTCCAATGTGACCACAGAGTCCAGACCTTCACCCCATTGAGAACCTTTGAAAAATGAATGCAACTCTGGACGGAAATAATTGCTATAACATTGCAGAAGCTTATCAACATGATGCATACTGTAATCAAAGTTAAAGGCGGTCCAACAAAATATTATTATATTATATAGAGTGTGTGACTTTTTCTTGGATGGGCAGTGTATATACATATTAGCTCTGACAGATCTGTACTGTGCAGCTACACCTCACCTTGCCCACAGACGTGGTTGATGTCAGGTATGAAACTACCTCCCCCTCACCTCTCATTTCCTCTGAACTAAACCACTGTTCTCATAGCTTGAGTCTCTTACTACCACTGTGTCTGAAGTTGATTTAGAAAATCAATATCATCCATTGGTCACATCAATAAATAAATGCTGTCTCTGAGTGATTGAACACCTAATTAAAGCCCAGATTAGTTTAACACACATCCATCAGACTTGGTGTGACACAAATACAAATTACTTTATTAATCCCACATGTCAGTGAATGCATCATGTACATTACCATGATTATTATTATTTACATTCTGTTTGTTTTTTCGCCTGGTCTGAATTCTTCAAATGTTAGCTTTGAATGTCTCTACTTTATGTTGCAGACACTGGTGTTAAACTCCATAGAGGAAACCACAAGACAACCAACCGCAGCTACAGAGGAAGAAGTAGGAGGGTTTGACTTGATGTCATGTCTTTGTCAGTCCGTCTAACATCACCATCGTGTCATGATGGAGGAAACATTTCTACTGCACCTCCTCGGTAAGTCGACTGGTTTTATATAATTATCCAAAGCGCCGTTACTCTGTTTTCACACATTGATGTTTGTCCATTTGTCTTGTTTAAATCTTCCACCCACCCAAGTTTCATTTCTCTATAGCTCTGGCCTCACTGCTGTGCTGCACCGCAGGACAAGGTATGTGCATTTACTAAGATACAGTTTCTGATTTATTTGGAAAACATGAAAACAACTAAAAGAAAACTACAACTCAAAAACTAAACCCACAAAAACTAAATCCTCAAAGACTCACTACAACAACAAAGAGAGAAAACAACAATAACGACAAAGGAAATGACCACCGCCCTGTGACTGTACATGTATATGCATGACATCAAAGAAGGGACCACCTACAAATATCTAGGAGTCCATATTGACAGCTGAGTGGACAGTGTCTGTGCTAGGATTCATCGGCGACTTAACTTTCTGCAGAGATTGCAGGTGCTTGGTGTCTGTAAAAACATCATGTTTATTTCCTACAGAGTCGACCCTCTGGTAAAGGGTGAGCAAAGCTTGCTTATTGTCCCGCTGAGGCAGATGAATTTCCTGCCTTGGTGAGACAATAAAAGTTTTTCTATCTATTCTCTTCTACCTAGGACCACATTATTTATTGGTATGACAGCATTTGCAGAGGAGTAGCTTAGCGATGTTTATCATGGATTCACTATTTTGACCCTAAAAATTCCTTACGCCAATAGTGGACATTCTCCGATGTTGCACATTTTCCTAATTTGTGTGCCGCTACTAATGATTTAGATCATCTTTATTGCAGAAGGGCCTGTAGATTATATTTGTTTGCACCATATTGGCCCCAATTCCTCTGGGTTCATGCACATGGAGGAGCGAGGGAGAAAATCTGCTTTGATAATGCTGTTAGCAGGAAGTAGCAGAGGACCTTGTAAATCTACCCCATTTCTTAAAACCATGACAAAGTGACAAAAATAACATATTGTTTAGGTAGGTTCATACTCTACCTCTATGTAATTTAATTATAACACAATATCAAAAATCAATTTATTTGAATTAACTTGTGCTCATAGCTAGCTAGCACTAGATTACTGCTGTCAGTCAACATCCACCCATTCCACCTCTGAGCTGGTGTCACCTAGAGACTTGGACTCCTGGAGGACATTGGTTAGGGCAGTGGAGATAAGCAACCGTGTAGACCTAATGGAACTAGCAAGAACAACACCAGAAGGGGAGTGGCCTCTGGCTTGGTATCACTGGAAATGCATGAATGTCTTCACCATGGAGAAACTGTCAGATGCCCAGGTCCCAAAAGTGCAAGCCCAAGGGAGTTCAGTCAAGACATACTGTAGGGCCCATGGCAACCTCAGGAAGCAACTTGAAGAAACAATGTTATCGCATCTGTGGTAGTGCCCTTCTGCTGCAACAAGCTCCTCGCTGGTGAACGTTCTCTCATCAAGCGTCTCGATGAATTTCCTATCCACTGTCTGCCTATCCACTAGTCTTCTGACTTTTAATGTACTGTTGGTCTAGCGCATGCTACAGTGCTTTCACTGAATTCCCTTGGGCTTGCACCTTTGGGACCTGGGCATCTGACAGTTTCTCCATGGTGAAGACATTCATCCATTTCCTGTGATACTTGGACCCCTAGAGGACATTGGTTGGGGCAGTGGAGATAAGCAACCATGTAGACCTAATGGAACTAGCAAGAACACCACCAGAAGGGGAGTGGTCCCAGGCTTGGTATCACAGGAAATGCATGAATATCTTCACCATGGAGAAACTGTCAGATGCCCAGGTCCCAAAGGTGCAAGCCCAAGGGAATTCAGTGAAAGCAGCATGCGCTAGACCAACCAGCTCAAGGGTCCTACAGTACATTAAAAGTCAGAAGACCAGTGGATAGGCAGACAGTGGATAGGAAATTCATCAAGACGCTTGATGAGAGAACGTTCACCAGCGAGGAGCTTGTTGCAGCAGAAGGGCACTACCACAGATGCGATAACATTGTTTCTTCAAGTTGCTTCCTGAGGTTGCCATGGGCCCTACAGTATGTCTTGACTGAACTCCCTTGGGCTCGCACCTTAGGGATTTGGGCATCTGACAGTTTCTCCATGGTGAAGACATTCCTGCATTTCCTGTAATACCAAGCATGAGGCCACTCGTCTTCCGGTGGTGTTTTTGCTAGTTCCATTAGGTCTACATAGTTGCTTATCTCCACTGCCCTAACCAATGTCCTCCAGGAGTCCAAGTCTCTGGGTGACACCAGCTCAGAGGTGGAATGGGTGGTATATTCCTCACCTTCCATGTGTTGATTTTTGGTCTGATTTTCAGCAGCCATTTCTTGTGCAGTGATTTCAGGTCACCAGGTTCGTGCAACATACATTCCTCTTTTAGTCTGGGGTTGTATTTTAATGAAGTAGCTACAGTAGCTAGGAAACTATGACAGGATTGGTAACAATAATCTAGCTATGCTAAAGCAGTTCATCTTTACCATCATATTACTTCCTATCAAGCCTATCAAAGCAGATTTTCATGTGTTGAAACAAATTATTGGTCTGATTTTGATCTTAATCATTAGTAGTGGCACACCATTTATGAAAATGTGCAACATTGGAAAATGGCCACTATTGGCATAAGGAATTTTTATGGTCAAAAAGTGAATGCATGATAAATATTTCTACTCCTCTGCAAAGGTTGTCATACCAATAGATAATGTGGATATATGTATAAGAGAAGTTGAATTGCAATCAGTGGCCTGGCTCATGGACTACTAGGGGTCCACATATACAGTGCATGAAAACCTCCACTAAGCTGCCAGTCTGCAATGGTAATCATGCCAAACTGTGAACTAGAGATGTCTGGCAAGTCAAAGAAACCAACTAGAAATTGCCAAACCCGTTCTACCCATTTTTTGGGCTGTTGGCCCATGGCTTAATTTTGGTAAGTTCAGTTAGGCTCAGATCATCAGTCTGGTCAGGACAGCAGGCAAAGTCATGGAAGCGCCCTCCTTCCCTCAACCCTTGACCCTTGCGATTGTCAACGATTTACCATGAAATTCCATTTATTGTTGTTGCCTTCTGTCTGCAAATACTATGATTTTATTTATTGTCTGTTATGCAGTAGTTTTTGTTCCCAAACCAAATCTTTTCCTAGGAGGGGGGCAAATAAAGAAAGTTGACTTGAAATGGTAACAAAGGGAAAGAAAACAACAACAAAAAGACTAAAGCAGCAACAAAACAAGTCACCAGATCTTGCAGCAGATCGTGAGTTTGTTTTAGAGGTTACAGAAATGTATCTCATTGTGCTCTCGTCCTGCAGCCTCTCTGACTGTGAGTCCCAGCAGCTCCCAGTTCTTTAGAGGAGACTCTTTTTCTTTGAGCTGTGAGGACGAGGACAGCTCTGGTGGATGGACGCTGAGGAGGAACACGAGCCGACGACAAAAGACTCAGTGTGGAACCGACTGGGGGATCTCATCTGGTTCCTCCTGTAAATTCAATCTGATCACGTTATGGGACAGTGGAGTTTACTGGTGTGAGTCTCCAGGGGGAGGAACCAGCAGCAGCATCAACATCACTGTGACTGGTAAGACTGGTCTGAGTCAGAGCTGATGAAGCTCAGCTCCAGTGGATCAACTGTTGTCCTTTGTCTCTGTGTCCAGCTGAACCAGTCATCCTGCAGAGTCCCGCCCTCCCTGTGACGGAGGGAAGTGATGTCACTCTGAGCTGTCAATCAACCGGGTCCCTGAACCTCTCAGCTGCTTTCTACAAAGATGGCGTCTTCATCGGGGCGGAGCCTACACGTCACATGACCATCCACCATGTGAAGAAGTCTGATGAAGGCCTCTACAGCTGTGACATCAGTGGTCATGTGTCTCCATCCAGCTGGATCACCGTCACAGGTCGGGAGGTCAAAGGTCACGGGCTTTCACCTCTTATTTCATCCACATATTCACCTGGTCCGGTGGGATTCTCCACAGGAAAACCAGTAACAGAAGCTCCTCCCACCTCTTCCTCAGCCCCGCCTCCTGACTCTTCCTCCTTTTGGCTCATGGTCATCCTCCTCCGTCACCTGGCGGTGATCTGTCCGTACTTCATCTCCACCGTCCTCATGGTGTCACTGTATCGTCAGAGAGCCTCAGGTATCATCAGCTCATGGTGTTTTCTGCTCCCATCGTTAGAGCTCAGGCTGAAACTGTAAATAAATGCTTTCATTCACTCTTCTGACAGAAAAAGACCCAGCTGTCTCTATGGCAACAGCACAGCCCAACCACGCTGAGCAGAGATTGGCTGAGGACAGCGATGACATCATGATGGTCACCACTGAACATCACTTCTGAGACTTCAGAGTTTAGTTTCATGTGGTTACGATTTAAAACTCAACATTTATCAAAGAAAATCAAAATGTACTTATTGTTGCTGTTGTTTTGTGCTAAATTCAAATTTTATGAAGTTGTTGTGTAAGTTATTTTGAAACTTCACAAATGTTCACAAAACTTATTTTTTTGATCACATTGTGGTTGAACGAGTTGTCTTTTAGTGGTGATTTAATGCTAAATGGTGCCACCATGTGGATAATTGGCTCACAGGTAATGTAGGTTTCATCCTCCCAGATTCATGAAGACTCGACCAGCTGATGATGATTTTTGGTTAAATCAATTTTAGACGTTGTTAGAAAGAAACTCAAACAGTGGTGTGATTGAGCTTGTAATCCAAGATGGCCGCCCCAAGCATCAGCAATCAATAAAAGCTGAATTTTCCATTGTTTATCAGCCAGTTTGTCTTGTTTTCATAACGTTACTCACCGTCGTTGTGTCATAGACTTATCTGAGTGTACAAGAACATAAAGAGGATCAAAATACATGTAGTGTATCCCTTCAACCGCAAGGCGCAATATAACACATAATGAAAGAGGATGAAAAATATAAAATCAATACAGAATCAAAGTGAAGACTCAAAGCTGTGTCCAAATAAAATACTGTCCCTTCACAACAGAGGAAAACAACCACACATTGATACATTTTCTTCATATTGGTCAATATCATCGAGTGACCTACAGCACAAACACTGATTTGTTGAGAAATTTGTGAGTTTTCTGACGATGCATTAATTGATATTTACAGCTGTTGGAGCTATAATGTACAAATACAATTGACTTTATTAATCCCCAAAGGAAAATGTATTTGTCTATCAGATCATCAACCATTTGCAGGAGAATAAAAAAGCCTGACGGCTGAAGGTACAAAGGATCTTTGTTCAAGCTGCAGAAGAGAGAGGAGCCGTCCACCACCGTCGTTTTCCTGGTCCATCAAGGTGCCGTGAAGTGGGCGTGGCCTACATCATCTTCGGTATGTATCTCTCCACCACATCCCCCAGTGAGTGCCTCTGATTGTTTAGTCTGTAGCAACGATACATGGAGAACCTCAGATGAACTTCAGCAGAGTTGCCGTACTGTGGGATGTAGTACACAAGCAGCTAATTTGAAAAAGATGTCTACCTACTCTCTGCGACTTGGCCAACAACTCCAGCTCATCACTCTTGTTGGGCAGAGATTGACATTTCCCATGATGGCTGACGGCAGAACAGTAGGACATCTCCACTTCCAAGACAGCAACCATGAAAACACCTCTTCATCTCAGAATATAGGCCACAATAAAAACAAAGCAAGGTTGAGTGAAGACTCAAGTAGGTAGTTCTTGTTTTTGGACGCTAGAGGGAGCTCTGAGCACATAAATGGTGATAGTGGTGTGTGGCAGCCATCCATAGCAGCATCAATGTGCATCTCATGGATACAGCTGTCTGTCCTAAGATGGCCCACCGACCTTCTTCCACACTGAGACTATATGGAAACCTCCTCTTTACTCTACAGGTGTTATTGACTGTTTCAGTTGTGTTACGTTATGTGACCAGTTAGAGCCTAATGCATTTATTTTTGAGACTCGTTGGAGAGATGTAGCTGCTATGTAGCTAAAATAAACATAATGTCAATCCGATGTCCAGTTTGAACCAAAAGGGTGTTTATTAGACCAAAAATGACTAATGAAGAGAAAGAAAGTCCCATTAAACCCAAAAGAAGGAAAAGCAAAAACAAGTAAATAGCTAAGGTAAACAAATAATAAACTAAATCTAATCATAATGAAATCAAATAACTCAATTAATGATGATTAAAACTAAATACTAACTAAAGTAGCCTACTAATTAAACTAAACTTTTTTCCTCTTTTTTTCTCATGTGTGAACCTAATTCTCTTCCTTAATACTGTAAATAGTTCATGTTTATCTTTGATTGAAACTCTCTACATTTAGGTGAAGCTGTTCATGTAGCAGGACGGACACAAAGCTTAGTTTGGATGTAGAAACAAGTTTAACCATTGATGCCAAAAGCTGATGTGTTCATGATCATTCCTTTTCACTTTCAAGTTCCAAAACAGGTTTATCATGCTGTGCAGTTCCATTTGCGCACTTGGCTACGTGAGTAACAATACACATTTCAACTTGTCTGCTGCTGATGAATACTTCTCTCCTTCACCACACACACCTGTGGATCGTGGGAAGGAGATGAAACGACGAGAAAAGGATCATCGGGCTCGTTAAAGTTTGGATGCTGTGACGGTGACTGGCGGGATTTATATTTCAGCAAGGTTCAAGAACTGTCCTGGGAGCAGGGTGCCGAAGAGGAAACGCCCCGGAGCGCAGGAGTCATGACGTGAGTGAGGCCTCAGCAGGTGTTGAGTATTGTAATTGAACTAATCAAATCTCACCCAACTTTTACTCTTCTTTTACATCACAGGGGAAAAAAACGATAACATAAACTGCATCGATTGTTTTCAAACTCGGTTAGTTTTAGTGAATTAGATCACATAGGTGATTCTCCTGAACTTTGCTCTACCCATTAGCCAAACAAGATAAACAGGATGTACCACTTTGCCAACGGTAACTTCAGAAATCAGTCTAAAATCACATCATTTGTGAATCTTCCAAACAACAACAGAGCAAATTACCACCCAGAGCAGACAAATATTATTTCTTCTATAAATTAATTGTACAAAATATTAAATATATTGGACAATATTCTTGAGTTACGTACAGTACAAACACAAATTTGTTGGGAAATGTATCCAAAGGGTGTTATGATGTAAATAATGTAGTTTTTTTGTTTGAACACTAGGGGGAGCTCTGAGTACATGAAAGGTGGGGTCAGATCAGGACCAGGTCAGGACAGCCATAAAAATGCATGGGCATTTTTTTTTACAGTCTAAACAACAGATTTAAAAAGAAAAACTCACTGTTCGGATCGTTCCACGGATCAGCAAAAAAAGAAAAAAAAAGACAAATAAATATAGGCTAAGTTTGTCTTTCGTTTAAACTAGAGTTAGAAACGGAGTTACTACATGGTTAAGGTAATTAATTACCAGGAAAATTAACTAGCTATAGTCGAAGTAGCAGCTCTACGTCGCGCACAACCACAACAACAGCTACAACTTCCTCCTGCACATGCAGGACGGAGTGCGTGCAGACCGCAGTGGACGGCTCCTCAGTCCATGAGTTTCATTCAATTCAGGTGCCATTCACTGACCCTCGGAAAGCAGAGGGTCCCGTGATTCAGATGTTTTTTTTTCTGTTTTTTTTTTTTTTTTTACAGTTTGTCTCTATCATAAACGGTTCCGAAGTTACAGTATAATGTTTTGTTGATGTTTTGTAAAACAATGTGTAGTGTCGCATCGCGCCGTACGTTCGGTTTGGTTTAGCATCGATGCTAAACTTAGTTTAGCGTCTGTTCCTGTAGCCTAGCCTATCACTTGATTACATGCCGTAGCCTACCATAAATGGTTCAGAGGATATTTCATATTTTGTATGTGCAGTCGTAGCCTATCATCGATGGTCCGCTCGTCTTTAGAATGTTACAGCACGGACTCAGAGTTTTCACTAAACCTGCTTTGGACCCCTGGCTGATTTAAGGTCTGTCAGTGAAAAGAGCCTGAGCCAGGTAAGTTTAAGAGAGGTGATGCTGGTGACAACAACAAGGACGGACAGACAAATGATTCCCCCAAGATTACAATTTTTATTTAATAAAAATATACAGCAGCTTCTAATAGAGCAATAGGAATATGTTCTTTAAAAAAACACTTTAAATGGCTTTTAAGCAAGATAAGTCAGTAAAAGGAGTAGGCCTACTACAAGATGGCTGGGCGAAGCCACAAGCGAGGGAGGGACAAATTCTACAGGGCCAGAGCACTCACCCTGCTTCGTACTCAACACATGCACAGGCACACACAGCAAAATACCCAAACTATAAAAATATATATATAAACTGAGGGGCATGCAAAATTACCAAAACAGACAGGGGGAGTGTGAAGCTCAGGTGAGGAACTCTGGATCCCCAGTCCCTCCACTGTCAGGGCGACCACGTCGTCACCAGTCCTGCAGCGCTCATACAAAGATAGAAAACAGATTAAAACCTTGCACTGCTGCAACAAACTTATTATTTCTTGGGGGAAAATAAGAGAAAGAATATGAAGACTAAACAACGTCCAACTACAAATTAAACAATATCACAACAACCCAAATGTAAGAGCAACCATTGTAGGCTACTCACAATAAACAAATAAATATAAACAAATGAACCTAAACAAAACAGCAGTGGCAGTCTGTCTAGTAAAAGAAAAGAAACAGATTAAGTATATAGCACCCTGCCAAACAAATCATAAACAAATAAACTGTTGCTTTGCCTCATGACATCAAAACTAAACATGAAAAAGACACACAAACATACTAGCAACATCTTGTGACCATATTTAAATTTCCCGCCTACCACAGAAAGACATCCAACAATCACACCGGGGAGGGGGAGAAATGGAGATGCAGCAGCAGTGGAGGAAAGGTCTGTGCTGCTTGCCTGTGTGCCTATATACTGACAACAATTTCGGAATGAGTAAATGGGAGGGGCTGACATCCCTATGGTGTCCAGCTAGGGCAAATTTCCTACTGGTCACAAAACAGTTGTTTGCCAGGGGATAAAGGAATCACCCATTTATTAATGGCTGATTAGATATCTTTGGATCATGCAAAAATACATTTATGGTACAGTCTAGGCAGTAGGCTAATATAAAGGGTCAGTTATCACCTGCTCCATACTGTGCAGGACAGGGTCAGAATATCAAGTGTAGCTATCTAAGTGTTTTAAAAAAAACACTCAGAAGTAAAGAGTGTAATTTATATGTAAATAGTAGTACAATCTATCCCCCTGGACCTACATTCATTTATAGCACTATTTTCTGTAAACAATAATTGTAAAATAATTTTTACTGTCTCAGGTGGAGCAATACTGTTTAATTAGTAATAAAATATCTGCTCACCATCATGTTGATGGAGGACAATAAAACAGCAGCTGTTTTTTTAATAAATATTTGATGGTACATATACACTGTGAGGCAGGGCCCCCAATTTTAACCTGCTTAGGGCCCCCAGATGTACAGTGCCAGCCCTGTCCCTTAGAATAAGATACAACTAGGTTATAGATGCAAATTGCATATTTCATTATAGGAAGTAATAGTAGTAGTAGGGAACTATTTTGCATTTTTCATTTGCATTTTCAAGAATATCATGCTCTTGCATTTGCATTTGCATTTAAATGCTTCCATTCAAATGAGGGTTGTTGCAACTTTCCATTGTAGGCTATAGCCAAGACAAAACGTCATGTACACTGACATGCTAACCATGCCATTTGATAGTCAACAAAACAGTAATTCAAACTAGGTATGTTTGGATTAATTCATACAAAAGGTCAGGACAGTATGACAAAAATACAGCTCAAGACAACTTTGTCTCAGTACAAGCAGCAGATGCTGAATATGTCTTCTCTATTCTTGGTGGATAGAGGGTCTAACTGTACATGTGCAGTGTGAATGTCATCACTCTATTGGAGAAAAACAACCCTTGTTGCAACTGTCCCCAGTCCCCCCTTGTGCTGCAGACGAGACGTGAATGTGGAGCGACTAAAACCTTTGTGAGTTACAGTATAAAGCCATTAACATGACTTCCCAGTGGTAGCCTACTAACAAGTAGCCTGTTACTTAAACTGTGAGTCATATTTTCTAAAATGCTTGTTTGGCTAACACTAGTTAACAAGAGCAGAGTAAAATGAAAACTCTACTGAGAAACACTGTGAAGTTGTTGCAGTCAGCTTGTTAGAACAATGACAGCTGTCTGTGGAGGCTGTTCATCTGACAAATCACAAAACAAATCACTAAAACTTCTATCTGAGACCAACCAGGTCCAAACCCCAGTCTAACATTAGGCTACCTGCATGTAGCCTACAGTATGTAGTCAATCTGGAGGAATTACTCATTCAAGTTGATTTTAGTGAAACATTTAATTTGTTTCCTGATATTGAGTTTATTGTGACTTTACTGTTGTAAACATTGCTGTTCCTACTGTAGAAACAGTTACAGTGGTGAATAAACTCATGTTGGCAATAATTTAGGACAGAACAGAATTAAACTTCAAATAACAAATACTGATTTATTTGTCGTCATACATTATTTTGATAAGAAAATACTAATATATAAGTTAGAATATATTTGCACTCTATGTTCAAACATTTGGTTATTGCTAAAAGTGAAGTTCTAAGGAATGTAGTAGCCTACTTAGCTGTTGTTGTTGCACTGTACACAGTCAAAAAGACACACAATGTCAATCCGATGTCCAGTATGAACCAGAAGAACAGCGATAACGTCTTTTCCTCCAAGAAACTCAACAAGCGCCGACTCTTGCTGTAGTTTAAGTTCTGTAATTGATGGTATTTCATTTAGAACTTCCCTTACTGCTGTTTTTACGCCGCTGTTTGACGCTCCGCCATGTTTGTTGTAGGTGAGTCCAGTCCATGTAGCGATGTTTTCAGGCCCTGATTGGCCAACATACTGTGTCAATCACAGCGGCAACGCTGATTGGCTCGGTAGACGGACGATTTCTGGCGAAACGGTTTCAACGGGTATGAGGCCAGACTCTCCCTGAGAAATGAATCAAATGCATTTCCGGGGGAGGCTGGTTTACGAGGCTAAGTTTCTTAGACCAAAAAACGACTAATAAAGAAAAAAGAAAATCCTGAAAAAAAGAGGTAAACCCAAAAGAAAGTAAAGCACCACAGGAAAATAATAAACAAATAATAAACTAAATCTAATCATAATTAAATTACTATCCATCCATCTTCCAGGTTGCGGGAGCAGCAGTCTCAGCAGGGACTTACGTCTCCCCGGACACTTCCTCCAGCTCTTCCAGGAGGATCCCAAGGCGTTCCCAAGCTAGAAGAGTGACACAGTCATTGCTGAGGCCGCTGCACCGATCCTCCTGTCAGTCTCATGCTCCAACCTTCCCTCACTGGTGAACAACACCCAAGGATACTTAAACTCCTCCACCCGAGTCCTGTCCCCAAATGCCATGCAAACTAAACCTAACGATGAAATAGTAACAGAAAATGAAAAGTTGAAAGAGGAACAGTTGTACATACAGATCTATACACAATGTAATGAGGATTATCACAGTCGATTCATACAGAATGAACATGACTGGGCAAAAGAGCAACAGGTCAAATACATTATGAACTGCAACACCTCTGTATAATCGGTGTTCAGTTGTTCCTGCAGTGATTTCTGACCTGAGCCTTCCTCCTCACTGAATGGTAATTTACTTCATCTTACACAATGTAATAAAACAAAAGCCATCAACATTGACAGACAATGTCCACGTGACCGGAAGACGTCCACTTCTCCGTACATCTCTGTGACTCCCCCAGTCTCTCTGCGTCTCCATGGCAACCTGCCGATCACGCTCTGAGCTCAGTGGACACTTCCTTCTGTGAACATGCCATCGTCTGGAGGCTCGAAGCGGCCCAGATACTGTTGATGGAATCTTAGGTGAAGCTGGTCATGTGGCAGGAAAGATGCAAAACTAATTTTCACCTGAAGATTTAATCTCAAAACATGCCCTTAAAGCAGGGTTGTAGTGCTATGCGCAGTTCTCCTTGCTCATTTGGTTACACAAATCAGGAACAGGAACCAGGCTTGTCCATCATGTGGACATGTGGACATTTTCTATGACGGTGACTGGTGGGATGGGATTCATATTTAAGCAAGATTCAAAGTAGCTCTTCTTGAAGCATTATGTGCTTCAAGTGGAAACACTCTGGAACACAGGAGTCATCTGAGGTGAGTGAAGCTTCAGCATTATTGTAATTTAACTAACAAATCTCCCCCAAATTGTGCTCTCTTCTCCATCATTGGGAAAGAATTATAATGTAAACTGCATCAATTGTTTTCAAACTCGGTTTAAACAACAGGTGAACAGGTGACAGAGACTGTTGATGATCTTTTTAATCAGGCTTTTAATTGATTTCTTTTATTTCTTTATTCCTTTTAATCAGGCTTTGTTTTTATTCTATATGATTTCATCAGATTTTTATCCTTAGCTTTTACTGTCTTAATAGTCTTAGTCCATTAGTTTTTACCTCCAGTGTTTCCTCCTGGGGGTCTGCCACACTGGGAGTTGCTCTGGTCTATTGATGGGGGTGCTGTCCTGCGGATGGATGGCTCTGGCGCGGGGGGCTGGAGGGCACCGTACCTTGGTGTGGGCCCTCTTGTCTGCCTGGGCCAGGGCTGCCTCTGTGGCAGCGCCGCCTCGTCGTGGGCCGGGAGCCCTCTCAGTGTGGTCGGCCCCCAAAGGTGGCTTCTCCTCTCCCGTCTCAGCTGTTGGTGCCTGGCCATGTCTGTAAAATGTCAAATTGTCTGTGTGTGTGTGTGTGTGTGTGTGTGTGTGTGTGTGTGTGTGTGTGTGTGTGTGTGCGTGCGTGCGTGCGTGCGTGCGTGCGTGCGTGCGTGCGTGCGTGCGTGCGTGTGTGTGCTTCTATGTGATGTGGGGAGGTGAAGAGAGGGAAAGGGAGGAGAAGAGAGAAAGGAGAGGGGAGGGGAAGAGAGGAGAGAGAGGGGAGGAGAGTGTGGGGTTAAGTTTGTGAAAGTTTGTGCTCACACACCACCTTTGCTCACATCCTGAGGGCTAAGCTCCCCCTAGTGACACCCCTGCAGTTGTAGAAAAAAAGGAATTGGACACAGTGTTGAGAGGATGTTATACTGCCCAGTGCCCACTACTGACGGCTTTTGCTTTCCACCTCTGAGGTTATCTTGGTGCAGAGTAAAAACAGTAATGTACAGTACATATACTGCATCAACCCATATTACTGTAGTATATAATACTGTAAAAGTGCTTCCTGTAAAATGCTGTAGTACAGTACCATACTGTAAATATGGCAAATATGTACTGTTAGTAAGTACTCTAATACACTACAATTCATTAAATCTGTACTGTAGTAAAGCTGATGTAAAAAGTTCTTGTCCCACTGTAGCTGACACAATGGCAGCAGTGCAGAATGCTTAGTGCTGAATTACTGTGTAACACTATACATACAGTACCTGTTCTGATTGAATTGAATTGAATTTACAGTGGTTTTGTCAACATTTAAAATTAGTTTGACAGATTTTCACACCTAGTTCAACATTTTTTTATGCACTGACTCAACATGACGTAAGCAAATGATAATGTTATAAAACAGCAGAGAATTGTATCAGAGGAAGGAGAAACTGCTACTATGATTAGTAAATGTTGTGGAGGTTGAACTAATAGTTATGAGAATTTTCATTCTGATCTGAGAATAGCACCAAAGCGACTGAGAAAAACTGTAAGATGCAGTAGCTTTTGAAGCCATTCTGAATTTTTTTATTTGAACACCAGAGGGAGCTCTGAGTACAGGAAAGGTGATGTGGGTCAGGTGACATGAAAAAACATCAGTGGGCATCTGCATCCATAAAATGGCGTCGTACACCCTTTGTGTCCTGAAATGGCCGACCCAACTTCTTGAGACTGAGGGCCTGTCACATTTCTCCACACTCGGCTCAGTGCGCTTGGTTACACACACACTTTGGTGACATTTTGCCAGCGGAACAGATATTGTGCAAGCAGTTATGGCCAAGTATGTGGGGGGAGATTTAAGAGCAATCGGTGCACACTTGACAAGTGCAGCCTGTGCCATTGCGCACACTAACACAACTACGACACACACACACACACACACAGCACAGCAACAGTTTTAATCAACAGTGCTGCCGGAGTCTCATCTACTCCATAAGTGTCTCTATGTGCAAGATTAAATCATAAACGTGTAAGCCTAACTCCTTGAGTAGGTAAACAAACAAGAAAAACTGATAAAATAAAAACATGAATAGAACATGATGAATATAAAATACGACATTAAAAAGTCAGTTATTTGATAGAAAGTTAATTTCTTTTTATGGAGATTAATTCAATTGCATCGCTACGTGGCTTGAGGCTCCCGGTGACGGCGGACCTCGCCATGGTGCATTGTGGGATTACTGGAAACCTCCTCTCTGCTCTACAGGATGACAAAGCAAGTTTATGTCGACTGTTTTGGCCCCCTGCATGTTAAAGTGTGGTGTCTGAGGGAGGAGAAAATACTGTTCAGATGCATGACCACCCAATGTACCCACATAGAAGCACTGAACAGTCTTGATAGTTTTCTTATGTTGTTGTATGTTGTGTTGCCTGAGAAGACTACCGCCAGAAAGTGTGATCAGAATATCATTAGGCCTACTACAGTTAAGATTAATTTACTTTAGTGCACAGCTGTGAATATCAATTATTGCATATTAATAATCCAATAAAAAGAAAATCAGTGTTGGTACTGTCCCCCAATAGGACAAATCGCCTTGTTGTTTACAACCACTTCTAGGTAGAAAACGAGCATTCGAACAATAGTGACGGACGAGAGTTTAGTTATTTTTTCATGTCACTATGTCGCCGTTTAGACTAATCTGAAGTTTTTAAAGTCTATAAAACCAATGATTGGACAATCATTAGCCTACTATTTACGTGTCGTGTGCACATTTTTGTAATTAGTCATGGTTAGCGGTTAGCTACCTGTTTAACTTTAATAACTGTGACTCAATAAACGGTCCATAAAAAAAAAATCTCCAGCGGATATCTGAGTTACAACATGACTGAGCTACTAGAGTAGTTTCATGTCGTGTCCGACAACGGGAGGGTTTTAACAGCTGACATCCTGATGTTAGCTTAACTGCTGCCGTTAGCTTAGCTGCCACCGTTAGCTGTCCCTGTCAGCTGTGAGGGTGCCATTCCGAAGGATCACCACTCCGAACGTTTAACGTTTGTGTCGGATCAGTCGGAATGCCAACCCTTAATTCTTTATAAACTCACACACTGGGTACACACATCATAGCTTGCTTTAGTACAGTGGTTAGAGCATCCAACACCACTGCGGAAGATCAGGGTTGGACTCCTGGAGAAGCTGCATGTTAGTGTAGACTA
Organism: Decapterus maruadsi; assembly: GCA_030347415.2. Lineage (NCBI taxonomy): Eukaryota > Metazoa > Chordata > Actinopteri > Carangiformes > Carangidae > Decapterus > Decapterus maruadsi. The sequence continues at coordinate 4,658,989 of CM064898.1, forward strand.
TCTTGCCATCTTGGCCTCCACCTGCTTATTTTACTAAACTTAACCAACTCCTTTCTACATTGCCCATCCCCGCGATCGTGTCAAGCCGCGAGGGAAGTAAAACCACATTCGGAACAGCAACCCGTCGGAATGGCGGTCCTTCGGAATGGGGATCGCCCCCCGTCAGCTGCAGCCACTGATGCTTTCTAGACAACGTAATTCCCCCAAACGGAATAAATACAACACATAGCAAAAACGCACACACAGAAATAGTAATGTTTCTTCAATGATTTCAGATTTGTCTAAACGGTCATAGGGCGTGAAAAATATAATTTATAGCTAAACTCTTGTTTGTTACTACTGTTCCCATTAAAATTACGTGGTGGTTTTCTACCCGGAAGTGGAATGTAAACAACAAGGCGATTCGGTCTATTCTGTCTCTCTATTCTATTCTTCATAACAGACTTGAAGGAAGTGACAGTTGGGGGCAGGGTCACATCATGCGTTCTTTTGTTTTCTTGGTGTCCAGGGAGACGTTGTTCTGGTGGACAGTCCTCCAACTTCGATGATGATGGTGTCATCCGCAAACTTTATGATTGTGGTCGCGAGATAGCAGTCACTCTTGAAGGAAGAGTGGTTGGTGAGGGGAGGGTGCATCAGTGCAGAAGGATGCACCGATGCATTGGCTCAACATTGGTACTGGCCGATATTCACCTCATTGACTGATATCAGCCATCGGTAAATACTCATGGTTATCTGTTATGTGGCATATTGTGCAGACTCAGAAGAGAAGCCTCTCTCTCTCTCTGTCTTTAGGTTAATTGGTTAGGAGGCATGTGGGTCCCAGTTGCTGCCCTGACTTCTGTTAATATTTGACTCTTCATCCTGTTGTAAATAATCCTGCCACTTTGCTTTGCCACCTGTGGATATTTTTCTTCGTGTTGTTGGTGTAATTAAAAAATTACCATACCGGGGCGGTGTTTAGCTCACTTGGTAGAGCTGCCGCCCCATGTTGAGGCTCAGTTGGCCCCGGTTCGAGTTCTGCCTCAGACGGCCCTTTCCTGCGTGTCATTCCCCCTCTCTGCCTCCCTATTTCCTGTCTCTCTCTTGACTGCACTATCAATTAAAGGATAACTTTAGTTTTTTACAACCTGGACCTTATTTCTAGCATCAAATACGATCATTTAATCACCCTGACAAGTTTGGTGTCATTTGGAGTCGTTTTGACTGTTTAGCTTTCCAAAACGCATTGAAAAGCGCGTATATCCAAATGCAAGAACATGGGGCACCCATTTTAGCAGCCTCTAAATAACACATTATCCGAATTTAGTAAAAATTTGTTCATTTCCCAAACAATATTTTGTGATGATACACTAGTGTTATTCCCCTCCGAGCCCGTGGTGGCATGTTAGCAACATCCTGCTTTGATCCAGGCTGACCTCTGATCTGGATGATGTCATCTCCGACAAGTGCCCAGGCCAGATTCTGATAATAATCATTCCGCTATGTAAGATTCTGGTCCTTTTTAGCTCAACTAGCCAGAGCTGTTTAGTGAGGATCCAGGCTGCGGAGAGGTGTAAAATTCTGTGGAAGCTGACCGAAGCTGAACATCACCCAGCTGCTCATTTTGTTCTGACGAGTCAGAAACATGCAGAAACGGACCATAGCATTAGCGATAGCAAGTTAGCACACACACACAGCACAGCAACAGTTTTAGATGACATCATCCAGGTCAGCGGTTAGTAGGTCAGCCTGGAGGAGCAGGATGTTGCTAACATGCCACCACTCCTCGGAGGGGAATAACACTAGTGTATCATCACAAAATATTGGCGAAATGAATAGAACATTTGAATATAATGTGTTATTTAGAGGCTGCATTAATTGTTCTGATAGAAAGGATTTAGGCCCCGATTGAGGTTAATTTTGTCAAAACGACTCCAAATTACACCAAAGTTGTCAGGGTGATTAAATGATCGTATTTGATGCTAGAAATAAGGTCCAGGTTGTAAAAAACTAAAGTTATCCTTTAAAGGCAATAAAAGCCCCAAAAATATACTTAGCGACTAAAGTTTGCCGACTGGGCCATCATCTGTCCATCCCAAAATATCGAACCCCGACAATATGGAAACAGCCAAAAGGCTATGTCACATTATTAAAACCTATAGGTTCTTTCCGTGTGGAGAGTCACCACAAGCACTGCACCACGCTGCACTTCATAAACATGCTTCGGTTTTTGAAAAGAAACACTCCTGAAAGAGATGACAGGACACAAAACGATACTGATCTGAAACCAGAAGATTCAAATACATTCTCAATTGGAAGCCGAGTCTCAAACAAACACCAAACTCTTGCACTGGGTCTGGATTCAGGTTTGAGCAAATAGACGCAGGTCTCATTCTAAGTTCTTGTGAATGAACAAAACCCCCTCAAACCCACGATCACTCATTTGAGCAGCTGCTTCATTCCTGCTGAAAAGTAAAGTGTAACCCAGTCCAGCCCCCAGGTGTGTGTAGGTCGACGTGGCTGGACTTACGAGTGTTCATTCTTGGCATTGGTATCGACATCGGCCCAAGAGGTAGAAAAGTCACGCACATCCAATAAAAATGTGCTGGTCTAAAAATGAATGTACATGACAAAGGAAAAGATGAGACTGAGCACTCAAGTTCCCTTTAGGTGCTTTTATTTAGGCTAATTGATGAGTCACCTGATCAGGGCAAGTTGTAGCCTATATCATAGAAAAATAGAAAAGGACATAAAGAACTCGCATAACTAGATCAAGACGTGTCATCTTAAATAGCTTAATCCAAGGTTACAGTTTTTTAACTTCAAATTTTTAGAATTTACTTCTTTCTTTTTTTTTTTTACATTTTAATCATGTTTTGAAGTTAAAGTTGAGCATATTAATTACCTTTGTGATAAACTTGGATGGGACAACTGAACCCACAGTACAGATGGATTAACATTATCAAGAAGAGAATCATGCACATAATACATAAGTAGGACCAGCTCATGCAATAATACATCAGAAGGCATCGGCGGTAAATATGCAGAACACTTCAGCATACATACAATTTGACAAGGTATATAGGGGGGACCACATCATAATTCACAGAAATGGCATCGACATCAGTCCACAATTCCACAATCGGTGCATCCCAGTCAGAGAGGGGCAGTGTGTGGTTGAAGCAGTCGGTCTGTGAAGAAGCTCCACCGGTGAGTCGCTGCTGTTGAAGGTAGATGGGCTGAGGCCTCTGAGGTTGATGATGCTGGATTCACTTCCACATCTGGAACATCAGGCTGTTGTTGGTGCAGTCCCCCTTTGCATGCTGGATGTCTCCCCTCAGGTTGGCTTGTGCTGCACTCTGTGCTGTCATCAGATCTGTAAGTGCGGTTGCTGGCCTTGATCAGGTCTTTCCTCATGGCGCAGCTCGTGGAGTGCCACGGTCAAGGGGTGGATTCAGTGGAGAGAGGGAGAGGCGGACAGAAAGAGAGAAGCGGATGGGGAGAGGGTGAGGGAGGGAGAGAGGGAGCGGGATTGGGAGAGAGAGGGGACGAGGAGGAGGGAAGGGGAGGGGGAGGGTAAGGGAGGGGGAGAAGGGGAGAGGGAATGAGAGGGAGAGGGAGAGAGGGTGGGGGAAGGTAAGGGAGAGAGAGAGAGAGAGATTTGCCACCACATTGACGGGTGGAGTGGCGCTGCCAGTGGGTGGATCTAATCAAGAGAGAGAGAGAGAGAGGTTTAAATACTGACATCAATCAACAACATCAACAAACATGTTTATGTTTCATGTTTAGGTTAATGTAGCCTACAGCAATGTGCAGCAGGAGGGACAGAAAAAATAGTTTGGATGTAAAACCAACAATAAAACCATGTCCAGGATCAGTGAAGACAGAAGCTGACGTGATGTCATATGTTAGAGGAATTTATAATGATTATTACCTCAGTTAACTTCACGTCAGAGAATAAATAATGTACAAAACTATCTCTAATTTGTGAAACTTTTTATTGTCTTTCAATTCAATTCAAATTCTCTTCATTGGCATGAATGTTAGGATATCTATGTTCCCAACGCATCAAGAATCGATGAAACAAAACAAATACAACTCACAGAATCAAATATCTACAAATAGAATAAAAAATACAAAAATATTTACATTTATATTGTATACCCCATGCATGTGTGTGTGTGTGTGTGTGTGTGTGTGTGTGTGTGTGTGTGTGTGTGTGTGTGTGTGTGTGTGTGTGTGTGTGTGTGTGTGTGTGTGTGTGTGTGTGTGTGTGTGTGTGTGTGTGCTGAAGAAATGAAAAACAAGTTTTTAAGTTTTTTCCCTGATATGATGGATCTGCTGCAGGAAAACCTCTCTCTGAGTACAGGGTGCAGGAGAGGAGGAAATGGGCCCCGGTTTCTATTTCTCTGAAGAACTGTTTACAGACTTTCTTTATATGACGACCTTTCTCAACCTGTAGTTGATGGTCAGTGAGTCTGGCTATTGTTGGTGTTCGTCTTTGTTCGGGCTCATAGTCCAGGTAATCTAACTCATTTTGGACCCCAAAATAGAACTCAATTTCTTTGAGTTGTCCAGAACAACATACTAAAAGTCCCAAGAAATCCTAGTTCAATCTAAAGTCTATGGTATCTATCTATGAAATTAACAAGCTGAAAAACTGGTTCACTTTGAACAAACCATTTTTAAATCTTGACAAAACAAAGATGATGTTATTTGGTAAACACAAAACTGATGTCCCAATTCAAATTCAAATTGATAATGTGATAATTGAAAAAGTAGAAGAAACTACATTCCTTGGAATGGTAGTCCATGAAAAAATGTGTTGGAAACCCCAGATAAAAAATGTTTGTTCTAAAGTTGCAAGACGTGTTGGTATCATGCATATACTAAATTACCTGTCTTTACTCTCACTATGTTACGCTTTTGTTTTTCCTTATTTGAACTACTGTGTGGAGGTCTGGGGCAATACATATAACACCAATTTACACCCTCAAATTGTGTGTGATGCATAGGTCAAGTGTGGCAAGTGACTTCAGATTGTTTATATACATAGGTCAATTTACTGAATGGACATGAATGTGTCAGTTATTTAGCCCCTGTTTTTGCTACTTGTGGCTTCATGGCTTCTTGACCATAAGTCAATTAGTGTTGAGCTCATTTGCATATTTAAAATTTTACATTTCAATTTTACGAGAAACTTGAAGTATAAAAATTATTTCATGTCTACTTTCATTGTGTGAAGTTTCATTATGATAGGAGTAAAGGAAAAAAAATAGCCCCTTATTATATAAAGTAGGCCGAAATCAATCTTGGATTGATGAGAATTAAACATATTTGCCCAAAGGATTTTTAGTATGTTGTTCTGGACACCTCAAAGAAGTCTGTTGGAAACCACTATTTTGTCTGAACTACTCTGGGTCATTAGAAGGCCCCACACTTAACTTATAAGGATGGGTTTTATTACACTGTTAAATAGTTTTTGTAACTAGAGGATTGAATGTAGTGAGCTTTTGATGCTATAGGGCCTGCGTGCCTTTTCTGTGAGGGAAGTTATTGCTTTGTCAAAGCTGCCCTTAACCCTAACCGTTTCATTTGAATTGAAATATGTGTAGGTTACGAATTAATAGAAAAAATAAGAAAAAGGTGACAGATGAATGAAAGGCTTGTTGCTGCTGCTACCTGGCTGGGCATCGTGCTTCCGTTTGCGCTCATCTCTTAGGTGTGACATGTGATCATGGGCACAGCTACTGCTACGGCCGCTGCTGTTGCAGTCTCCATCCTCACCAGACTCATTACGGGCTCCTCCTGGCCCACTGGTCTCTGACATGGAGAGGAACAGGGTTAACTCATTTAACAATCGCACCCATCTTTTCTTTCACGTCAAGGAAACAAGTAGCCTAAAACACAAACTGCATCGAAGATAACAGGAGCGCATGCACACACGCACCCTGCCATATTCCGTTAATTTCCTGATGAGCGGAAGTCGAGAAAACTAGTTGGCGCAAATGGAGGCTAAATATTATCACACTAATTCTTGAGAGTCGGGACAAAACATGACGTCCCACATAGAACAGTCTTATTTATGTCAAAAAGTAAAGAAATTAGGCCTAATAATGATTGACATACTCACAAAGTTAGATCTAAATGAAATGTGAATACTGATGTTATGTTTCAGCATAAATATTTCCTTTTTGGGGGGATATTTGTTAAATTATATGACCTGTGGTCAGACGCCCCATGTTATTTCTCTTGTCCTCAGCAATAGGTCACAATATTCACCAGACCCAAAAAACTTTAAAAACCTCTACAATTGTGAAAACATTTTTATCAGGTCAAAGATAAAGGTATAAATATATAAAACAATGCATGCCATGAACATCTAAAAATATGTTTCACAGAAATCTGCCCATCAAAGTTGTGTCCTCTGTTTCTGTCAACTCCGTCAGATTTTTTCATAAACCTCATTAAATCAGGAAATAGCATGGCCAGCTATATCCATTAGATCCCCTTTCATTCTCCTGGTTGTGGTGAATGCATCAATACCTCACATGGTCTGGTAAAGTTTACATTTTTTGATATTTTAGATGAACAATGTCAATATTCCTATGGTCACAGCCAGATCATGTCAACTCCATCTCTCCCCTATGATACTTTATTTAAACCATAGTGGACTCAGTGAAGGTATTTTATTGAGATTATGGGGACAGAAATAGCCAAAAAAAAACTAGCTAGCTAGCTGCAGTGCTTTTTTCTGCAGAAGGAAAAAAAACCTGCTATTTTGTCAACTCCGTCAGTGTCAACTGACAAATCCACCAAGAACTGCTTATATACAATTGTCAAATATAGTAAAGGAATAGAATGTTATTTTAGGGGTTTATCTGCACATTAATGTACTGTAGGTATATAGCATGCCATTACATTATTTTTCAATATACTTGTGATTTGTGGAGCATGGCCAGACTGTGGTCTGCTTATTGAATAATTTTCTGCTTATTATTGAATGACTTTCCAGCATATGTGTTATAGGCTATATAGCACTTGTCTGTTTGATTTATTGATTGATGTAAACTTTTAAAGGTACAGTGTGTAGTTTTCACTATTGAAAATATACATACTTCTTATAGAGCTGGAAAGAAATTCAATGTTGCTTTTTCAATGTAATCTTGGTAATCTTGATATATTTTAAGACATGATCCATAGGACATGTGTCCAGAATGCCACAGCATCATGTCTCTTTGACCCAGACAGTGTGCAAAAACCCTGCCTTTCCACCATCATTAGTGTAATATATGCAGTACAGTGTCATCTGTGGCAGATTTGTTCAGAGATTTGATCAGAGATGCAAATACAATTTTGTCAATTCCGTCAGCTCCGTCAGACCTTAATCAGCATCAGGAAACAAATAATTCTTTCTTCAGTTTTTGTTGTTTAAGTAATAAAGGATCATCAGATCTACATCCTCTTGTGTTTTATTAACTTTAGGATTTTTTTTCTATAGTGGCAAAATAAAAGATAAAATTTGAAAATGCTCATTTTGATCTGAGTATTCACAACAGTGTGAAATTACTTTTTATTGCATAAACACTATTAAAACATACATGAGAACTTAATAGGCTATTCTTGATAGGCTATTATAATTATATAATTTGTGTGTATATAGTGTGTCTGGCGGAGTTGACACAAATTAAGTCCTTAAGGTAAACGTGAATTTGTTAAAAAATGTTTTTAACCTCCAGCCTGCACCTTTACATGGTTAAATAGAACAGATCTTTACCTACATGAATATGTAACTCAATAGCTCAATATATAATAACTCAATATAGTGTACATTTTCAAAAAACGTTTTTCAGAACGTGTTTTGTCCCGACTCTCAACAATCAGTCATCATCTAACACCACAACAACGACAAGGGCGTGTGCCCACATAGCAAAACCGGCATGCAGGTGCCGGTGTGTGAAAAGTTAGCGGCTCTGTATCATCAAACTTCTCCGAGCAACAAAATGACTTGGATCTTATAACAATATAAAAGTAGCAATAGAAATAATAAATATAAAGATAAACTCTAAGCGTCAAATCGTGGCGTAACAGATTAATGACGGACCAGCTTTAATTTACCTACATTACAGTAATAGTTTGTAACAACTCACCAGGAACCGATGGAACCCTTTCGATAAAGCCGATGAGCACAGGAAGGCAGCACAGGACTGTAATCCTGTAGATAAGGCAGGCAGATGCGAAATAAATAAATAGATTAATAAATAATGATAAAATCAGCAAACAATGTTAATATTTCAATATTCCGACACCGAGGCCTGTTCACTAGGTTTTATATCTACCCCAGCAATCCTACTCGTGGCATCTTCGCAAAAGAACTACCCCCTAGCTGGAGAATGTTTTATAGGCCTACAGGCAGGTGAGAGACACGAACCAATAGGATGCCTTCTTTAATCCCTCCCCCACCGCTTCATGCTTTCCCCAATTCTGTTTCTGTCCGCGTGATGCAGGAAGTAGCCTATATGTGTTGTGTTGCAAGGTTGATTGTCAGCCAAGAGATGCCGGTGCTTCCGTTGTCCCGTTGTTTTTTGTAACATTTTTTTATTCATTTTCCATGTGGACCTTAAACTTTCTGTTCTCACCTCCATCTCTACCTTCAAACAACATCTTTTACTAAGTACAACCGACTCCTGCACCTGCCTTTAGTCCTCCTTCATGCATTCTGACTGTTTGAATCACTTGATTAATTTGTTTTATCTTTTGTATTGTGTTTTAATGTCTTTTTATATAACTTGTTCTTTTTCATTCTAGCTCTCCCCTCCCCTTACCCCCCTAGGCTGCACTTGTAAATAAGAAATTTGTTCTTAATTTGCTTGCCTGGTTAAATAAAGGTTAAATAAAAATAAATAAATAAAGTGAACATATAGCAAAAAATGAAAATAATTATAATCAAATATAAAATAAAATAAAAACATACAGACAACTCAAGTGTATTCACAGTTGGCAAACGTGTTCAAAATAACAAACAAAAACAAAATAAATCCAAACAACAACAACAAAAAAGGCATAGGCCTAATGCTTAACTCATTCACTGCCAGATTTTTTTCCCTCAGTGTACAGCCAGTGCCAGCAGTTTTGAGGATTTAGCTACTTCAAGTGTGGCAGGTCTCTGACTGTAATGTAAAAAACAAAACAAAAAAAAACACAAAACTGTTGTCAAATAAAAAATTGCCTCGATAGAATAAACAAATCGAAGTCACAATTATCAATAAAAAAAAAACAATAAAAATGATTTAATAGAATCGAATAAACATAACCACCGTAACATGGTCTTCATCAGGGTAGACAAAGCCCATGTGCACTGTTTTAAAAAAAGATGTTGTTGGGGCGGGCTTGCTCGGTCCTTCTAGAAACTTCATTTCGGTGCGTGGGCGTGGATGAGGAGGGGTTAGGCTACTTACTTTTTTGTTTTAGAAATGTTACCACTTCCTCTTAAGTTTTTTTTTTTTTACCACTTATGTGCCCTAGCTTCTAGATTTTTTAAAATAAAGAATGGAGAATTTTTACCACTTCTTTCTAGGCTAAATGTTCTTGGAGAAACTGGACCACTTTTTCCCAGAAATATTTCCAAAACATCATGCCATTGGCCCTAATTTAAAAGTATAAAAAGTAGGCCTAACGTTCTTAAGTCTCAGAACAAATATTTGTGTATTTCTGGTGTTTACTTCTAAAATTGGTCCAATGGGGGTCCTTGATATAGGCTACAAAAGTTTGAGAACCACTGGAGTAAGGTATTCAATGCCTTCAACTTTTTTTTTCGTCTTTTTTTTTCATCGAAACAAAATGTGCATCCTCCATCTGCAAAACCTTCAATAAAAAACAGATTCAAAAATAGGAAAAAGCTTTAGCTTTTTGTCTCAATTAGCATACTATGCATTCTTTCTAACATTAGATTTTTTTTGTAACTTAATATCTTCTGATGCAAGCTAGGGCACATCAGTGATGTAGATCAGGTTGGTCGGTTGTGCTGCTGAAATGACAGCTTGAAGGTGTTTGCAGATGGCGATGTCGCTCAAACTCCGCAGTCCTAACCACAGCGGCTGATACTTCCTTCCTCTGTGGTCGGGAACTCGTAAAGCAGCAGCTAGTGGCCACATCCTTGGCAGAATCCCGTGTTGTTTAGTAGGTTAATCTTTATCAAATAACAGTTGAAGCTTCGTTTTGCATAGACCTTGAGTCAATTTGCAATTTAAAACAATGTTGAACATATTCCTTGTAGACAGTAGTGGTAACAAACGGCTACAGTAGGCTATTATACAGGGAATAGTGCTGTTTAAGTTAACATGTCGTTATTATCGGGAAATTAGCCATTTAAACATTTAAACCATCCAGGTGTCCTCTGGGCCCTTTATGGACAGCTGAATTAAATAATTAATTACCCAGACCATGGTAAACATTAAAAACAACAGGCTGCAGCGTCAAATCACATCAATAGGCCGTTAAAATCAATCAACAGACCGTTGGAGGGCGAGCTTGAATGGATTTGGTAAAATAACATTAACACCGTTTGTACAAAATTAACAACTAAAACACACTTACCATGAAGCGGATTGGTGTTTTGCATTACACAGACGATTCCGGCGAGACAGGCACTTTATGTGATGGCTGGGACCTGTTGCGTGATGGTTGCATGTAATGTTTGTTATGTTTTAATCTTTACACCTGTTGCAATCAATCCAGTCCAGTCTGGACTAATTTGGGTTTAACAACTATTTTCATCCCAGTAGACCAGGGTATCAACCGTATGGCCCATGAGTAAAAACCTGGTAAAAACCGGCTGTCAGAGGGTTCAACCCGGCTCACGGGATGAATTAGAGTGAAAATTACGAGTAGCCTAATTTCAGGTTGTATTTTTTGTAAAAGGATTTATTTAACATCTTATTAACGTTCTTGTATTTTTCCTTGCAGTAGCTAGTTCCTATTACTTCTGGGTTATTTTTGCTGTAATCTTAACGGCCCGGGCGGTCCTCGGAGATCAATGCGCTGTTTGGCCTGAAGTGAAGTGAGTTTGATTTACCTGCAGTAGATCATTATTTTGCTGTTTAGTGATTTTGTTCAAACTTTTTCAGACCAACGATCGATAATAAAAATAAATAAATACATAATTAACAACAACAACAACAACAGCAACAAAAACAATAATAATAATGATAATAGCCTAATAATAATAATAATAATAAGCGCTATAAATGTAATCCATTTTTATAAACTATCACCTGGTGCAGACAGAGGTTGCGCACCCATGAAAACACCCAGTGAAAACAATTTTGGGTTACCCTTTAATTTACAGGCAGTTTATTAACAGTCAATTTAATAATTCTCCATGTTAGGCAAAAATACTACACATGCTTTTCATGCTTTGAATTTTTTGGGAAAGGAAAGAATTTCCACCAAGTCCGTGCAATCATTTGTTATTTCTTGGCTATATTTCTCTACACTATGAAATTGTTTTCTAGGCTATTTCTAGACAATATGATACAATTATTTCTTGTCTGTTTCTTGACACAGGCGACCGACCGACCGACCCTTCAGGGCAGTAGCTATCCCATCTGCCGATGTACTGGGCAACTGCTTTAAAGGGATAGTTCACCCAAAATGGAAATTGCAACTCATCCTCATGTGGACTAAGGGCTGGGCGAAGAGTCCTCCGTGGCTTCTCTGAGTTACAGGGGGTCTCGGTGTAGCAGTGCATGTCCATGTAACGGTTGCAAATGAGGAGAAATGGGGGTATGAAAAAGTACAAAAAGTGCAGATATAACACAAAGGATCTAAGTATAACAGACATTCACTTCAGTTAAGTTCAATTTAGTTGGCTAACTTTCATCCAACATTTGAAACCAATGAAGTACTCAGGTTCAGCAACAGGACAAATAACATGTAAAAAACAACAACAATAGGAACAATTAAAAAAGAAAAAATATGAACAGACACATTAAAAGCAACAAGTGATAAGAGCGCAAAGAGTAAAGTAAAGGCATTAATAACATTAACAGATTATTCTAGTGAAATACAAGATAATAAATATGTTAGAATAGGGTTCTTGAAAACACAACAAGATGGATTTTAGATGTGAGTACCGGGAGTCTGGACGTACTCTGTCCTGTTCTCATTCTCTCTGACTGATTTGTGATAGTGATGCATCTTTCACCCACGGTGCCCTGCTCTGTTGCCTGCTCCTCTGACTCTCAGTAATTATGCTTAAATGTGACTCATTTTTTCCAAAATGCTTGTTTGACTAAAGAAACACCGTGGAACTGCAGTCAGCTTGCTAGAACAATGACAGCTGTCTGTGGAGGCTGTTTTTCTGGACACGGATCACTGAATCTTCTAGCTGAGACAAACCACCTCCAAATTCCTGTCTATACCTGCAGTCAATCTGGAGCACTCACTCATTTAACTTGATTTGTTCATTTGTTTGAGATTATTGTGAATTTACTGTTGTAAACGTTACTGTTCCTACTCATGATGATCTTGTGTCTATGTTCTTAATTGCATGTGGCCAGTGTTGGAGGAATGATGACTCCTCTCGCTCTTTGTTGTGCTATCATGGGCCTTCACCCAGTTGAACATGTTGCAGGAAGGCCAGTCAGTTTGCTAGTGCATGCTCATGTTTAATTAGAGCTCCATTCCAGTATCAGCAGTGCTTTAAAATAAGTGTCGATATAGGCTACTCTCCTTTTCAGCTGTTGGCTGGTAAATTAGACAGTGGACGGTCAATACCAACACATCATTAAGTGACAGGTTACTGTAGCCTACATTCAATTATGATGCTGACTTTTTTAAACGTCCAATTGAACTTTCCAGAAAGATTTTTAAGAAGTATTTTCTTGTTAAAATCCATCTGTGAATAATGTTATTTTCATAGTAGAATCTAATTTCTCAGATTTTGAGGTTGGCAGTGGAAGAGTCAGGATCACATCTAAGATCCATCTTGTTGTGTTTTCAAGAACCATATTCTAACATATTTATTATCTTGTATTTCACTATCTGTTAATGCCTTTGTCTTTTCATCTGCACTTTACTCTTTGCTCTCTTATCACCTGCTTTGTTAAAGCAGATATCAGCGGTCAGGCCGTTTCGGCGAATGCTGCGTTCAAGGCAGGCTTTTGAAACCGTAAGTTACAGCTTTAAGTCACAACTACGACTTTGTAGCGTTCCAGGTAACCTAGGTAACCTGTAACTCGTGTTTTTACCGTCCTGTTGCCTGTGAAAGTCACTATAACGGCCACTCGTAACTTCCGACGTGTGAACTCGTACCAGATCGAACCGGTATGACTTCACAGGAAGGAAAAACACAAGTTAGGAGTTTCCTTGAACGCACCATGAGTTAGCAGCCCCCGCCCTCGTCAGGCATCTATTGGTCCTCGTGCTACGTCACCACATTCACGCGCATCCCTTGGCTGCACACACAGCCCTTCATGCCGTTCTCTCTCCTCATTGGATAACACTTGTATCCCACAAGGAAAATTTTCTCCTCGGGTTACAGCAGAGCAGAGTGACGGAGAGACTCGTGTTACGGCTGAAACACTCCATGTAAGTGATTGCTGACGGAAAATAGGACTATTTAGGACTTATATTAACAAAAACATTCCACTGATATCTGCTTTAATCATGTGTCTTTTTATATTTATTCCTTTTTAATTGTTCCTATTGTTTTTTTTTTACATGTTATTTGTCCTGTTGCTGAACTATTTCATTCCTTCCTAATGTTGGATGAAAGTTAGCCAACCAAGGTGAACTTTTAGCCAACTAAGGTGAACTTAACTAAAGTGAATGTCTGTTTAAACTTAAATAATTTGTGTTACTAGACTGTGTAGCTGCACTTTTTCTCACCACACCTCTGCCTCTTCAACCGAACTGGTCCTCCACTCAGACTCAGCCCTTCTGTCTTTCAGAGGAATGTCCTGTTTGCTCTTGGGACAGTAGCTGACCGGCACATTAAAAAGAAAAACCAAACTGAATCCATTCAGGTGGAAAGAGGAAATAATTACCAAGATGAAAACGACAAAAAGGTGTGTATATCTCCCAAATAGTAACGCTCTTCTCCTGGAATCTATAATATGTTTGCAGTGCCCGCACATCACCTTGGAGTCGTCATAAGACACTGGCAACAGAACAAAGTAACAAACAAAAACAAATGCATAGTCTACGATAAATCGGACTTGGTTTGCAAAGACTTTCAACTTCCGGTGTTTGTGCTTCACAGCGGCTCTTTCACCAACCCTCTGAAGCATCATGTGCTGACATGACGACGTTTCGGTCGTTGGTTTTTATCAAAGTCTTTTTTGCAAGTGATCCGACAGTGTGCGGGAGACCCTTTTTTTCCTTTTGTTCACACTACCTACTCCAACGCACCTGTTTATCAAGATTTTTTAGGTGTGCATCAGCCTCCAGATCTTGGTTTATAGAAGAGCCATTCCGGTTATGACTGCGACAAACAGGAATGTTACAATCATGTTTTGATTCCCTGATCGGCGTTATTGATAACACAAGGCGGAACTAAAGAAGCTAAATTTAATATGACCTGGGTCACTAAGAGGAAAATAAAGTCCTGAGTACAGTAATTGGCATACAGCAGTTAATAGGCTATATATGTAGCTGTCACAGAGTGAAGGCAGCCTCTGTATTATTGTTGTTTCGTAATGTAATTTCTGGATTGTTGTATCATCTTATCATTGTGTTTTTTGAAGCGTCCAGTCAAGTAGGCGGTGCACAGCCTATTTGACTGGGACTGCCCATTAATGTCACTGTCTGTCTCAACAGGAAGAGACCTGTAGTCAGGGCCTGACTGAGGCCTGCACTCAGTTGCAAATTGGAAGCGGCTGGGTTGAGTGCTAATTGATGGGGCGGGGCTTCCACTGCTTATATAAGGCCCAGTTCAGAGGAAGAAGCTCTCTTGCCATGAGGGTGGATGACCAGGCAGCTCTCCCCCTTTAAGAGTTTTCCTGACTTCCACTTGAGCTACACTCCCACATGGTAACAGTAGCTAATAAAAAAAAAGAAAGATATTAAATCTTTGTCATGAAATATCTTGAAAACTTCAGCCAAACAGCACCTTCTCATGTTTTCTAATTAAAGAATAAGCAGATTTTTTCTCACAGGTCAATAATTTCCCAAAATGTGTAGACCAATGTAATCTGTATTGAACAATATTCTCAGCCCTGATAATTGGAATGCAATAGTTTTCCTGTTGAGAACATGTACATTTGGATTTTATTCAGTTCAATTCAATAAAAAAAAAACTATATTTATCCCTGAGGGGCAATTAAAAACACACTCAGTTCGGGGTAAATCTGTATTGTTACTTCAAGACATTCAGTTATTGCTTTGAAACAGACACACAGTGTTAAATACTGGCAGAGTTGGAACAGCAGGGGAAAACAGATCACATGTTGAATGCAGTCACTGTTTGATTTGTTGTTTAATCAGGTAAAACACGGATAAACAACATCACATTACTGAATGGAAACAGTGTCTGACAACTTATCACCACTTTCACATATACAGACATACATACAGCTATTTATTTATTACTGATACCTATTTTATTTATTTTTATACTGCTTTCTTATAATTGAATTGAATGCCGGCACTGGTTGCTGTTGTTGTTAATTGTTATTGCTTGTCTGTCTTTTTATGTGATGGCACTTTAAGGTTTTTAGCTTTAATTTCGTTGTATTGTTGTACAATGACAAATAAAATTCTGATTCACAGCTGCTTGTAGTGAACTTACAACATACAACCTTTAGCCTAAAATTGAATAAATTAAAGGATGAGATGCAGGGCCGGACTGGGAGACTTTTTCAGGCCAAGAGTCAGTTATGTAACCAGGCCACCCTGGCCTTGCCCACACACGCACGTTCACGCCCACACCGGGGCGGGCTGGTAAATACAGTAACACAACAATCCTCAGCAAAATCCACTAACACACTTACTAGAAGAGAATAACACACAGTTACATAAAAGTCATATCATGTGGAACTACCTCTTATATTTTCATGTGTAGCCTACAATATAACCTAATAAACAAAGACAACAAAGTCCAAATCAAACAATTAATCAGCTGTGAGGGGGCAGCCTTTGAATACATGTTCACAGAACATGCGGGCACTGATAAACACAATGCATAATACCGTCCGAGAGTATAGTTCCTAATAAGCAATCACATAATATTGACTCATATTCTAATATAGGGCTGGGATACATAACAGCAAGTCAGCAACAGACAGCAAAATTCAACACCACTAGTGCTTAATAGAATAGCAGCTATTACCATATTACAAATGAGAGCCATTATGTCAAATGGCAGTGCCTGTTGGTGTTATGTCTGCAACTTGCATGTTGTTGCTCTAGAAATGATTCTGTACCCTCTGCCAACTGCTCTGCATTGGCTTCTCCTGAAGTACCAGCAGGACTCATGTCATCACCATCACCACCTTTGAATAGCAAACATACCCTTACAGTGTTTTTCCATACACTATAGTTCAGTAAGATAGTGTAGCCTATCTCTTTGCTCTTGTATTCATATACATAATAATGCAATGATAACAGTAAATAAATAAGTGGCTTGTTTAAGTTCATGGCCAGGGCCTATAGCTTATAGCCTACTGTGTAAAAATGTACACCCAGGTCCCTGGACCTCAAAGCAGGGTTAGGGTTAGATCTGGAACCTACACCGGCTGACCAGCAGACTTAACACAAAAAAAAGAAAGAGAGAGAGCGAGAGAGAGAGAGACGCAGGCCAGCAGGCCAATCACAGGCCGGCGCTTCGGGAAACCTCCCGCCCGGTTCTCCTGATGGCCAGTCCGGGCCTGATGAGATGATCAATGTTGAGTCAGAAGAACAATAGAATAGAATGAAAAAAGTTACAAACGAGGATTATTAATACAATGAGGATGTTTATAAATAGTCACTACAGTAGAGTTATCTGTTTAGTGTGTTCAGAAATTCAAATTTGACACTATTTACAAGTTGCAAACTTTTCAAATGCAAATTCATTGTCATGTCATTCCTCCTCTCTTTGTTTTCCCTAAAATACTATATAAATACATACACACACTACTATTTTTACCCAGGCTGCTCGGTGGTTAAGTGGTTAAGAGCAAATCAAATGATGGCAATGCAGTGCAGAGTGGCCAAACAATGAAAACAACAACTACAATAAACAACAATACACTGAGTATCAGTCCTACACGTCCTCTCTCCTCCTCCTCAGCTCCATCTGTGTGGTCTGTGGAGCAGATAAGATGACCAGGGATGATCAGGTCTGTGACCAGTGGACATCAGAACAGAGTATTTGGTTCAACCATCACATTCACAAACAAGAACTCAACTAAGACATCCAGGATGATGTTGTAGGAGGACTTGGTGCCAAAATGGCCGTTTCCATTTATGTCCTTTTCTGGCTCTTTGGAGACAAAATGACACTCGTATTTTGCTGAGTCGTTATATGTTGCGTTCTTAAAGATCACAGACACTTTATCATCTGTCATTTGACACCCAATCACATGGTCTTTAAAAAACGTATTCTGTATTTCCACAACAGGCGCATAGCCCCACTGGCAGTAAATGACATTTCCCTCGAGGTCTGGTCAGATCAACTTCAAATGGGACGTTGTGAGCTTCACAGGTCAGAGTGACGTCACCAGGGCGAGCTGCAAAGTCTCATCTGATGGAGAGAGAGAGGGGAAACACATGGCAGAGAGGTTAAAGTACAGAAGTCAATCAAAAACATCTACCATGCTACTTTTTGGATAGGTACTGAGTAACATATCTATTTTATTTTCCTGATATTTCATATATTTTCATTTCATTTTCATATCATTATTACTATATAATATTTATTATTGTTATTTATATACATATTTATTTTATTGTATGTATTTATTTTTGCTTTCCCTCTGGTGTGGGGTATTGAGTTCTACTTTGAATGTATAATGTGAAAAACAAAAAAAATAAATAAATTCATTTAATAATAATGAGTCAGATTCAAATCATTGTAGTCCTGCATGAGGAGATTCAGGCAACCAGCGGAGCAGGCAGCCCTCCAATCAAAACCTACGCAAACCATGGTCACAAACTGGAAAAATAAAGTAGAGATAACTGTCCTTATGGTTACATAGTCTGAATAAATATAAAACAGACCATAAAGCGTCAGTTGTAGGCCACAGTAAAAGATCCGACAAATAAAGTTATAGCTACAGGCCTGTTGTCACTGGAAACATGTTTGAACAGCATTAACACTGTTTGTACTAAATCAACACAATTCACACAAGTGATTTATATCAACAATAAAACACTTACAAGGAGCTGGAGAAGAGACGAGCGTCATCCTGGCGAGTTGAAACAAACACTAGCTGGGCTGAATAATAATGATGATGACTTCTCTTCTTACAACTAACTGCTCTGTTTACTTAACCTTTGGCTATAGTTCCCATCGTCGTTTCAGAGTAATATATATAAGGTAACAGAGTGAGTTTCGTTCTGACAGCGGTTACTCTGGTACCTGCCTCTGGTAAATCCTCAGGGAGCTGCACAGTGGAGTTTATTAAATTTTAATAGTTGAGAGTGAGGAGATGGGGTGATGACTGGTGATGACAGGGCCCACACTGAGATCCCAGTAGCCTCTATAACAAAATTATTATGCATACACTGAACGAATATAGATTCATACGAATTAAAACAAAGCCACAAGTCATACAATATTTTAATGTAATAACCAATAACCCTCTGGCCCCTTCTTAAAAAATGGTTTGATCCACTGCGGACAGTTTGCCTTATAGCTATTCCAGTTATTTTGTTCCCTGCAACTGTCACCGCCACAGGTCTGTGTGTAATGTTCTCCCTGAACGCTTGGCTAACTTGGGAAGATTTTATTTTTTTTTGATAGGCCGCTGCAGCACCGTCAGTCAGATGTCTGTCAACATTGCTGAAATGTCTCAACCCCCGTTCAGTTAATTTAATTATTTTGCAGTCAGTGATCTCAAGGCCAACACAGTTACAGCCGTTGTTGGAGGAGCATTTATTCTGCGCGGCACAGACACCGGAGGTTGAAGGTTTTTTGCACATGCAGGTCTGGTTTTTAGTAGCCTATGCGTTTTTTTCTTTTCCTTTCTTTTCTTTTCCTTTTTTGTTTTTTTATCCGGACAATTTACGCACATACGTTTATTAGGCTGTGAAGTACAAACACCACAAAACCTCCAACAGGAGAACAAGGTTACCCGAGTGGAGGTTTTATCCCTGACATAGAGCTGCAGACAATAATAGATCATTATCAGCCCTCACACACAACCCGTATAGCGCAAGTTCTTGGCGTTTCTTGAGTTACTTTGTTTTCTTTCCAGTGTCTTTTTCTTCTTCCTCTTATGTTGCATGCAAATGTAATACCTGACATGGTGCCTATTGTCATCTCGCCGGGCGGGGACTGTTGGCTAAAGCTGCCATTTTTACTGTTATTGACACAATTGATTAATTGGGATTGTCCTCAACATAAAAAACTAAAACTAACTAAACTAAACTCACTAAAAGGCAAGCACAACTGTAAACATACTCAAAATTCCTAATCTCAACCCCCCAGAACAATCACACAACAGGCTGTTAAAAAGTTTATTTTTTCTTCATAAATCATTTAAAACAGATTTTTTTAAACAAAAAATAAACTTCAGCTCTTAAAATAAAAAATACATTCAGCTCATTTTGAAAGTGCATCAACAAACCACTGAACATTCATTGGTGATAAAACCCAAAAGTGAGTTGAACTTTTTGGTAAATAAATTATTTGCAACTTTTTGTCTGGTCTCAGTTTTCCTTCATCTTGGTAATTACTTCCTCTTTATACATGAACGAGAGTTTGGTTTTTCTTTTTAACCTGCCATCCGGCTCCTGTCCCTTCATAATAACAACAAATCTCACCAAGAGCAAAGATGGAGGCAGAGTAAGAAAAAGAACAGAAAGTGCGAACACTTTTGTAACAGACATTCACTTCAGTTAGCGAACTTTCACAGCAAGATGGCACCAACTCACTGAGGGCGACACATGCAACATTTGAAACACAAGCAGGAATTAAATACTCAGGTTCAGCAACAGGACAAATAACATAATATAAATAGACACATAGTTAAATAAAGCAAGAGTAAAGTGCAGAGGACAGAATTGGAAGGAAATTATTTAGAAGATGTTTCACTTCTCGTCAGTTCATGTTCACATCTGACCAGACTCAGAGCGCCGAACGTCGAGCTGTGAAACACCACGGCTGAAATGTTCTTTCATTTCAGTCACTCAGAGCGTTTACATCACACTGATAAAATGATAAGGATTGGATAATAAGTGCTCATGCAAACTGAGATAATTCAGATAACACAATCATGTTAACAATGCTTTTTTTCCTCCAGAAAATTGATTATTGAAGAGCATGTAAATGTGCCCAACGCATTAAAATACGAGATTTAAATTGAAAACATAATAAATATGTTAGAATATGCAAATTTCTCAAACCTTTTTACATCAAGGGCCCCTTGAGACAATCACCAGAAATACACAAATATTTGATCTGAGACTGAATAACGTTACTCTTTTAGTCAATGTGCATTTAAATTAGGGACAAAGGCGTGGATGTTTGGAAACATTTCTAGTGAATTTCTAGAAAAAGTTTGGGACCCTCTTGAAGGACGCCTGGGGGTCTCCGAACCTCCGAACCCCACTTTTCTACTTATTTATTACTTATCTATTAGTGTGCATGTAAACACACTCATTATTGAGGTGGTTTTTACTCGTGCAACTTCACCGGGGACCAGAGCTCGACTTCACACACACACCACCTTCTTCATTTGTGGTGTGTGTTGCTTTTGCACCAGAGCTTTGTTTACTCCTTCAGCATTACGTTGGTCTAAACTCAGCTCTGTCTGTTTGGCTGTCTTAGGATTTCTAATAAGGATACAAACTGCAACAACAGCAACAATAAGTACAGCAACAAAAAGTCCTGCAGCAACTGCCAGTCCTGTCAAATCCTGCAGTCTCATGCCGCCAGGGTTGCTGTGGACTCCATCGGTTCCATTCCCACCTCCTCCAGGTATGTTTCCTCCTTCACCCTCGTTGCTGCGGTCTTCATCCGTTCCATTCCCACCTCCTCCATTCTCATCTCCAGCTGTGGGACCTGTGGAGCAGATGCCAGATATCAGGGAACAGCTGTCAGGTGATGAGTGATGGAAATTATTCAGAAGAGTCTGTGGTTCGACCATCACATCAACAAAACAAACAGGAAGAAGCTGCAGCAAAACTCACCTGAGACATCCAGGATTATGTTGTAGGAGGACTTGGTGCCAAAGCTGCCGTTTCCATCAGAGACCGTTTCTGTCTCTGTGATTAAATGAAACTCGTATAATCCCGAGTCGTTACTTCTTGCATTCTTGATGATCAGAGTCTCATCCACCAGCTCCACACGGCCTTTATAAGATGAATGCTGGTTTTCTTCATCAGGCCGGCCGTCCTTAAAAAGGAAGACATATTTGTCCCCAAGGTCAGGTTTGATCACCTCCAGAGCTATATATGACATGCCTGTGGGAACGACATACTTCAGATGGACTTCATCTCCAGGGCGACCTGTCATATTCTTAGCTGGTGGAGAGAGAGAGGGGAAACACGAAGCAGAATGGTTAAATCATGCAAGTCAAAACATCTTAGTCTTAGTCTGATATAACCAAAAACTCCACATTTCTCCTAGGAGAATAAATAATCTTTAATAATCTTTAAAACTACACACAAAAACCAAAAGAAATTGAGTTTTTTTTTAATCTAGCTGTGGTGTTTCCTGAGAATATGGCTGTTAAAATCACATTGTAGGTTATTAATGAAAATAAAATAATGTGGGTAGCCTATTAGCTTTCCAGCATGAAAATCAAATTCCCATCATTTTGACTTTTCTCCCGTTTTTTGTTTGTTTGTTTTTGTTGGTTGTTTACAATATTGCTCCATGTTGCACAAAGGAAGTTTACATCTTATCCTGTGTTTCATAATCTGGCACAGAACATCTCTGGACCAAGTATTTTGTACAATTTCAGAATAAAGGCCAGCATAGCATGGCAAACCGCATGGTTTTCAATGGAAACTACCTGTTTTCATCGTTGTTGTTGTTTTTTTTTTTTTTTTTTCAATTCAACAAGCTTTATTGAAAAAGTTGTACATACAAACTGACGTACAAGTAACAAAGTTGAACAGATAATCATACAGAAACAGACAGACAGTGCTCCAATATGAGTAAGAAAAACAACATAAATAATAATAAAACATATTAAAATAAAAAAATATATATATATAAGTTCAATATACCTGTTTTCATCGTTTCACCTCACACTGCTCCTTTAACTGACGTCATGACGCGGTGACGTATTGCAATAGCTAGCTAGCCCACAAAAAAAAAAAAAAGAAAAAAAGCTAGCTAGCCCACACACCTGTGTTGTTCACCTGTTTGAATCGATTTAATGTTGAAAAACAATCGATGCAATTGTCCTTTTACCTCCCTCCTCGTCTTGGGAAGGAGAACAAAAGGCTTGAGCAGGTGATGAGGTGAGTTACGAATCTGAAAACCGAGTTTGAGTTTTGGATTAAAGGTTTGGTGCGGAGCTAAATTAGGCTAACACTCGTTAGCAGTTAGCACCTGCTGCTCTCGGTGTTTGTCCAACAAAAAAACCTCGAAGATACACGGTAAATTGACTTTTATTTACATAGTGCTCGCTGGACTTTTCATAGACTACATGAGCGCCATGTGAAAGCAAGTCCATTTAACATTTATCGCCGTGGTTAGTTGGATAAACACGGTTATTAGAGCAGCAGGGGCTCTAGGCTAATTGCTCGTTCACACCAAACTTTCACTAAATACCAAAAAAGAAAAACTAAATTTCGATTTGCAAGAGTTGCAAACGTTTCCTCTTCCAATTTTCATCTCAGGGAAACTAAATAGATCTACCAGTAAGTTAAACTCGGGTAGATTCAGGCGACACTTGTGGACAGGTAAGCAACAACACACACGTGTGGTCTCAACAGGTGTAGGCCTTAGTCAAGCTAGCGGCGGCTACGTTAGCGATTACACCGGAAGTGGCAATAAAATAAAAGAGTAGTTTATGAACCTATAAGTGTCACATAGTCGAAACAAACTTTTTTGTTTAAATAAAAAAGAGTAAAAACACACTTATAACAACAAGGCAACGTTAATCACTTACTGGGAACTGACGATGAGACGGACTTCAAGACGGGGTTGGAATCGGTGACCGGCAAAAGGCAGACCAGCAAAAGCAATGCGGCATATGCGCCGGCATATGATGAGGCACGCATGTTCAGTCAAAAATGAACCTAAATAAATTATCATGTGACGATTAGGATCTTGGAGGCGTTTGGACAGGTGAACAGGCCCAGGTGTGTGTCTCGCTCCGCCGCCGGCTCGCAAAAGAACGAAGCAAGGCGGAAGAGAGAGTTGTAGTGCCGGGGGTAGGCTTCCAGAAAGTGGGCAGGTAAACAACAACAACTTTCCCCTCCCTTCTGCAAGTCGGAGGGGAGGAGGGAAAGTTGAGACACCTCACTTCGACATACAATATTAAAGTCAAATCCAAAGTTTATTGCACCTTTTAATGTGTAAACTATAAGACTTGAAACACTTTTCTACAGACGGTGAAGATATTTTACAGTAGACAGACACGCTCTGTGTTTAAAGGGGCCACATAAAGCACATTTGATCTCAAGTGGGCCAGATCAGTGAATTATAACCTAATGAGACAAGGTTTGTTTGTCTCAAAGGGCTTTATTGCAAAGAATTAAATTAATAATATATTTAGAATTTAATGGCCTTAGATTTACAAAACATAGGCTATTATGAGCATTATGAAATCCCTGGGGTGGCAGTAAATGAACCCCAAACCCTGGTTGTCTGTTCCCCATCAAAGAAGAAGAAAATGAATGAAAGGATCAGTAAATATTAAAAGACTAGCCCACTATCTTATCAGTGACAACTTGTCAGAGCAATCAATTTATGTAAGTAGGAATATACTGTATAGGCCTATAGCAACTTATTTATCACAAAAACCTGCTGTATCTATAAAGAGCTTTTTATGTGATGTTGATGTGTAGTCATTTTAATCAGGATTGTTTCTTTGGGTCTGATGAGGAGACACAGCTGTCCTGGCCCTGTGGCTGGTCTACCACTGTCTTATTATAAGAGGAATTTTAGTGCGACACCAATGACATGCGGTCGGCCCAGGGTTTGTCTGGACTGTTAGTGAACGAGGGCAAGTGCGTAGTAGAGTCCTCTTCCACTTTCCATCTGCTGTGTGACGTATTACCAGGGGCTGAGGGTGGGTCAACGGGAGAAACTCAAACCACTACCGGAACGCAGATGTACCATTTCCTTCATCACTGGAAATAATCCTTTTTGTTCTGTTTTGTCGTCTCGCAGCTCCACAGGTGCCAGCGTCCGTCATTCCAGCCCACCATCACCACCACTGTTGTTGTCATCATGGCGGATGAAAACACCAGGATCGCCATCGACAAGCATGACAAGTATAAGAAATCCCATCGGGAGTCAAGGGTGTTCTATCAAGAACGGGTCCAGATGGGTGAGTGACCCACAGCAGCTCAGACGTAAACACTATGGTGTGTTTCCCTAGTAACTCACAGGGCGCAGTCACTCTGACTACACATGGCACCTTTACTCAGCTTGTGGCAAAGCCGGAACTCGACATACATATCCCAGCACAACCAAGTCACAAAATATAAAACTCAAAGTCTGATACATCACATCACCCACTTTTTAAATGAAAGTACTTGTTTGTTACACCATATCACTTAATTAATCAGTGCCTTGTATTATAATACAAACACCTCCCTTGTTCTATTTTTAATTCTGTACCTTTTTAAGACAGGCATAATGCAACAGAGCTATACTGAACTGAACACAGTAGTCACATTATTATTATTTTGACCAACTCAGTGCAGTTGTCAACCTGCCTTGTAAAGAACAATAATTAATCTGCACATTAAGGGTCATAGCGCTCAGGCGCAGCACTTCTGCACTGTCGATATGCACAAGATTAGCACCGGCTGACATGTTGTCTTGGAGCGCACTAGGCTGGGTGGACGTTGTGCAGTCAGCATCCAAACTGAGTCCATCACGGGATCTCAACTGATCCTCACGTCTCCTGTATGTTCTGTCTGTGTCCACTTATGGATCCACTTATGTCTTCCTCCTGCCGTATTTTGCAAAGACACAGGGTCGTCTAGGGGGAGAGATCTGCTCACCGCCCGCTGGTCATGATAGAACTTCTGAATGTACTGCTTTTTGCGAGCCGTGACTGTAGTGTCAGGATGCATCAGGTCCAGGGCGAGTTTGCGTTTGTCTGTTTAGAAGCAAGTCTGCAGGCGACTGACCAGTGGCGCAGTTTGGGGTACAGCTACAGCGATACTGCATCAGAAACACAGAGATCTCGTCCTGTGAGACCCACTCTCACAGGACAGGATGGCCATCTACAACAATCATGGCGGTGTGTCCTAAGAAGGGGTCCGCAAAGTCTATGTGTAATCTTTTGCAGCTCTGGCCTGGGAACTCCCAAGGATGTAAAGGCACCTGCCAAGATTCACAGGCTTTGCAGACCTGCTCCACATCCATGTCAATCTTAGGCCACCATACATATTTGCATGCCGGAGCTTTCAGCACAACTTTACTTAACTATACTGCAACTTAATCAGCATCCAATGGTGCATGCATCAAATGTTCAGTTAATAGGTCATGATTATTCTGCGATATGGCTTCAGTCCATACAATGGAGCAAATGGAGCCCTTGACAGTCCATCTGCATTGCTGTGTTTTTCCGAAGCATAGTACTCAATGCAAAAGTCATAAGCAGAGACAAGCTTGAATTTCCTTCCTCGTAAATATTGACTTAACTTTTTGCTGTTGCAGCCGTCGCTCCTGCTGACAGCAGACTGGGGGAGAGAAAAATGACTTTTTTTCTGCTCTGATGCTTTGGTTGGGTTTAGACCATGAAGAAAGAAGTTTAAGTTTAGTAAAAAAGACCAGATAGTTGGGGCCGTGTTTAGCTCAGTTGGTAGAGCACCCGCCCCATGTGTTGAGGCTGCAGTCCTCGCTGCAGGCGGCCCCGGTTCGAGTCCTGCATCGGACGGCCCTGTACTGCATGTCATCCCCCCCATCCCTGTCACACTCTCCACTGTCCTATCAAATAAAGGCATGAAAAAGCCAAAAAATATACTTAAAAAATAAAATAAAATAAAGAAGCATGCTGGAAGAAAACAACAACATTATAGTTACTGCACTTTGCCGTAGCATTACTTGTGTATTTATTTAAGGAAATCTGGCAGCAGAACGCAGTAACTGCTTTTTAGGGGTCAAATATAAAATTTGTGGTCAATTGCATAAATATTTAAAATTACTTCATGAAAACCTGTCAAATCTGTGTACTTTTGGAAGGCAAATCAAAAAACTTTAAAGCCATTTTTCTCAGTTTCACTGTTCGTGTACTGCGGTCTGGCTTAGCATGGCAGCATACATCTATAGCTTATCGAGAACACACAGTTCGACCACAGCTGCTTGTTTGGAACAAAAGCTTGCAGCCAGATTAGCCCTCTGGTATGAGTTTGCCTATGACTGATAACGTGCAGCAACACTTCACTTTAACCACTGACATTTCAGTGGTTTAAACCAGACATCGGGTACAAAACTACGTCACATACAAAAAACTTTCATTTCCTTCAACTAAACCACTGTTCTCTACAGGAAAGGGGTGTTTCTTTCTACCAATGTCTAAACTTAATTTAGAAAAACAATATCATCAATAGGTCACACCATTAAATAAATTCAGTCTCTGAATGATTGAACACATAATTAAAGCCCAGTTTATTTTGTTGCAGCACAACACACATCCATCAGACTTAGTGTGATGTCAGTGAAAGCATCATGCACATTTCCATGATCTTATTCCTACATTTTGGTTGTTTTTTCTCCTGATCTGATCTTTTTAAGTTTTGTGTTTGAATTTCTCTTATATTGTTGCAACTATTATTCAGCTGTTGTTAAGTTTCTGTACTGCGTTGTCTTTGTAGAGGAAACCACAGCACGACCAACCACAGCTACAGAGGAAAGGAGGAGGAGGGTTTGACTTGATGTTCTTGTCAGAGCATCAAGCCAGCATTACTATCTTGTCATGATGGAGGAAACATCTCTGCTGTGGCTGCTCGGTGAGTCGACTGGTTTTATCTACTTAACCAAACCCCTGTTACTTTGTGTTCACACATTGATGTTTGTCAGTTTTCTTTGTTTTCTTGTTTAAATCTTCCACCAACCTAAGTTTCATTTCTCTGTAGCTCTGGCTTCACTGCTGTGCGGCACCACAGAACAAGGTTAGTACGTGTATTAAGATACAGTTTCTGATTCGTTTTAGAAAATAACAATAAAAACTTAGCCTAGCATGTTTTGTTGTTGAATGAGATTGTCACTTCCCTACACCTTTGGATCAGGAACAGGGTTTAAAGTTCTCAATTTAAACCCAAGCCCAACCCAAGATGGCCTGACGAGTCGGATCATTTTGGCCTGACTAATGAAGTTAATTGGGCAGGCTTAGTCTGGCTTGGACAACAAAGAGAGAGAGAGAGAGAGGTGTCTGTAATGCTGTGTGTGTATCCAATCTCCACAAAACCACAACATTCCTGTGGCAGAAATGGTATCAGTTGCGCCCGCTGTCCGGCGGTTAAGTTCCGCCTGATAGCAGCTAGTACCGGAGGGGCCAGAAGACGTGAGCCAGGAGACGGGTGCTGCTCACCAGCACCATCTGTTCCTGCTGCAAAAAGGCATGTCGCTTATTTCTTTTTGCCGGGCCAAGTATGGTCAGACAACTAATGCCGACGCGTCAGGCTCTGCCGGGTTCAGGCTTTTTTTTACCCATGGATTGGGTAGGGTTGTAATTGTCAGGCCCATTGAGAACTCTTAACACATCACTCACTGTTGTTTCGGCCCATGGGCCAAGCAGTGTTATGTTATGTTCAACACCAGTCCATAGGCGTCTTTTCTCAAAATACAGAGCACAGGATCAATGAGAGGAAATTGAGGATAGTGCAGCTGACTTCGGGCGAGAGGCGGGGTACACCCTGGACAGGGCAAGACAAACAACCATTCACACTCTCATTCAGACCTATGGACAATTTAGAGTAGCCAATTAACCTAACCTGCATGTCTTTGGACTGTGGAAGGAAGCTGGAGTACCCGGAAAGAACCCACAAACTCTACACAGGGCCCCAGCCGGCCGGCGGGTTCGAACCCAGAACCCTCTTGCTGTGAGGCGACAGTGCTAACTATTGCACCACCGTGCCGCCCTCAAATCATGATCGAAACAATGAAAAAGTCCATATTATACATGTGAGCATTGTTGTTTTGCTGAGTGCAGAGTACTCCATAGTTCTGCTGGGGGATTTCAATTCCCAAGTGGACAGTGACAGTGTTACCTGGAGGGCTGTGGTTGGGAGTCACCTGTGTGGTGACTCTGTGTGGTGTTTTGTTGCTGGACTCCTTTTCTAGTCACAGTTTGTCCATAACAAACAGCATCTTCAACCATAATGGTGTCCATCAGAACACGTGGCACCAGGTCACCCTAGGTCAAAAGTCAATGATGGACTTTGTGGTCATGTCATCTGACCTTCAGCCGTATGTCTTATGGCGCTTTTCCACATCATCTGGCGCTGTTGCCGCTTTGTTTTTGAAATTTGCGGGTTTGAGTCTCATGTCCGACGTCGCGCTCGCGCTGACTCTCTGCCCAATCAGCGGAAGGCAGTCGGATGACGTAACGTTATAGTAACGCTTCGGCTCGCTTGGAACCAGGGCCGAGGAGGTACGAAAATGGGACCTGGTACCAGGTACTAGGGCTAGTGGAAACACGCAAATAGCGCGCCGAGCCGTGCCGTGCCGTGCTAGTGGAAACGTGCCATTAGACACTTGTGTGAAGAGTGGGGCTGAGCTGTCATCTCATCACCCCCTGGTGGAGAAGGAAGCCAGATACACTTGGCATACAAATGTATTTTGAGGGTCCGTTGAGAACGTCTGGTAAAACCCTCTGTCAGGGAGGTCTTCTACTCCCACCTCCAGGAGAGCTTTGAGCACATCCCAAAGGAGGCATTGAACGGTGCAATCACGTGGGTCACTTCACAAAGGGACTGAACCCAAATGAAACATCTGAAATATACAGGTACACAACACCTCACGTTTTGACCCACGTGATTGCACCTTTCAATTACCTGTCCTTTCTGAGAGCACCAATTCACCAGCTGAAGCACAAGAGCACCCCTCTTTCTGAATGGACCAAGTTTTGTCTCTATTGTTGATGCAGCCATTCGGGGCTGTGGCTGTAAGGTCTCTGGTGCCCATTGTGGTGGCAACCCCCAAACCTGTTGGTGTACACCGGAAGTTAAGGTTGCCATAAAGCTGAAGAAAGAGTCCTTTCCAACCTGGTTGGCTCGAGGGACTCCTGAGGCAGATGAGTGGTACCAGCAGACCAAACATGCTGCAGACTGGGCAGATGCAGATGCAGAAGCATCTAGGAGAATTTCCAGGAGGCCAAGGTGGACTATTGGTCGGCCTCAAAGAAATTCTGGTGAACCATCCAGCGCCTCAGGAGGGGGAAACAGTGCCCTGCCAACACTGTTTACAGTGGAGGTGGGGAGTGGTTCAACTGGGGTATTATCAGATGATGCAATCCTCAACTCCACTGACCCACCTTCCATAGTGCAAGCAGAGGCTGATTCATCCATCACCCAAGCTGAAGTCACTGGGGTAGTTCGGAAGGTCCTCAGTGGCTTTATCGTTGATTTATCTTCAATGGGCTTTATGTACAGCTCCACTACTTCCTGAAATAAGCCAGCTCCTTTATTTCCTGTCTTACATTATTGGACCAACTGATTAATCCAGGTGTGCCTGACCATTGTTGTGAGGTCAGACACAGTTGATCTTGCCCAACCAGTCCACATATGTTTTGTGGACTTGGAGAAGGCATTCGACCGTGTCCCTCATGGCAACCTGTGTGAGGTGCTTTGGAGTATGGGCTGTACGGTCCCTATACGGTTTGCATTGAGTGTGAAGCGGGCGGGATGAGAATCAGCACCTTCAAGTCTGAGGCCATGATTCTCGACTTCTGCCACAAGTGGAGGAGTTTAAGTGTAGCACT
Source organism: Decapterus maruadsi (assembly GCA_030347415.2). Lineage (NCBI taxonomy): Eukaryota > Metazoa > Chordata > Actinopteri > Carangiformes > Carangidae > Decapterus > Decapterus maruadsi. The sequence continues at coordinate 4,689,234 of CM064898.1, forward strand.
GTCAGATCGGTGCAGAGATAGCAGTAATGCAGTCGATGTTCTGGTCTCTTGTACCGAAGAAGGTTTTCAAAGGATCCAACAGGCTCGATTTTGCGTCCATTCTAAGTTCTTGCTGTCACCTATGGTCATGAATTTTGAGTGTCGGAAAGAAAAAGACCTCTGATGTAAGCGGCTGAAATGAGTTTCCTGCTCAGGGTGGCAGGGCGCCCACTTAAAGGGACTCGACTGGGCTTGAAACTCCTTGGGATCCCCCTGGATGAGTTGAATGAGTTGTCCAAGGCATTCCTGGTCAAACCGCTGCCCCCACAATTTGGCCCCAGAAAAGTGGACGAAGATGACATGACACAATAAAAAAAAACTAACTAACAACACTAGACTCAAAACATCAACATAGACACAGGAAATGACCTTGAAGGGAAAGAAAACAACGACGAAAAGACTTGAACAGCAACAAAGACAAAGGTCACCAGATGGTGCAGCTGATCATAAGTCTGTTTTTTGTAGTTATTCAAATGTACAGTTTTATCGTTGTGCTCTCGTCCTGCAGCCTCTCTGACTGTGAGTCCCAGCAGCTCCCAGTTCTTCAGAAGAGACTCTGTGTCTCTGAGCTGTGAGGGCATGGACAGCTCTGGTGGATGGACGCTGAGGAGGAACACGAGCCAACGACACAGGACTCAGTGTGGAGTTGAGTGGGGGAGACCTGATGGTTCTTCCTGTAAATTCAGTCTGATCGCCACCTGGGACAGTGGAGTTTACTGGTGTGAGTCTCCAGGGGGAGGAACCAGCAGCAGCATCAACATCACTGTGACTGGTAAGACTGGTCTGAGTCAGAGCTGATGAAGCTCAGCTCCACTGGATCAACTGTTGTCCTTTGTCTCTGTGTCCAGCTGAACCAGTCATCCTGCAGAGTCCCGCCCTCCCTGTGACCGAGGGAAGTGATGTCACTCTGAGCTGTCAATCAACCGGGTCCCTGAACCTCTCAGCTGCTTTCTACAAAGATGGCGTCTTCATCGGGGCGCAGCCTACACGTCACATGACCATCCACCATGTGAAGAAGTCTGATGAAGGCCTCTACAGCTGTGACATCAGCGGTCATGTGTCTCCATCCAGCTGGATCACCGTCACAGGTCAGGAGGTCAAAGGTCACAGGCTTTCACCTCTTATTTCATCCATATTCACCTGGTCCGGTGGGATTCTCCACAGGAAAACCAGTAACAGAAGCTCCTCCCACCTCTTCCTCAGCCCCGCCTCCTGACTCTTCCTCCTTTTGGCTCATGGTCATCCTCCTCCGTCACCTGGCGGTGATCTGTCCGTACTTCATCTCCACCGTCCTCATGGTGTCACTGTATCGTCAGAGAGCCTCAGGTATCATCAGCTCATGGTGTTTTCTGCTCCCATCGTTAGAGCTCAGGCTGAAACTGTAAATAAATGTTTTCTTTCACTCTTCTGACAGAAGACGACCCAACTGTCTCTATGGCAACAGCACAGCCCAACCACGCTGAGCAGAGATTGGCTGAGGACAGCGATGACATCATGAAGGTCACCACTGAACATCACTTCTGAGACTAAGAAAATTAAATTTTAATTGTTGCTGTTGTTTCCTTTTTCCTGCCTACCTAACTCAAATGTAATGAGTTCTTTTCATTTTACTGTTTTTCAAATTTCACAAATAATAATAAAAAGTAGGCCTAACCTTTATTGGTTGATAAGCTTTATTTTGGTGCATCAAACAGTAAATAAAAGCTGAACATTCCTCTGTTTATCAGCCACTTTGTTTTAATTTAATTGAATTTCTCGTAGTGACACTAGTGTGTGATGGGATGCAGCACATGAAAAACACAGACAGCACCAATTCAGAGACTTGTGTCTGACATTTAGTTGTCAAACAGGCAGTTGGGACAGCTAGAAAACTGACTCAACTAGTTAAATATAAAACATAATAACCTAAACCTAAAAACCCGTAAAGGCTATCAATTAAATAATAACGCTCATAATAACAAATAAAACATAGCAGAAATGACAAGTAAACTGCACTATTGGATGCAGCCATAGAAATTACACCATACAACTTTTATTTTGAAATCCTACACATGAACAAACCCAAACTGTACAAGAGTGTGTGCAATAAACAACACATAACAAAAGAGTATAGAAAAAATAGGCACTATGTACAATAGTTAAAAACATCACAGTTAGGTCTCCCTGAAGTCTGGGCAGCAGTGGCTCGGGAGGTAGAGCCGTTGTCCAATAATCAGAGAGTTTGCTGTTCGAATCCCGCTCTCTCCTAGTCTCTGTCGTAGTGTCCTTGGGCAAGACACTTTACCCAACTCGCTCTATGAATGATCGTGATGGTTGGAGTGACCGTTTAGGGCACATACAAAATGTAGACCATTAAGTCTGAGAAGTTTAGTTCGCCCTAAGTCGAGCTTGTGTCTGACATAGTTGGGGTTAGGTTCACAGAATATGTCACCACAGTAACAGATTTACAGAGTTCAAGTTACCTCTCTGTCTGAACGAACTCATTTCTCTGTGTTTGTTCTGACCAGAACATTTCATACACGGGAAACTCAAGTGCAGCACTCCTACGACAGCACACATTACGTGCTTTTTCACCTTGACCACGCCCACTTCAAATTTATGACCAGTTACGCAGTAGGCTAGTTCTGCGCAGATGATGCGTCAATGCGACAAAATGCGAGAACTCCCAAACCAGGGCTGCGAGAAAAGCATTTAGGCTACATCAATCTTTTCCCATCTTTTTCTTGTTCATTTGGAAAAAGTGTTGCGTAAACACGGCATCCTCTGAAGAAATGTCTGCATGGATCATTGGAAACCACTCACAATACTGTAGTGTTTCTGTGGTTCATTAGCAGGACGTTATATTATAATCGAGTTGGCCTTTTTGCAACGTTTTTCATATAAACAGTGCACATAGTATAAACAGTAACAAACAACAGGTTTTGAATCGTATGAATCCCAACGATTTGTAATTTCCTCCGTCTTTGCCTGGTTCTCCATTGGGTCCATTCCCACCTCCTCCTCCTCCTCATATAAACGGTACACATAGTATAAACAGTAACAAACAACAACAGTTAGGCCTAGAAAGCGTATGAATCCCAACGATTTGTAATTTCCTCCGTCTTTCCCTGGTTCTCCATTGGGTCCATTCCCTCCTCCTACAGTTGTGTTGTCTGTGAGGTCGCCTCCAGGTGGGTCTGTGGAGCAGAAGCAGATGATCAGCTGTCAGAGTCTGTGGTTCAGTCATCACATCAACAACCAGGAAGTAGCTGCACCCAGGACTCACCTGAAACAACCAGCGTGAATATGCAGGAGGGCCTGGTGCCGAAGCTGTTGGACGTGATGGAGTGGTCCATTGTCCCGTTGAAGATGTGATACTCGTATTCTCCCGAGTCGTTGAGCGCCACATTCTTGATGATCAGAGACGCATTGTTGTTCTCCATCAGAGGATCCACCTGCTGCACACGACCCTCGTAAGATCGATGCTGATTTTCTACAGATGGCCGTTCGCCCTTACGCCTGAAAAAGATATATTCCTCCTCGATACCATGTTTTTTCAATTCTACAGCTTTGATTGTGCTGTGAACAACACACACCATGGTCACATCGTCTCCAGGACAAGCTGCGATCACCTTATCTGATGGAGAGAGAGAGAGAGAGAGAGAGAGAGGAAACACAGAGGTCAATCAAAAAACATCTTGTTTTTATGTTTCATGTTCATCTTAATCTTTTCATCTCTAGATTTTAGGCCTAGTCTGTCATGTACAGAAGAAAGGACACAAGACTTGAAAATGCAAAAAAAAAAAAAAAAAAAAAGAGAAAAGGAATCTGACTTCATAAATCTGCTTATTTATCCCACAGAGGGTGATGTCATTTTAATGTAAGATTAATAAATTATAATATTTTTTAAAATCAAGTCTGATATTGTTGGTAATGTGCCTGTTGGGCATAAAGCCTGACTGCCTTTCATCAATTAGAATATCCCATACTTTTTTGATTCTCCTTGCAACAATTAGGGCTAAACTGTCATAGTCATTAGCCTATTTAAAAGGCAAAGAGGGTCTTTGTGTGTGGCATTACAGTAAGATAACCAAATCTTGCGTCATGTTTGCAGGTAAGGTACTGAAAAGTAAGCTTTCATTACTTGCAAAAGAAAGGGCGCCATCTGCTGGGAAAATATAGTTTACAGAAGAGAATCCATCAATATAAATTGGAATGGGGTAAACAACAAAAAGAAGCTCAGTAACATGGCAAATAAATGCACCACGTAGACGAAAGTATCAATTACACACAGCTCCTCATAATCTCATCAACTGATTAGGAGTAAAAACACAGTTTATAGGTGCTTAAGAAATTAATTAATTCAACTGTTATCTGCATTTTCCGTAAGGTCTCTGAATGATTTCAAATGGGCTGTTTTTTGGTATGTTAAAAAAGCTGTCATGATAACACTGGTAGCATGTAATAAAGTAGCCTACTACATAAATACACATTTGAGGGACAAGCAGTTGTTTTAATTCTGTTGAGATTTAATTGCTGTCTGGGAGGTAAGCATAATGGTTTATGTGAATATGGAGAATTAGAGACTGCGGCTCATGTGTTATTTTCCTGCAATTTGTATTCTTGTTGTTTATAGATCTGTCTCATCTGGGCCTGTCTGTAATTTCAACCTGTTTTCTCCTCTCTTCTGGGCTGATCAGCGTCTTGCTATGACCGGTGGGGGCAGCATTACGTAGGATGGTGTAGGGCAGGCTACAGCCTGCCGGAAACTAGAAGAAGAAGGAGCCATCTTGGCCCATGGGCCCAACCCTACAATGGCGTCTACAGGTACACCGTAAACACCTGCGTGTTGTTATTTGAGCTGGTTTGACTTGAAAAAACCCGACAAAGTTGTCGTTTTATCTCATTTCCCTGTAATGAAGGGGAGAAAGAGAGATGGGTGCAGGTGATGAGTCGAGTTACGGATCTGAAACTAGAGTTTGGGGCTTTCGATAAGACGTTTCTCAGCTAAAGCTAACGTTAGCTTGCTAACACCTGCTGCTTTCCTTGCACCCGTCCATTAATCTCTGAAATAAAACGGTACATTTACCACTTTAAGAAAGTCTGCTGGTAGACTTGCATTTACGTAATCCACGTCAGTTAGACCAGACACGCTTTGAAATACAAGTCAGTTTATCTCCGAAATTAGTTGGACGGAAGCAGCAAGCTAGCTGTTAGCTTAGCAAAAATAAACAAACTGGTTTCAGGTACGTAAGCTTAGCACAATAAACAAGCACAACTGACGCCTCAACTTCAGACTTGTAACTCACGTAATCACCTGCATCATGTACTACTCTTCCAGTAAGGAAAGGTCTGTGTCGAGGTAACGCGACAGCTGCACTGATTGTTTTAAACCCCGATTGACTCAAGGGGGAGGAGGTGCGGACAGAGAAAAGTAACGTTACTGGGAGAAGAAGAAGAAGAAAGTTACCGACCGGACACTGACGGAACCGGAGGGAACAAGATAAAAGTAAGACAACTTTAGATTATCACAGTAAAAAAGAAAAAAAGTGACGTGTCAGTGAGTGGTGAAAGAATCCACATTAACAAGGTTGTGACTCAGTGTTAAATGACTCGAGACATAACGCAACATCAACGCAACAAATTAACGTTACTGCAAAAGAAGAACAACAAAGAGCAACAACAACAAAAAAAAACTTACTAGGAACTGGACCTGGACTGACGATTTTCACCAAATCGGCGGCCACTAGAAGAAACCCCAACCTGTAAAAATAGATGCGTGTGTAATGAAAATAAATGTCAATTAAATTATTCTGTCAACAATGAAAGACTGACTGAGGTCTTTTCACCCTACATCTTGTATGTCTCCATTGTGTCGGCCAGTCTGAAACAAATGCCGATGGACTGAAGTTGAAACAGCCAAGGTGTGATTTGGGCGTAGCCCCAATGCCCCATGAGAGGCGAGGCGAAGGTTTATTGCATGGATGTATTATATTAACGGTTTATTGCCCCAAAAATGATAGCAGCGACAGCCCGTTGCCATGGTCACTCTGTCTGCCTGGCCTGAGTTGTTTTTCTTTACATTTTACATTTGAAAAAAGGTGTCATATTTTCATTTTCAAGACCTTGGAAAGGTTTTCTCAAGGTTCTTATTTCACTTGTTTTGTGATTATTGATGTAGTCGGGTGCATTTATGAATTTATCGTAAAAAAATTCTAACAAAAGGTTTCTCAGTTGTTTTTTATAGTATTAGATGTCCTTAATAACATACTAAAAGTTTACCAAAGTTTGACCACTGGAAAGGTGTCATTTTCAGGATGGCGTCCTAATGTAAATGTAATGGGTTGAAGCCCAGAGAGACGCCCCAGGTGAATAGGGTAAAATTTTTAACTAACAGATATCACCATGAAACTTCCCAAGTTTATCACTTACATTAAGACAAATATTTTTTGTATTACAAGTTTTGTCAAATTTTATGTTTAAATATGTAAATGAGGCAATAACTAATTAAATATGCGCTAAATTGCATACTTTTCCAGAACTTTTCCAGATCCACTTCAGCAGCACTTACACACACCAAACCTTCCAGTTTGATCATTTTCCATATTCTGAAGGTTTTTACAGAGGGGATTGTTGATATATCATTCACAGCCTGATTTATACAATATTTGAGTCCTGAAAACATGAGGAAATGTGATTTATTTAGGGCTGGTGACAGTATTTTCTCATTTACAAAGTGATAAAAAGAGATATCCAAAATCCCCTCAGTAAGACCTTCTTACTCTAATGTGTCAACAAAATAAAACAAGACTTTTGAAAGTGGCTTTATCCATTAAATTTTGGATCTGGAAAAGTATGCAATTTAGCGCATATTTAATTAGTTATTGCCTCATTTACATATTTAAACATAACATTTGACAAAACTTGTAATACAAAAAATATTTGTCTTAATGTAAGTGATAAACTTGGGAAGTTTCATGGTGATACCTGTTAGTTAAAATTTTTACCCTATTCACCTGGAGCGTCTCTCTGGGCTTCAACCCATTACATTTACATTAGGACGCCATCCTGAAAATGACACCTTTCCAGTGGTCAAACTTTGGTAAACTTTTAGTATGTTATTAAGGATCTAATACTATAAAAAACAACTGAGAAACCTTTTGTTAGAATTTTTTTACAGTCAAGTCATAAATGCACCCGACTAATGACAATTTGGTCAGATCTGATCCAAGAACAGTTGTTTTCAGTATGTCCCTCACCTTACAACAATTTTTTAATACTGTTATTATGACCAAGGTTACTATTATTATTCGCCAATTTTCTTTTTCATCATTATTATGATCACCATTTATTTTATATAACTGACTTATGCACGTACTTCATTTCACATTTTATGTAGCCTACACATCAATGTAAGTCATCATTGCACGTCTGTCACGTCTTTTGACAATGAAAAAAAAATCATGTCATAAAGGCAGATTAGAAAAATGAAATGAGTTTGTAGTGTGAGAATGAGGGCTCATTAGAAAAGCTCTTTTTTTTAAGCACGTCATCTGTTTTTTTGTTGCTGTTTGTTTTAAATGAACTGCAACAGCAATGTGCGACAACAATGTGAAGTGCAACAGGAACGCTTAAGGGTATTTGTAATGATGCATTAGTTACCCACCATAAAAAAAGTGAATTGCTGTCTGGGCTCCTGAGCACGTGCTTTGATTGCTCATGAACTTGGGTTGGGCTCGGGCTGCTTTTCGCTCCTTGTGGGTGTGTTTTTCCACTCTCTCTGTCAGTGGGTTATCACCACTGTGTCAGAATGGAGGAATCATCTCCTGATATGTTTCTCTCTGTTGCTCGTGGGAGTCTTTTTACATTGCTGAGCACAGGCTCACGTCGTGCTTGATTCCTGTTTGGATGTTTGGCCAGTTCAGTGTGTATTAATAGGCTTATCTGTAAAATGCTGTAACATGTTTCAGCTTGTCTGTAGCATGTTGTTGGTTTTTTTTTCTGACTGTGCCAAGGTAGATTCCTCCCCTGGTCGTATCGGGGGCCACACCCTGCAGCACTTGCTTCACTACTACTTCCTGATGTGGCCCTGGTGCAGGCTGATTACACCTGAAGCCAGCTTCCTTTATCAGTTCAGTGTCCTCCAGTGGTGCCCTCTGCCCTCTGCATGTTGTGTCCGTTCTGCATGACGGGGCTGTAGCTCAGTGAAGACGGATATAAGTGGCTTGTTGTTTGTGTCTGCCGTGTCCTGTCATCCCCTCTCATGTACAGATAGCAGTAGTGACATAATTTTACTCCCTTTGTGTCAAGCAGCCAGTGTTCTCCCATTCAACTCAAACAGCATAAATTATCAACATGGATTAAAGGGATAGTTCAACATTTTGACAAATTGGCCCACTGCCATAATCCCTATAGTCATAGCAGCAGGTTTGTTGCCTTTAATTGTCGGTGCAAGTTGCTTTTAGACCGGCGGAGCAGAGCTGTGAGCTGCTCAGAGCTACGCTACAGAGGCTCATGGGATTTCTTGGTTTGAGTTCACCCAAAAATCAAATTTCACGCGCAGCAGTATTTGTCCATATGACAGTTGCGAACTGAGCTCACTTTTCCTCGTCCAAGAAGACACCCCCCCAGTAACTCAGAGAAAATTCTACCAGCTCTTAGTGGACATGAGGGGGAGGAGATAATGAGTGAAATTTGAATTTTGGGTGAACTATCCCTTTAGGATGAGGTAAAGAAAAATAAAAACCAAAAGTCAGGGTGTCGGGTGAGCTGTAGGCCAGTGATAAGAGGTGATTTAAAATGCTCCAGGTTTTCCAGTTTGAACGGGACCTTGACCGACCGGGACAGGCAGACAGTGTGGCGGTGGAAAATGTGCTCATGTGACCAGGGCAACCAGGGCTGTTGCATTGAGGCGTGGCACTGTCACTTTTTTAGTTTACTCTAACGTTATCAAAGTTATCAGCATTTATGAGATGGTAGGATGAGGTAATGTTTGCAACAGTTTGTATTTATTGACAGACAGCTGATCCACAACAGATAAACAGCTGATAGCACACAGTCCTAGATACCATTAGGAAAGAAATGAACTGTATACTACTGTATACTGCCTGTTGAACAATAGGGAGGAGAACGACACACAGACGCGAGTGCGAATGAAGTGGTTTATAAAGATAAAATCTGGATAGGTGACTCCTGGAAAATTTGATTCAGTTTGGGGCTGCATGATTAATTACATAGCTAAATTAAAGACACTACAGGACAATTGACTATTGAATACATTGTATTTTATTCCATGTTACACTTCAACCTATGGAAGTTATTACTTGCAACGTTTTGTTTGTACTTTCTCTTACTATTATAATTTTTATTATTATTATTATTATTATTATTATTATTATTATTATTATTATTATTATTATTATTATTATTATTATTGTTGTTGTTTAACTTTATATTTATTTATTTATTTATTTATTCTATTACTCTCTGTTAGCCTAATTGTCTGTGTACTTTTGTATTTGCATGTCTGTAAGGCCATGACTGTAAGAAGGAAGGATGTGGGTTATTACTGATCTATAACAAATTCTGTAGGACTGGGGAGGGCTGGGGAAGGGAGGGAATAAGTTGTTTTTTTTTTCTCAAAAAATCAAAAAAAAAATCCTGCTTTTCATTGTATGTACCTTTACCTGTCAAATGAATAAAAACACTATGGAAAAAAAAAAATCTGGATAGGTGATAAAAGTTGGGAAGTAGCAGGAACACAGGCTGGATGATTATATTTGTTATTTGTCCATATTAGATGTAACTCACAGATCTGTGCTGTGCAGCTGCAGCTCACCTCACTTTGACCACTGACATGGTTGAGCTACCTCCCCCTCACCTCTCATTTCCTCTGAACTAAACCGCTGTTCTCATAGCTTGAGTCTCTTACTACCACTGTGTCTGAAGTTGATTTAGAAAATCAATATCATCCATTGGTCACATCAATAAATAAATTCTGTCTCTGAGTGATTGAACACCTAATTAAAGCCCAGATTAGTTTAACACACATCCGTCAGGCTTGGTGTGATCCCAGATGTCAGTGAATGCATCGTGCACATCACCATGATTATTATTATTTACATTCTGTTTGTTTTTTCTCCTGGTCTGAATTCTTAAAACGTTGTCCTTGTATTTATCTATTTTAGAGTTGCAGCTACTTATTTAACTGTGTTAAACTCTTGTGCACCACAGTGTCTCTGAAAAGGAAACCACAAGAGAACCCCCCACGGCTACAGAGGAAGAAGGAGGAGGGTTTGACTTGATGTGATGTTCTTGTCGGACCGTCGATCCACACTCCCCATCCAGTCATGATGGAGGAAACGTTTCTGCCGTGGCTGCTCGGTGAGTCGACTGGTTTTTATCTAATTAACCAAATGTCCAATTGTTTGTCTAGTTTTCACTTTTTTCTTGTTAAAATCTTTAAACGACCCTAGTTTCATTTCTCTGTAGCTCTGACCTCCCTGCTGTGCTGCACCACAGAACAAGGTCAGTACGTTTACCAAGATATTGTTTCTGACTGGATTAGAAAATATCAAAAAATTAAAAAGAAAACAACAAAAACTCAAAGACTCACAACAACAACAACAAAAAACAGAGAAAGCAACAATAATAACAAAGGAAATCATGGGCCTAACTTTGAGTTGACATTGGGGGTGGGGGAGGTGTGGGGGTTAGATGAAGCAGGTCAGAGGAAATTCCCCGCATGAGAAAATCTTTAAATGGATTCTTAACTATTTCATTAAACAGCACGCTCTACAGCTGAATAATACAGAATCACTATCAGGTACTTACACTTTGAACCAAATTTGTGCTGTTGTAATGGTCCATTGCACCTGTCAGATACCCTGCCCCCACCGCTTTGCATTCATGTTTTTATTTTATTCAAGTGATATTCCGGCGTAAGTTTAACCCATGGTTTAATGCACCGTAACACCGCGTCAGACCCCCCCTCAAGAGATGAAGTCCGCTAACCGCTAGCTTCTCTAGTTGTTGCAACTTTAGCAGAGACCGCACCATGACAAACAGCGCAGTAATTATCCAGATCCACTATCCACCGATCAAAAAGCCACTTCCAGCCACAAATAAAGCTCAGAACAGCACCAAACGTCATCAACAGTACAAACAGGCTCCCAGCCCATAATATGAGGCATCAAATCATCTGTTAGCTTAGCCTGGTTTCTATTGAAACAAGACGAAAACAACTCACCCACTCTGCTCCAGTTAAACGCCATGCAGCAACTTTCCGTGTCCAGCACAGAGTCCAGGCACTGACATCTGGTCAGCACACACATCAGGTTTCAGGCAGTAGCCACTTCACTGGTCAGTTGATTCCCCCAGCTCCAGCATTTAGACTCCACCGGCTCTCTTCCTCTGTCACTTTTAGTCTCCATTTCCAGGACGTAGCCTCCACCGCAGCGCTCCGTCTTTCACTTTTCTCCTCCATTTCCTTCAGCTTGTCTTCAGTAAACGCGGTCTCAAACTGATAGTGGTGACTCGAAATGAAACTCTGAACCCTGTTTGTTCTGTTGATGACGTTTGTTGCTGTTCTGAGCATTTTTTGTGGCTACAAGTGGCTGATTGATCCGTATGCTGCGCTGTTTGTTGTTACCCAGGGGGCAAAGCAAAAAAACAGACACAGAGCGTTGTAAAAGGTTGTCCACCAGAAATGATATCTAGGACCTTCAAGGATTAAAACCTGGGTGGACAACCTGGTCAACTAGCTGCTGGAAAGCTACGGGGTCCAAAGCCCCTCTTTTTGGGTCATTTTGCTGGCGAAAGTATGTAAATGCAAATACTTAGGTACTACAATGGCATAAATAGTCATACAACTATAAAATTTGGCAGAGAGTATCTTGACACATAGGGGAAGGCAAGAAAAAAAGATTCTGGGGTTTGTTGCAACTTGATTTTAAGATATCACCCTCAACATCCCAAAAAAGACCAAAAAAACTGACAAATTCTCATGAAAATCATTATTTTTCAGCACTTTATGGAGAACATCTATACCTAACACGTATATAGAAAATTTCTTTAGTTCATAAGCTTCAATTTGAGTCCAAGCTAGCCTTTCTACTAGCTACTGGAAAGCTGCAGGCTGTCTCCAAACAATGCAACACCTATAGTGAAAAACTCCATGTTAACTGGCCCATTAGAATACATTGTATTCCGGGATCTCCCCAAAGTGAACAGATAGAGAGAGAAGACCGTTGGCCACAGCAAGTGGGGGTTTTGAGATAGAAAGGCTAGCTTGGACTCAAATTGAAGCTTATGAACTAAAGAATTTTTCTATATATGTGTTAGGTATAGATGTTCTCCATAAAGTGCTGAAAAATAATAATTTTCATGAGAATTTGTCAGGCGAACAGTTGTTTATTTTTTGTCTTTTTTGGGATGTTGAGGGTGATATCTTAAAATCAAGTTGCAACAAACCCCAGAATCTTTTTTTCTTGCCTTCCCCTATGTGTCAAGATACTCTCTGCCAAATTTTATAGTTGTATGACTATTTATGCCATTGTAGTACCTAAGTATTGCATTTACATACTTTTGCCAGCAAAATGACCCAGGAAGAGGGGTTTTAGACCCCGTAGCTTTCCTGCAGCTCGTTGACCAGGTTGTCCACCCAGGTTTTAATCCTTGAAGGTCCTAGATATCATTTCTGGTGGACAACCTTTTACAACGCTCCGTGTCGGTTTTCCAAAAAAATGGGACTTTGCCCCCTGGGTATGTGGTGCGGTCATTGCTAAAGTTGCTACAACTAGAGAAGCTAGCGGTTAGCGGACTTCATCTCTTGAGGGGGGGTCTAACTCGGTGTTATGGTGCATTAGACCACGGGTTAAACTTACACCGGAATAAACGAAAACGTAATCAAATTATGAACATAAACTTCTTTTTTTTCTATACCTATTCTCAGATAAAAACCTTTTGTAAACAAAGTCTTACACATAGGCTATGGACGGGCTCATACCATTATAATCATGCAGTGTGTTGCCAACTTGAAATCAAATGATGTCTGTTCACCATATGCGATTGAAATAGTTACAAATGCAATAAAAACATATCATATTCCCTCTTTTAGGGGTTAATAGGGGTTAATAAATTCCGGAAGTCAGCAGAGTCTATGGGTCAAAGTCAGTCTGGATCTGAAAGACAGACCATAAAACGTCCAAAGCACCATATTAGGTAACTTTTGGACACAACACTTCACACCGTACATTATACAGGATTGTACACGACTGGACTGAACTTTACATTGCAGCAAAATGTTGCCATTTTCTGAACTTTCAAACTTCTTGTAACTGTCTTATTCTTTGCTTTTACCCACTTGGTTATAAAATATGCTTTACTGATGATTATCAAAATACTCAGTGTGTTGTATGGCATGTCTCGCGTTGTTCATGAGGCCACCACAAGAGGCCAAACCATACTCTGGGAATGCTGAATTCAGCACTAAACGGTTGTAAGAAATGATCTAATTCTCTATGGGTGTGCCCTACTTGAAGTAGAAGCACCAAGGATCTGTTTACGTCTCTGTGAAACAGAAATGAACTGCTCTTAATGAGCTGATGCTGATCTCTAATGTGTTTGTGTATGCGTATGCAAAAACTGATCATGAGTTTGTTGTAGAAGTTACAGAAATCTATCTCATTGTGCTCCTGCAGCCTCTCTGACTGTGAGTCCCAGCAGCTCCCAGTTCTTCAGAGGAGACTCAATGTCTCTGAGCTGTGAGGACGAAGACAGCTCTGGTGGATGGACGCTGAGGAGGAACACGAGCCGACGACAAAAGACTCAGTGCGGAGTTGAGTGGGGGAGACCTGATGGTTCTTCCTGTAAGTTCAGTTTCATCGCCACCTGGGACAGTGGAGTTTACTGGTGTGAGTCTCCAGGGGGAGGAACCAGCAGCAGCATCAACATCACTGTGACTGGTAAGACTGGTCTGAGTCAGAGCTGATGAAGCTCAGCTCCACTGGATCAACTGTTGTGCTTTGTCTCTGTGTCCAGCTGAACCAGTCATCCTGCAGAGTCCCGCCCTCCCTGTGACGGAGGGAAGCGATGTCACTCTGAGCTGTCAATCAACCGGGTCCCTGAACCTCTCAGCTGCTTTCTACAAAGATGGCGTCTTCATCGGGGCGGAGCCTACACGTCACATGACCATCCACCATGTGGAGAAGTCTGATGAAGGCCTCTACAGCTGTGACATCAGCGGTCATGTGTCTCCATCCAGCTGGATCACCGTCACAGGTCAGGAGGTCAAAGGTCACGGGCTTTCACCTCTTATTTCATCCACATATTCACCTGGTCCAGTGGGATTCTCCACAGGAAAACCAGTAACAGAAGCTCCTCCCACCTCTTCCTCAGCCCCGCCTCATGACTCTTCCTCCTTTTGGCTCATGGTCATCCTCCTCCGTCACCTGGCGGTGATCTGTCCGTACTTCATCTCCACCGTCCTCATGGTGTCACTGTATCGTCAGAGAGCCTCAGGTATCATCAGCTCATGGTGTTTTCTGCTCCCATCGTCAGAGCTCAGGCTGAAACTGTAAATAAATGCTTTCTTTCACTCTTCTGACAGAAGAAGACCCAGCTGTCTCTACGGCAACAGCACAGCCCAACCACGCTGAGCAGAGATTGGCTGAGGACAGCGATGACATCATGATGGTCACCACTGAACATCACTTCTAAGACTTCAGAGTTTAGTTTCATGTGGTTACGATTTAAAACTCAACATTTATCAAAGAAAATCAATATAAATTCAGTTTTAATTGTTGCTACTGGTTCTGTTTTCTGTATTATGTATGTATTATATATGCTAGCCTCAAAATTCATAAAGTTCTGTAGTCCTGTTCCAAGATGGCTGCCACTGCTCTAGTGGGAGGCAGCAGTCAATGTGGCGTCTATGTATATTAAGTGATGCCTTCAGTAGCCATAGGCCAGTAGTTACTTGCTGATGTAGAGGATGTTGGCATCGGCAGGTTTTGCTTGCATCATCACAACATCCTGCAAAGATGCTTTTGTTTCAGTTCAGTAACTCAATGGAGACGGGAATCAATGAGTTTTTGTTCTGTTATGTGAATAAACTGTAAATAAATCTCTATTTTCAGAGTGAAGTTGTTCTGACTCTTCTGTGTGTGAGTGTTAATGTCAGAGAGGACAAAGGACAACCCTGTCTATTCACAACAACAGGAAACGTTGAGTGAGCTGCAGGTCTAGAGCGCCCTCTACTGACCATTTATCAGAACTAACACTGTCTGTTTTACAAAATGCATTTTCCTATTTTGAAGAATGAAAATGATTTCTACAGCTTTATGATCTGGTCATTGTGTTGTTTTTTTCACTGTGTTTTTCATTTTGATCGACTCTGGGTCTGATCTGACGACGTTTGGTTTTGAGCTCAGTTTGAACTGTTTTGAGGCAACAGTTTTGCAGAAAAGTGTCAGGAGTTTTGTGAAAGTAGTTTGAAAACTGGGTTTTGTGTTTAAAGTTTAGAGTTTAGTTTAGAAAATGTGTAAAGGAAGAGGAGGAAAACAATCACACAAGTAAATGTTTATAATGTACTTACATTTAACATAAATAGACGTTCACCGTTCCATTTGAAAACACACACACATCATTTCTAAAAAAAAATGTTTGAAAAAAAATAAATATTTTTTTCTGAATTGTGCAGAGAGAGAGAGAGAAGAATTAGAATTAGGATTAGACAAACTTTATTGTCCCGTCGAGGCAGGAAATTCATCTGTGGTCTCACTGACATAAAAGGACACAGATGTGTTATTAGCTACTCAGTGGATACACAACATAATTGTACTGCTGTTTATATACTGTAGATGCAGTATCTTGTTTTCACCACATGAGTCGTAAGTGTAAAGGCCAGAAGCTCATGCTGAGAGCTATGTGAGCATCATCAGCTTGTTCCCAGAGTTCAACACGAGTAAAAGCTGCAAATCTCGACACAAACCCAGCAAAAAATAACCTGGTTATAATATCACTGCAGCTACACAGAGAAACGTTCTGTGGTTGTTGTTCATTATGAAAACAAACTATTAATCATGGAAACAATATAAATTGAAGTTGAGGAAATATCAGGATATTATCACTTTGAGAACCTGTTATTTAACCCTGTACTCTAAGCTTTGACAGGAACAAACATTACATAGGCTACAGTGTGTAAATAAATACAATACATTTAGACATGTATTTACCTGTATATATTATTATTACATGTATTTTTTATTGTTGCATAACCAACATGTTTGTTTACTCACCAGTCAAATCCATTTTATTGGATTATAAAGATGCATTATGATATTTACAGCTTTGTACTGTTGTAGTTCTACTGTGTGAACACTAGGGGGAGCTCTTAGCCAGGTAAGGTTCAGGTGAAACACTGTCGCCTCCACTGTTTTATCTGTACTCAGGTGAACATTTATATACACAAAGTCAAATAAATATTTTACTGCACTCAAATGTAATCATGGTGTGACCACTGGTCCAAACACAAACAGAAAAACAATCACACAAGTTGTTTTTCTTCACAAAATCATTTGAACTTTAAACACAAAGTTTTTCATTTAAAAACACAGCAGGTCTGTTCATAATACATCTTAAAATACCTTAATGATTCCTCTTTCCACCTTAAATACTGACTGGTTCAGTCTTTCATCTGCCACCCAGCTTCTCCTCACAACATTTACAGTGACACAGACTTTACCAAACACAGATGGTGACAGATGGAAGCAAAAAACTTCCTTTTGGGCTGAAGAGGAAGAGATGATGAACAATAGCCAGAACAAAGCAACAAGTAACAACAGTACAACGTGTAAAGTGCAGAGGACTTTACACTTTGAGTTTAGGGGTCTGAGCCTATTCAGGCTGTTTTTGAATACTTCTGATTTTGTCTTTATATATGAAAAATACACAACTTTACCTGAATGCAGCCTCAAACCCTTCAGTCTGTTGTTTACTCTGTCGGACACCGTACGACTCATTGTTCTGAGAAAAACAGACTTAAGTGAAATGTCTCAGCGCTAACTATGGTTCTCCTGCTGTCTGTTGAGAAAAGGCCACTCTCACCTAGCTTCTCAGCATGTGTTGAGAAGAACAGTCTCCACAGCAGCCAAGAGCAAAGAACAGACACAGACTGCTGCTGTTTTAATAAAGTATAATCATACTACACATGTGGGAAATGCTTTAGTTTGAACCTGAGTGTATTGTAATACCTTTCTACTGCAGGTACAAGTTGCAACGCTCGTTTAAAAAATAGGCTACGTTAAAGCAGTTAGAGGAAACCATGAGGAACGGGGAACTGAGTGTGTTGGGGGGTGGAGTCAAAGCTGTTATGATCTGTTTGTAGTTGGGAAAGACACACCACATACCTGCAGAACAAGTTTATACCTGCCTTCTGATTACAAGACAAGATATATGTGGATCTCAGACTGTAGATGTTGTCATTGATGCGTTACTGTCTCTTCTGACAGGGAGAAGATGATTTGCTGCTCCTGTGCAACGACAACAAATACCTTTTTTAACTGTTAAAGTAGCAAGATTTGTGTTTGGCCAAAACTGAAAACATTGGAATTCATTATTAATGGACTTATTTTTCATGACTCACAGTTCAGATCACACCTCCTAATAATAAAAAGCTGCTGCTACACAAACCCCGCCCATTCCATGTTAACATCGTTAGGCCTTTTTCACATCAACACAGATTCATATCAACACGTTTTCTCTGTTGTTTTGATATGACTGACTGACATGCCCAGAAACTGACTCCCTTGTTTTCTTTTTCTAGGCTATAACTGAAAAGGTCTGAGATAAAGAGACTATACATACAATACAATACAATACATGTTCTCTCCCTGAGGACACCACACTGTAGAGACTTTTTAAAAGAAGACTTAAAAACCCACCTTTTTAAAAGAGCCTTTTATTAGATTTTTTCTTTTAGATGCTCTCTTTTAAATTAAAAATTAGAATTAGAATCTCATGTCTATTACTGTAGCATTTTGAGATTATCGGCTCTATATAAAGTGCATTACAAATAAAATTCATTATTATTCATCATGGTTTTGTCTTTGTGAGTCTGACAGGAAGTCGACCAGTGTGAATCTTCACCACAGAGACTGTAGGTGAAGCTCTGGACCTCGGAGAGTCACAACAGGTTGACTCTGGTCAACACAGGCTGGTCTGCGGTGTGTTTCCATCAGGACTCTGTCAGACTTCACTCTGAGTCTCTGCAGACTCTGAACCACACAACACACACAGACACACAACTGATAGAGTCGTTCAACAGGAGGGAGGAGGTGGAGGGAGTCACCATGAGGGAGGAGCGATGTACAGAGATCGTACATCAGATGGCACCATGATAAAAAAACAAATGAGGGCTTATTTGTTTTTTATCAGTGATCCTACCCTTCTCCCTCCTCCTTTATGGTAAATAGGCAAAAACAGACTGACGGTCATGCAGATTTTGTAGTTTTCCATCGGTTTCGTCAGCTCTCCTGTGTTTCAGTCACTTCAGGTAAGAAGTTTGTTCATGTAGCCTAGTTTTCTTTCCATCAGAGTTCATCTTCAGTCTGTTTGCACGTTTCAATCTGTTTCCTCTTGTGAAGCTCAGTGTTGAAGCGTCACATTTAGGCTATAATGAGCTAAAGACTATGAGGGAGGGAGGTTTAAGAGTTCACTTACCCCAGGAAATTACTTTCAGTTTACGTTCAGTAGCTACACAAAGGGTGAAATAAGGGCGTCTGTTTACTTTGAAAAGTGGTGGACCCGATGTGGTTGGACTGACAAGCTTTTTTAAAAATTATTATTATTAATTCTCCGCTGGACTGCGGCAAAGAAAAAAAGAAAAGAAAGAAGCCCATAGTTGTGTTTATACAGACGTGACAGGTGTGGCACTGCAAGATGGCGATCAGCTGTGGTCAGTGAATTGACAACAGTAGTTCTTCCTCTCCACCATTTTGTACTCTTACCATAGATGTATGGTAAGAGCTTTCTCAGAGCATTGAACCTATGGTGCATATTCTGCTATAATGACCACAACTTGCTCAGTTTTTGTCCGATTTCAAAACGGTTTGAGTTTTTTTTTACTTTTTACTATGCAAATAGTTAAAGTAATGGCTACATACTGATTTATTTTTCACAGAGTTATGACTCGTTTTTTTATAGTGAAGATGACTGGATCACCTATTCACTGCACTGTAACTGCAGCCAGAGTCAGTGCAAGTTGCCCTTTCCAATACGGCCGACTGTTCGCTACACCTGCGTGTTGTCCGATCCACCCCCTTGACTCTTACTACTTCTGCCATTTTCTGCATTCTTCTTCTCCTTCATACTTTATGCTATAGGCCATTTCAACAATTAATATATCAAAACGTGCAGCTTTTTCTGGTCTAGCGTGCTATGACTTTTCTTTTTTCAACTATTCATACTTTTTTGCAATATTCAACTATTTCTGACTTTTTTTCCCATACAGAATGCATTTGAACAGTCTTAAAACTCTTCAAATCTTCTTACTTCTTTCTGCCTCTAAAACGTCACCATACATTCAGCCAAAGACTTCATTCAAATTCTAAGCTGTAGACAAACTTTTTAAGTCTTCCTCTATGAGTCAACTTATTGATATCTTCAACAGTTTCTGATATTTGGCAGTTTTTAAATCATTAAGATTTTTGACAAAATCCAGCTTTATAATGGGTGTGTATTGCGTCGAGCAGGGCTTTAGAGTGGTGACATCATCAGCCAGAGTGGAGAGAGGCAAAAAACAATCTGGATTTTTTTCTGGCTGAACTGAACCACGGCCACAAATTAATCTCTAGACACATGATTCCCTCCACGTTTGTCGCAACACTTGTCGTGTCTCATATGATGTGCTCAAAACAGCAGACATATTTACAGAATTGTCTCAGTGAGCCTTTTTGTGCAGCTCCACCTGCTCCAGTGGCTCATTCACTTCAATACAAAAGTAGGAGCTGATTTTTTGAGAAAAGCAGAAGGCGATAAGAGTGTTAGGTTTCTGTCTTACTGGAGCTAATAAGTTATGGTTACCATTTGCAATTATCCCTGCTAACCAAAAGAAAATGGGACATTGGGGCTCATTCACCAATATCTTTGCAAGAATCTTCTCGAATTCTTTCTGAAGTTGTTCTCTATGTCTCTATGTCAGATTCATCATATTATTAAACCACAGCCTTGCTAATGTGGCCGTAAATAAAAAGTCTAGATAGGACACTTTTTAATAGAAGTACCAAACCACCATCAAAAAAGGTGGTTACTCACTCTATTGGTGCTTTTATCATTGACACAGATCTCTTCAATATGTCTGTTTTGAAATTATGTTGTAAAGTATAGGCTTTTTTTTTTCAGGCCCTTTTCATAGATATATATTTTTAGTGGGACATTCATTTTCAGACAGATTTTCTTTTTTTTATTTGAACATACTGTATGTGCTGAGTTCAGTTTTTAAACATAGAAGTTAATAATCACAAATAATACAATGCCAACCAATCCCAATCCCAGATTCACCTTGTTAGCTTTATATTGACCATATATTACTGTAACTATGTGAGGTAAAATGTGTGGGCTACAAGGTTAAAAATACAAAAAGTACCAACAACAATGTTGATTTGAACAACAGGATTATTCAAATCATCATCAAATCATGATTTTATCAATAGTTTATAAAGTGTCCCAATGTAAAAAATAAATGAAAATCAAAATCAAAATGCAAAAACAAGGTTTCATCATAAAACAGTTTGTGAATGTGGTCCATTGATATTTGGTTGTGGGGGCAGAATGCTGGTGTTGGTTGAACGTCCATCGTCCTCCTGTGTTTCTGCTGCAACGGGATTTTACTCTGGACTCTGGAACTGCTTCGTTGTTGATTTATTCAGTTTGTATCATTGGAGCAGACATCGAGTGTAGATGTAGTAGTTGATGTGTTGTTGTCTCCTGTGACAGGGAGAAGATGATGTGCTGCTTCCTGCTGCTCCTCACACTGACCTCCTGTGTCTGTGGTGAGTTTACTCCTTCACTTTATTCTCTACAAACTGATACAAGTCCTCAGTTAGTCTGCTCCTCACTTTCCCTCTGTCTCCTCAGAACCAACATTTGTAGTGAAGGTGACACAGAGCTCCTATCAGGCAGAGGAGAACCACAACATCACACTGGAGTGGACCTTCACCAACACTCAGGGTTCAACAGAGCTGTATGGTGTCTACTGTCAAATGTTCACTGATGAGAGAATCTCAGTCCTGTATCATCTACGTGAAGGTGTTGAGGTCTCAGAGTCTCAGGATAAACAGTTTTCAGGACGAGTCCAGTGTGACAGAGACGTCCTTAGAGAAGGACGAGTCAGACTTCATGTGTCCAGACTGAGGACTGAAGACTCAGGATGGTACCAGTGTCGGGTTGTCACTAAACATGGGATTGGATCTGATGAATGTCGACTGAACGTCACTGGTGAGTTGAATCAGTAGAACTTAAAAGACCATCAGGAGCCTCAAACACAAACAGTCCACATCTGAACTTTGGACCTGAAGGACCAACAAGTGTTTTTATGTCTTTTACAGAAGCCGTTGCTGAACCAGGACCAGAAACAGGGAGACCAGAACCAGAGAAACCAGGACCAGAGCCAGAGAGACCAGAACCAGAGTGTCTAGATATCATCCATCTTTTACCGGCAATAATTCTTCTGCTCCTCCTCCTCCTTCTGGCCATTGCTTTGATTTTGGACAAATACAAGAGAGAAAGAAGAAGAAGAAATGTCTATACAGCTGTACATACTGTGAATTCTTCTAAGAAAAAACCCATCAGATCTAACCGGACTCTGTCTGAACAACCGTCCCTGATCATAACAACAAACTCTGAGTCAAAGAACCGGCAGACTTTTGTTTCCCCACCTCCGAGTTATGATGAGACTTCTACCTTGCAAATTAAACTGTCCTCGGGTAAATGTTATTATGGGAATAAACTGTGAATAAATCTCTATTTATCATTAAATTATTACTTTATATGGTGCTACAATTAGAGTGAAGTCGTTCTGACTCTTCTATGTGTGAGTCAGAAACCCAAGACTTGTCCTATCCATCCACAACAACAGCAAACGTCAGTGCAGGTACTTTCCAGGTGCATTACAGTAATAGTGAGCTGCAGGTCTAGAGCGCCCCCTGCTGACCATTTATCAGAACTAACACTGTCATGTGTTTGTTCGCTTCCCTGAGGAGATGTGCGTGTCTTTCATTCAATTTCGAAACCAGCATAAGCCAGTTCAGGGAGCTCTGGCCGTTGATGTTTCACTATGGATAGAAACAGAGAAGCAGAGAGTAAGAGTAAGAGATGGCCTGGCCCAGTACGTTGACATGACGCTGTAAATGAATAACTGTATACTGTATGCACTTTTGTATTTGTAATGTGATTCTTGGTTTTTTTGTTTGTTTGTTTTTTACTACAAGTGCTAAACAGGAATTTTGTTTTGTTGTGTAAAATGCTTTTTCCTATTGTGAAGGTAAAGATATTCCTACAGCTTTGTATTTGTATTTTCCTTTATTCTATGTTGTGTGTATGACTGTTCAGTGGTGTTTTTCATTTTGATTGACTCTGGTCTGATCTGACGATTTGGTTTTGAGCTCAGTTTGAACTGTTTTGAGGTAAAGGTTTGGTTTTGCAGAAAATAGTCAGGAGTTTTGTGAAAGTAGTTTGAAAACTGGGTTTTGTGTTTACAATTTAGAGAAAATGACAGAAGGTTTCAAAAAATGTGTAAAGGAAGAGGAGGAAAACAATCACACAAGTGAATGTTTATAATTACTTAAATTTATAATAACAAAAATAGATAAAACGTTCCATTTGAAACCACAATTATTTATGAAAAAATCTTCAAAAAAAATAAATATTTTTTTCTGAATTGTGCAGAGAGAGAGAGGAATTAGAATTAGACAGATTTTATTGTCCCGTTATTGTCAATTCATCTTTTTTTTATTCAAAATAATTTGTATTTCCACAATTACAAACACTATCAACAGTAAAACCAAACCAGAAAAGGGACAGAAATAATACAAAAAAAGCAGCAACATCAACCACAAACACAGTGAGAAATAACAACATTTAACAACAACAACAAAACCATAAGGTGAAGAAAAAGGAAGAAAAAAAATAATAATGGTAGAAAGAAAGTAAAAAATAATGGGCCTCCATTACAATTATGACCATTTAAGGGTAAGGACCAACCTTCCCCCTGGCTCAAAATTTCCCACCCACGTTCAAAGATTATACTTTGTTTTTTTATTTCTGCTTATGTCTTTTTTGAGTAACTACTGAGTTTTCAAGAATATTTTGAAGCTTTCTAGATTCAAATGTTGTCTTTTTGTAGCAAGGAAATTCATCTTTGGTCTCACTGACATAAAAAGGACACAGACATGTTGAGAGACATTCTTTCATTTAGTGTACTCAGTGGTTATGGACACAAGACAATAATGTGAGATGTGATTGTTCTGCTGTTTAGATGCAGTACCTTGTTTTCACCACAGTGAGTCGTAAGTGTAAAGGCCAGAAACTCATGCTGAGAGATGTGTGAGTGTGTGCTATAGTCTCGAGTAAACATGATTGAAGAAGCTGAAGAATATCTCTGCCTCCATCAGCTTGTTTTACCTGTAATTTACCTGTACACTCTAAAGCTTTGACAGGAACAAACATTACATAGGCTACAGTGTGTAAATAAATACAATACATTTAGACATGTTTTTTATTGTAACTTTTATTGGGTTTTTCAGTCATTAACTCAGCAGCTTTGGTAAACCTGTAAAATGTAATTGTTTGCTTTCCTTGAGTTTTATTGAATATAACTATTTTTGAGCGAATGATTTAGATGAATAAGATAATTGTATCGTATTAGATTACATTTGGTTTAATCTGCTTTCTATTGTCTTTGAACTCCTGAACTGAATGGGTTTTAACTTCATGATTATTTCATAGATTAGATTCCTCTGTGGTAGGTTGTTATTTAAACTGGCAAAATGAAGAGATGACTGTATGCAGGATATCAAGAACATTCAACTTGATATTATAATGCAGTCTTATAAAAATAAACACCTTCACACTGAATAATAAACTCAAACACAATTTCACTTTTAAAGAAGCAAATACAGAAAAAAAGGCGCTTTCACTTTTCTATTCCACTCTAGTTAAGTTAGCCTACTTGTTTTACTCCACTACATTTAATTTAGTCGGTAGGCTACAGTGTAAGATTACTTAAGGATTGATAAAATATAAAAACAACTGAGAAACGTATTTATCTGAACATCCGTCAAAGGAGTTTAAATCGAACGCAACTGGACTTGGTTTTGTCTGGGAAGACGTTTCACCTCTCATCCAAGAGGCTTCATCAACTCCTTTTGAAATACTATGACCTGGACAAATGAGAATATGCACAGGCTTATCTGTCCGTAATCAAGAATCATCACATTCATGTTACCAGAGGGTTTCATGTGATTCACACTGATGTTTAAATGCATTTCAAACACTGCTGTGAGACTCTGACACCAACTGGATGACACGACGAGTCAACATGAAAGTGAAAGTAGCTCAGGACAATAACAATCAAAAGCTGCTGCGACACAAACTCTGCTCCGCCATTT
Source organism: Decapterus maruadsi (assembly GCA_030347415.2). Classification (NCBI taxonomy): domain Eukaryota; kingdom Metazoa; phylum Chordata; class Actinopteri; order Carangiformes; family Carangidae; genus Decapterus; species Decapterus maruadsi. The sequence continues at coordinate 4,713,917 of CM064898.1, forward strand.
TCCCTGTTGTTTTGTTACACAACTCAGATGAACACAGGCTGGTCTGCAGTGTGGACTCTGGTCAGACTTCACTCTGTCTCTTCAGACTCTGAACCACACAACACACACAGACACAACAACAACAACAACAACAACACCACACTGAGGTCAGTTCATATGGTTAGTTCAAAGAGGAAACGGATCCTCAGAGATTATAGAGTCATTCAACAAGAGGGAGGAGGGGGAGGGACTCACGATGAGGGAGGGGCAATCACCTGCTCAATAGGGCACTTCCTTATTTTTTCCAACAGGTTAGGGTTAGGGTGGGGTGTAAGGACGCGTTTGGTCATGCAGATTTCCTAGTTTTCCATCAAGTTTTCCATCGATTTAATCAGCTCTGATGTTCGGTCACCTCAGGTAAGAAGTTTGTTCCTGTAATTTTCTTTCCATCAGAGTTCATCTTCAGTCTGTTTGGTCTTGTTTCAGTGTCGAACGAGCACCAAAAATATTGGCTCTGGCATTTTTGACAGAGAGATCTTTTTACACCTGTTGCAATAAAACTGCCCAACTTGGGACAAATAAAATTACTTGACTTGACTTGAGAGGCCACACATTAATCTTACCCTATGCCCCTTTTTCACTGCAGTATGTGTAGAGTTAACCAGCTGTAAACAACCATGACCGGCAGGGCTGGTTTTAGCTGGGCAATAATGGCGAACCGAGGGGCAATCTTTGTGAAGACGTACGAGTGCTCTCCAAAAAAAAAAAAAGAGGAAACAAAACTTGCCAGTTTTCTTAGCTACCGCTATTTCCACGTCAAGTTAGTGGAGTGGGTGCTGCGCCCAAATGTCACCTACAGGGTGTGTGTGTGTGTGTGTGTGTGTGTGTGTGTGTGTGTGTGTGTGTGTGTGTGTGTGTGTGTGTGTGTGTGTGTGTGTGTGTGTGTGTGTGTGTGTGTGTGTGTGTGTGTGTGTGTGTGTGTGTGTGTGTGTGTGTGTCAGAAGAGGTAAGGGGGAGGGGTGCTATAAACTCCTTGCCCAGAAGTTGGGCAATATTCCTCTTCTTCCTCTTCAGTGTTGGGTCTGAACTGCGACAGGATCACGTTGTTAAAGGGACAACGAGGAGTTTCTCCAGCGGCAGAATAAAAAATTCAAACACATTTATTGATTATTTGATTAAATGAGCCACTGTAGCCTGTAAGATCATGTGTAAGATTAAATTCAGTGTTAAAGGTGCTCAGGAAGGTGATTTTGAAGCTGAATCCATTACTTTGAGTAATCCAAATATTATATCACAGATAACAGATGTAATCAGAAATCTCTACATTTTAAAAGTAACCCTCCAAACACTGATTATAATAAAATAACACAAATAATATATTCTTGTCTTCGTTCGTTGGTGGGGCACCAAGGGATTGTTTGCCTTGGGCGTGAAACTAGCCATAAAAACTACATTGAAATAGCTATTCTGTTCATTATGAACTGATGAGTAAAAACATTCAGTAAAACAGATGACGCTGACCGGCCAGACAATCTGGATTACAACCATCCTCAATGCCTTGATTGTTTTCCTTTTTAACTGATTAATAATTATCTTCACTCCAATTCAAACTCTCAGTCAGGTCTCTGTTCCCCTGACTGAGAAACACCGGCGCAGGCTGTAACGTTAGGCCTACACTGTTTACTTGCGATATCTTTTTGTTGCCTCCACCACCTGCCATCCTGTGGTCAGATGCAGGGTTGGACTGGTCACCAGTGACAGTGACATTAGATAACATTACATAGCTTATGGTCAAAAGGTCAAACAAGCAGAACTTGAATAAGGCTTTTCTCATTGACTCTCTTCCTGAGTACATATCTGAATGAAACTTAATGACTGAATGCAAATAGAACTATTAGATGTAAAGGAAATAATTCTCACCCTTGTTAACATTGAGTTTCTTCAGCTAATGCACCTACCACCTATGTATTTGTGAACAACCCATTCTACAGCTTTCATTTGTTTGCAGTTGTGATTAGACTTAGGTAAATACGTGTTTATGAAAGCAATAATAAGCTACATAGGCATACTGTGCCTTTAAAGGGACAACGAGGAGTTTCTATTCGGTTATAAAACAGTCTCACGTTAATGTGGATGAATCTACGCTACCCACACTTGTTAATGGCTCCATTTTCGATCAATATATCGTTTTCTGTCTATCGTTATTTTGTTATTATTAGTGGTGGCGGAAATGCTGGTCGAGCCGACCAGCATTTCCTTACTTTCGGTTTCACAGACACGAATGAGAATAACGGCGATTATAGCGGCGTTATGGTCAGAACTACGACGGTAACTGAACCTCTTTGAACCTCTGACTTTAAAGGGATAGTTCAACATTTTTGAAACTTGGCCCATTGCCATAATCGCTATAGTCATAGCAGTAGGTTCGTTACCTTTAATTGTCGGTGTAAGCTATTTTTAGTACGGCGGAGCGGAGCAACAGGCTGCTCAGGGCTATTCTATGGAGGCTAAGGGAATTTCTTGGTTTCCCTCATCAAACTCATCAAATACACAACCCAGCAACTCAAAAGCGCTGTCGTGGACACGTTGTGAGCTGCAGAACCACGACGCTATGAGATAATAACGGAACGTTACGAGACGGAGCTGTTTTAGAGGTAAATTCATGCAAAACCGCATCAAGCAGTCTCCGTATTTACCCTGTATTTACCTTGAAAACGGCTCCGTTTCGTATCGTTCCGTTATTATCTCATAGCGTCGTGGTTCTGCAGCTCACAACTTGTTCACAAAAGCGTTTTGGAGTTTTGGGATTGTGTATTTGATGAGTTTGATGAGGGAAACCAAGAAATTCCCTTAGCCTAGCGTAGCTCTGAGCAGCCTGCTGCTGCGCTCCGCCGTACTGAAAATAGCTTACACCGACAATTAAAGGTAACGAACCTACTGCTATGACTATAGCGATTATGGCAATGGGCCAATTTTCAAAAATGTTGAACTATCCCTTTAATGGAAACATGAGTCCGTCTTGCGCGAGGTGGAAGAATTCTACGGTGCGCAAGGAGGTAGTGTGAAAACACTTCGCTTTTCCAAAACTCCTCGTTGTCCCTTTAAAGGTTGAATATGGAGAATGAGCAGAAAAACACCATCTATTGATCAGAGATAGGAGTTACAACAGAAAAATAATTCCTGTAGTCAGTTGCCAGACCTGTTGCTAGGATCGCCGCTCTGAACAGAGTAGCAGAGAGAACTAGAAAATTTCCTCTTGGGAAATTTTGAAAGGGCACCGGGAGCTACTGCCGTTGGTACCATCTCTGTAAACATGGGAATCAAACCCACGATCTTAAGGTCAAGACAGAGCTGATCAGACACATGATCATCTTTCTATAAGCACTGATATGGAGGAGCTGGAATCACATGAAGTTACCTGTGTTAGAGTGAGAGAGATGAGTGCGCGCTTACGCGCGCATTTGATGTGTTTGTGTGTCTTTAACTGTAATCACAGGAAGTTACCTGTGTGTGTTAGAGTGTGGGAGAGGAGTGCGCGCTGACGCGCGCATTTGTATGTTACCTGTGTGTTTTTAATGTGTGTGTGTGTGTCTATAACTGTAATGACATGAAGCTGGTTCTAGAGTCTGTGTGTGTGACTGAGCTGCATCCTGTATCAGTCTGATTTAGCTGTGTGTCTGTGTTTACAAACATCTTAACGAGCTCCAGGTGGATTGTTTATGGAGTTAACGACCCTGGCCTGAGGATCAGAGGTTACCATGACAACTTGAGCTGGTTGCCCATGACGATAGGGGCCACCAGGCTGAGGCAGACAGAGACGTAGAGAAAAAGACTGATTTTCTGCCTCTGCACTGGTCTTGCATTTAGGCTTATTCTGACAAAACGGTAACTCCTATCAGAACAAAACATGGATCAACGGTGCCCTAAGGCCTTCCTGAAAATTTTGGTACGATTTGGTGTTTCTACAGTAAATATTTTGGCGACACGGGCAGTTTTAAAACATCGGTCCGTTCTGCTCCTCTCAGAAAGTTTTTGTATTGGAGTCAATGAGGAAAAGAGACAGACATGGCCGCACTCGGAGGCTGCTAATTCAAATTCTGTAAGTCTCTCTGATATTTTGAACACATTGTGGGAGACACAACAAGTTTGTCTACAAAACTGTGAAAAAATTATGTGTGTACAGTGTAAATTGTGTCCAAGAGGAGTGTGGAAAGAGAAAGAATCAGGAGTTTTTCTGGGCTCTCCTCCACTCTAGCTGATGACATCACGCACTCTAGCACGAACATTCCGTGCAATACACACCCATTATAATCTCATAATTTCTCCAAAAATGATCATGGTCATTGATCAGGGATTGATCAAAAACTATACAACCTATCAAAACGTGGAGTAATACACCAATACACAAGACTTGTGTCTACTATTTAAAGTTTAAACGGAGTCTCTAGGTGAAAGTATGCCTGAGCAGTAGACGACAGTTGGCAGTATGAAAAATCCGATGATTTGTTCGTTTTTTGACCTTCTCCCATGCATTCTCTATGGGAAATTTTTCGCAGTTTTTCGCGACTTACGTCGCGAAAAATTCGTAGACTGATGAAAAAAGTAATAGCACCCCATTCCCAATCAAGACGCACGTTTTGATATATAATATGTCCTGCAACTCTTCGAGTTGCAGGACTAGTAGCGAACCGAAAATCGTCCGGAAGATGAAAAATAACTAGAAAAAGCATTTCCAAGAATGGAAATGGTGTGAATGCAGAATGCAATGCCGAATGAGCTGAAGAAATTGTTGAAACAATGCTGAATGAGCTGAAGACATTGTTGAGAAAAAGAACAGATGGAAAGAAAGAAAATGGAAAGGGTAGAAAGAAAGAAGAGAGAAAAAGAACAGAAAGAAAGAAAGAAAGAAAGAAAGAAAGAAAGAAAAGAGAACTAGAAAATTTCCTCTTGGGAAATTTTGAAAGGGCACCGGGAGCTACTGCCGTTCTAACCATCTCTGTCAACATGGGAATCAAACCCACGATCTTAAGGTCAAGACAGAGCTGATCAGACACATGATCATCTTTCTATAAGCACTGATATGGAGGAGCTGTAATCACATGAAGTTACCTGTGTTAGAGTGAGAGAGATGAGTGCGCGCTTACGCGCGCATTTGATGTGTTTGTGTGTCTTTAACTGTAATCACAGGAAGTTACCTGTGTGTGTTAGAGTGTGGGAGAGGAGTGCGCGCTGACGCGCGCATTTGTATGTTACCTGTGTGTTTTTAATGTGTGTGTGTCTATAACTGTAATGACATGAAGCTGGTTCTAGAGTCTGTGTGTGTGACTGAGCTGCATCCTGTATCAGTCTGATTTAGCTGTGTGTCTGTGTTTACAAACATCTTAACGAGCTCCAGGTGGATTGTTTATGGAGTTAACGACCCTGGCCTGAGGATCAGAGGTTACCATGACAACTTGAGCTGGTTGCCCATGACGATAGGGGCTCCCAGGCTGAGGCAGACAGAAACGTCAAGAAAAAGACAGATTTTCTGCCTCTGCACTGGTCTCGCATTTAGGCTTATTCTGACAAAACGATAGCTCCTATCAGAACAAGACACGGATCAACGGTGCCCTAAGGCCTTCCTGAAAATTTTGGTACGATTTGGTGTTTCTACAGTAAATATTTTGGCGACACGGGCAGTTTTAAAACATCGGTCCGTTCTGCTCCTCTCAGAAAGTTTTTGTATTGGAGTCAATGAGGAAAAGAGACAGACATGGCTGCACTCAGGGGCTGATAATTCAAATTCTGTAAGTCTCTCTGATATTTTGAACACATTGTGGGAGACACAACAAGTTTGTCTACAAAACTGTGAAAAAATTATGTGTGTACAGTGTAAATTGTGTCCAAGAGGAGTGTGGAAAGAGAAAGAATCAGGAGTTTTTCTGGGCTCTCCTCCCACTCTAGCTGATGACATCACGCACTCTAGCACGAACATTCCGTGCAATACACACCCATTATAATCTCATAATTTCTGCAAAAATGATCATGGTCATTGATCAGGGATTGATCAAAAACTATTCAACCTATCAAAACGTGGAGTAATACACCAATACACAAGACTTGTGTCTACTATTTAAAGTTTAAACGGAGTCTCTAGGTGAAAGTATGCCTGAGCAGTAGACGTTTGTTAAACTCCAATGTTTGGTCTTTTTTGCTCTTCTTTTTTTCGCTCGTCCCATAGACTTCAATGCAAAATTTTGCGCAGTTTTTCGCGACTTACGTCGCGAAAAATTCGTGCACTATTGAAAAAAGTAATAGCAACTCGATCCCGATCAGGACGCACGTTTTGATATATAATATGTCCTGCAACTCGAAGAGTTGCAGGACTAGTAGTCGACAGAAAATCGTCCGGAAGAGGAAAAATAATAACTAGGAAAAAATCCACAGAATAACAATAGTGCCCGGCTTCGCCGGGCACTCGTCCCTACAGCTATTTCATAGCTGTTGGGTCGAGTGCCCTGGCGATGGCCGGTGCCCTAATGAATGAGAGAGACAGGGGGTAGTAAGAAAGAAGGAAAGACATTGGGGTAGATACATGGAAAGCTGGAAGGAAGGATAAAAGGGAAGGAAGAAAGGGAGGAAGGATGGATAAAAGGTAACCTGGAAAGAAGGAAGGAAGGAGAAAGAGGAAGGAAGGAAATTAGGAGAAAGGGGAAGGAAGCAAGTAAGGAAGGAAGGAGAAAGGGGAAGGAAAAAAGAAAGGAAGGGAGGAAGGAGAAAGGGGAAGGAAGCAAGAAAGGACAGAAGGAAGGAAGGAAGGAAGGAAGGATAAAAGTTAAGCTGGAAGGAAGGAAGGAATGAAGGAAGGAAGGTAAAAAGGTAAGCTGGAAGGAAGGGAGGAGAAAGGGGAAGGAAGGAAGGAAGAAAGGAAGCATAAAAGTTAAGCTGGAAGGAAGGACAAAGGAAGGAAGGAGAAAGGGGAAGGAAGGACAGAAGAAAGGATACAAGGTAAGCTGGAAGGAAGGTATGAAGGAAGGAAGGGAGGAGAAGGGGGAAGGAAGGAAGCTGAAACGTATAACTTGTAGTATGAGAGAATGAGGAGGAAGAAGAGAGAGGGAGAGGAGAAGAAGAGGAGGACAAGAAAGGACAGACGAGGAAGAGGCGGAGAAGAAGGAGGGGGAGAGAAGTAGAGAAGGAGGAGAGACAAGGATAAAAGGAAGGAAGGAAGGAAGGAAGGAAGCAAGCTGAAACGTATAACTTGTAGTATGAGAGATGAGTTGGAAGAAGAGAGAGGGAGAGGAGGAGAAGAGGAGGAGAAGAGGAGGAGAGAGGTAGAAGAGGAAGGAAGGATGGTAGGATGGAAGGGAAAAATCAAATCTCTCCTCTTCCAGACAGACAGGCAGACAGAGAGAGAGACAGGCTGTGTGGAACAGTATTGTGTTTGTATATTTGTGTATTTGTGCGACATGTGTGAGAAACTGTGTGTGTCTGTCTGTGAGCATCTGTGTGTGTCTGTCTGAGTGTTTAATTCATTTCCTATAGACATCCTGTCAGTCTATTTTATCATATCTCTGCATGAGGCTGTGTGTTAACGAGCGGGCAGGCAGCACCTGTACCTGTTCTATTTATAGACATTGATAACGAGCTGGCTGCTACAGCTGGCTACTGCACAGAGCAGAGCAGAGCAGAGTGGGATTTGAGCTCGGTGCAGCCTCCGCAAAACAGCCTATAAACAGAGAACCGTACCGCTTATCAGAGTGTGGACATGATTAATCCAGCAAGGAGACCTTCCTGAGCTGGCTGTGTGACTTACATGTTTGTACGACAAATAGTTTTCTAACCGTGGCAGTTTAGAAAAGAGGGTCATTTCTCCTGTTCTCAAAAAATCAGCTCCTTCTTTTGTATTGGAGTCAATGAGCCAGTGAAGCAGGTCTAGCTGCACAAAGAGGCTCATGCAGACAATTCTGTAAATCTGTCTGCTGTTTTGATCACATCATCAGAGACAGGACAAGTGTGGCTACAAACCTTGAAAAAATCAAGTGTCTAGAGTTTAATTTGTGGCCGTGAGGACAATTTATCCAGAAAAAATCCAGACTGATTTTTCACTCTCTCCCACTCTAGCGATGATGTCACCCACTCTAAGCGCTGCTCGTTAGACGCAATACACAACCATTATAAAGTTGGATTTTGTTGAAAATCTTAATGATTTAAAAACTGCCAAAGATCTGAAACTGTTGAAGATATCAAGAAGATGAGTAATGTGGGAATAGATTAAAAGTTTCTCTACATTTTAAAAGAAAAATTGAGTCTGTGGGATGAAGTATGTCAAAGTAGTAGAGGTTTAAAGTAGTATGAAGATTTTAAAGGTTTGAAGAGGTTTTCAATGTATTCCTATGGGAAAAAAATTGCAGAAAAAGTTAAATATTATAAAAAGTATAAATAGTATTAAAGAGAAAAATAATAGCAGGAATGTCCTGAAAAAGCTGAATGTTTTGATGTATTAATTGTTGAAATAGCACAAAGTATGAAGGAGTAGTTAAACGCACAAAAACGGCGGAAGACTCAGAATAATAACTAGAAAAAGCATTTCCAAGAATGGAAATGGTGTGAATGCAGAATGCAATGCTGAATGAGCTGAAGAAATTGTTGAAACAATGCTGAATGAGCTGAACACATTGTTGAAAGAAAGACTGCAAGAAAGAAAGAAGAGAGAAAAAGAAAAGAACAGAAGGAAAGAAAGAAAATCGAAAGGGTAGAAAGAAAGAAAGAAAGAAAGAAAGAAAGAAAGAAAGAAAGAAAGAAAGAAAGAAAGAAAGAAAGAAAGAAAGAAAGAACATGGGGTAGAAAGAAAGAAAGAACATGGAAAGGGTAGAAAGAAAGAAACAAAGAAAGAAAGAAAGAAAGAAAAGAATAGAGAATGAATGAGAGAGAGAGACAGGGGGTAGTAAGAAAGAGCGCAGTAGAAAGAAAGAAAGAAAGAAACAAAGGAGTAAAAAGAGAGAAATGGGGTAGAAGACAGAAAGAAGAAAAAGAGAGAGGGGATGATAGATAGATAGATAGATAGATACAGATGTTACTGGTTCAAAATTGCGGACTTCTCGCGTGATTCACGCGAGACGGCACAAGCGCCAGGCATTTTTTTCCTTGGCGAGACAAAGAGGTTTTAATGAAAAGCCGCATGGTGCCAAAACAACCACCAGGTGGCATCTGTGAGAACGGAGGACGACAGGCGGATGAATTAGTATGATCTGTGCAGTAATCCACTGCTTAAACTCTAGGCTATTTAACTAGAACTAACTACTGTATACCCTGCCTAAATCACAAACTATTGTAATATGATAAAGCCTGGCTTGCTTTATGAGTTCATGATTATGTATCACAAATTATGAAGGTCTTCTGCACAGGGCAAAGATGATATAAAACGAAGTAACACACGCGGCTGTTTGGGACAGGCTTTTATTTAATTCAGAACAAACCGCTCAGCAAAAATGGAAAATATAGTCTAATATAATAAAATGGATCTGTTGTTTGGCCACTGTTTGAAAATAGGCTAATCAGAATTAGGCTATGAGGACAGAATCTAATCCAGGGCAGCATTCATAATCAGACTTCTTCTAAATAAACGTCAACATTCAATAACTTGGTCAGGTCGGACCACAGGCACACAATAAGATGAGTTACTGAGCAGCGTCGTGGTACCGCTGATGACTCTCATGAGGTGGTTTTTGAGACGTATCGATACAAATGTGTTTCGCAAAAGTGTAATGGAAACACTTTTTTCGCTTTTCTACACGTCACCGCGGCATCACCGGAGTTGTGTGTGTCCACATTGTGTTGGTTTATGTGGTTTAGGGGGACGAATGAACCACATGTTTTTGTCATGCATTGCTGACCTGGGCATTGCTTCTCAATAAATTCGCGTTTCCTATCATTCCCCTTTTCCGTGCATGGTTGAAGGAGATGCTCGCATCCCTCCCACTCCCTCCTGCGCTATAATGTCATGAAACCAGTATGAGTGTGTGGACACAACCACCTATAGCTACTACTGTCGGCACCTCATCACCGTTGTTGTTAAAAAGGCTCTGTTCTTTCTGCAGTCAGGTAGCGCACATCCGCCGTGTTGGTAAACAAATAAACTAATAATCCCTCTATATCAACGTGTGTCGGAGGCAACCGTGCTTTAGCAGCTTGGGTTCGAGGTGTGTGAGTGCGGGCCAGCGGGGACAGAGGAGGGGGGCATTTGTGCTTCAGCCATGGATGTATTATATTATAGCCTACATCCATGGCCTCAGCACATACAGAGCAACTGGCCCAAGTGTGAGTGCGTCCTTGTGGCCGCTGCCAGCGCCACGGGCTTTGCCTTCCAGCATCAAGCGCTGTAACAGCAACAGCTGTAGGCAGCTGGGATCGCTGTGCCGTCGCCATAGATTGGTTGAAAGCTGATAATTAGCCATGTGCTTACAAGCTGATTGGCCGAAACCAAGAACAAAGCCGCGTGAATGGCCAATCGCCATGTGTTAACAGTCGACATGTAAATCAGATGTTGCGATGGGCGTTACCAGCGCGGAGATGAATGGAGGTGTGAATGTGTCTCAGCTCATCGATACTTTGCATCTAGGCTACTGTCTGTAACTGGTAGAAAAACAGCCAGCTGGAAGAAAAGTCCTGCCCCCCTCCCCCACAGTACTTCACAGCTGTTTGCTTTGAACAGAAAAAAGCGGTTCTTAACAGTTAGCTCACAATTCAGTTCGTGGGCTAAGTGAAGAAATTTGGTTGTGTTTCATGTAATAAATTTCCCATGTAGGCTAAGGGGAGCTGAACATAAAGCCTTGATTCAAAACTCCAAGACACACGTGCCAGACGCACAGAGCCATGCGTAAAAAAAATCAATCAATCCATTTTCTTTGAAACAATGAGATTGCAGAGCAGCTAAAAACCAGATCAGCGGCACCACGACGCTGGTTATTAACTCGGTGGCTTGTTGTCTGTATTTTAGTTGCTTCTGGCTGTTGTGGTGTTTGTTGTGGTCAAATTTGTCTTCACAGAGTTGTAGGATTGTCTCAATACTAAAATTTCAAACTCAATGTCAATACCCTGAAAAATGACATCATATTCAATACAGCAGCAGTGCCTCCCCATTATTTTTATTTTATTATAATCAAATAGACTTATAACAGATGTTTGTTTGTTTTTTCATTAAATGAAACGCTAACTAAGAGTTGTGCAATTCCAGCGTGTTGCTATTGTTTCATTACAGTCATTACAATGCATCTCCTCTCGTCTGACGAGCGGGGTTCCCTCCTCTCTCACATCACACACATGTGCACGCAGGCAGACAGCGGAGAATAAGTTTTGCCGTCAATATCAACATGTTCAATTCAAACGTGCGTCTAGTTCTGTGTAACTACTCAGGTCCAAACGCTGTGGACGCTGCCTGCTCTCCTCTGCTCTGCCTGTCGAGTGCGCACGGCGCGCGTCGGGCGCTATGGGTGCGCCGCGCGCTGTTCATATCGATACTTTTAGAAACCAGTAATGAATCTAGATGAAACACTTTTGCAACAATACAAAGCTGTGCTACAGGTTGTTGTTTTCTGGGGGAACTAGTTGTGGCGCACGTAGCATTTCAGTAATGGGCTTAAGAAGCTTATGAACCACTGATCCAACGGATTTAATCTGGAAAATATATATAGACTCGTGTTTTCATAATGTAGTCATGAAGTGGATGCAGTACAATCACCGCAACTCTCTCCGGCTCATTTAAAAAAACTTGGAGCTGACGAGACAGAGATTATAGGCTACTGTATTATTTACTGACTGCAGCTCGTTCTCCTTTCATCCTACTGTATTCTATCTGTAGCTATCATGAACAGCGCCACTCCTCATCGCGGCTACATTGTGTGACGTGTCAGCATGGTCCCCAAAACGTCTGAGCAGTATTTAGTACGGTGCTGCCACCTAGAGGAAAACAGTGGTGGTGAAAATTCTCGCGTTCGCGAGATCCTGCAGTGCGAGACAAACCCCGCAATTTTGAACCAGTAACATCTGTAGATAGATAGATAGATAGATAGATAGATAGATAGATAGATAGATAGATAGATAGATAGATAGATAGATAGATAGATAGATAGATAGATAGATAGATAGATAGATAGATAGAATAGACTACTATTTATAGAGGTGGAAAGGTTGAATGGAGGAATGAAGGAAGGGAAGTAGGAAGGAGGGAGGGAGGGAAGGAGAAAGGGGAAGGAAGGACAAAAGGAAGAAAGGAAGGAGAAAGAGGAAGGAAGAAAGGGAGGAAGGTTGGATAAAAGGTAACTTGGAAAGAAGGAAGAAAGGAGAAAGGGGAAGGAAGGAAGGAAATCAGGAGAAAGGGGAAGGAAACAAGTAAGGAAGGAAGGAGAAAGGGGAAGGGAAAAAGGAAGGAAGGAAGGGGAAGGAAGCAAGAAAGGACAGAAGGAAGTAAGGAAGGACGGATAAAAGTTAAGCTGGAAGGAAGGAAGGAAGGAAGGAATGAAGGAAGAAAGGAAGGAAGGAAAATAGGTAAGCTGGAAGGAAGGTAGGGAGGAAGGGAGGAGAAATGGGAAGGAAGGAAGAAAGGAAGCATAAAAGGTAAGCTGGAAGGAAGGACAAAGGAAGGAAGGAGAAAGGGGAAGGAAGGACAGAAGAAAGGATACAAGGTAAGCTGGAAGGAAGGTATGAAGGAAGGAAGGAAGGAAGGACAGAAGAAAGGATACAAGGTAAGCTGGAAGGAAGGAAGGAAGGAAGGAAGGGAGGGACAAAAGATTGTGGAAAGAAGGAAGAGAGAATGGAAGGAAAGAAGAAATGGAGGAAACAGACTGGGTCAATTTGTCCCAGAAGAACTACAAGAGGGTTAAACGTCTGAACTGAAATTCATGAGAAAAAATTTAATTGTTGGAAATGTTTATATCAAAAGTATAAAATCATTGAGAGGCTGATGAATGTGAGCTGAAAACCTGTGTGTGTGTGTATGTGTGTCTGGGTGTGGGAGCCTGACAGTCTCAATGTCTGTATGCAGAAGTTAAAATTGTTTATAAGTGCCACAAAACTCCCCTCTCCCTAATGATCTGATTGATTACACCTGGCAGCCTGCCCTCGGAAGTTGCCATGGTGACTTTAACTGCTTATATTTTGTTGTGTGGAAAAGTGTTGTGTTTGTCTGTTTCTGTATGTGTGCATGTGTGACTTTGTGTGAGCGTCTGTGTATGTCTGTGAGCGTGCAAGCCTTTGTTTGTGTGTGACTGACTTGATACACACGTCAGAGTTCAATTCATTTCCTGTAGACATCCTGTCAGTCTGTTTTATCATATCTCTGTGTGAGGCTGTGTGTTAACGAGCGGGCAGGCAGCACCTGTACCTGTTCTATTTATAGACATTGATAACGAGCTGGCTGCTACAGCTGGCTACTGCACAGAGCAGAGCAGAGCAGAGAACTGAGATTTCAGCTCGGTGCAGCCTCCGCAAAACAGCCTATAAACAGAGAACCGTACCGCTTATCAGAGTGTGGACATGATTAATCCGGCAAGGAGACCTTCCTGAGCTGGCTGTGTGACTTACATGTTCGTACGACAAATAGTTTTCTAACTGTGGCAGTTTAGAAAAGAGGGTCCTTTCTCCTGTTCTCAAAAAATCAGCTCCTTCTTTTGTATTGGAGTCAATGAGCCAGTGGAGCAGGTCAAGCTGCACAAAGAGGCTCATGCAGACAATTCTGTAAATCTGTCTGCTGTTTTGAGCACATCATCAGAGACACGACAAGTGTGGCTACAAACCTGGAAAAAATCAAGTGTCTAGAGTTTAATTTGTGGCCGCCAGGACAATTTATCCAGAAAAAATCCAGACTGGTTTGTCACTCTCTCCCACTCTAGTGATGATGTCACGCACTCTAAGCTCTGCTCGTTAGACGCAATACACAACCATTATAAAGTTGGATTTTGTTGAAAATCTTGATGATTTAAAAACTGCCAAATATCTGAAACTGTTGAAGATATCAAGAAGATGAGTAATGTGGTAATAGATTAAAAGTTTGTCTACAGTTTAAAAGAAAAATGGAGTCTGTGGGACGAAGCATGTGAAAGCTTTAGAGGATTAAAGTAGTATGAAGATTTTAAAGGTTTGAAGATGTTTTCAATGTATTCCTATGGGGAAAAAATTGCAGAAAAAGTTAAATAATTTAAAAAGTATAAATAGTTGAAAAGAGAAAAATAATAGCAGGAATGTCCTGAAAAAGCTGCACGTTTTGATGTATTAATTGTTGAAATAGCACAAAGTATGAAGGAGGAGTTAGATACCAAAAAACGGCGGAAGACTCAGAATAATAACTAGAAAAAGCATTTCCATGAATGGAAATGGTGTGGATGCAGAATGCAATGCCGAATGAGCTGAAGAAATTGTTGAAAGAAAGAGTATAACAAAGAATGCAAGAAAGTCTGAATCAACATGACAGAGGATGGTATTGAAACCATGACCTCATGATCTCCAACCCTTTTCTCTACCACTGCGCCACAGAGAGCACACTGATGCTGAACCTGTTGTCAGCTTTTAAAAAAGTAAGAACTCTGTGGAAATTGGCTACACCAAGTTAGAAGAGCACTTTTTGTGACTTTTGGTGAAATCAAACAAAATATAATGTCCATTTCAATGCATTAGAAAGTTGGACTCCCTGATGATGTGACATGACAGAGGCTGGGATTCGAACCAATAATCTTATGTTTACCAAACCTTTATACTACCACTCAGCCAGAGAGGGCACACAGGCTTTTTGGTACCACTGCGCCACAGAAAGCACACTGATGCTGATGTGACACTGATCAATGTGATTACAAACACCTGTAACCTGTTGAAGGCAGAGAAGGGGAGGTTAATTCTGCCAGTCACAGGGGGCAGCGCAGGACAAGAAATGATGGATAAGAATCATTTAAGCGCTTTACATTTTTCTGCTGTGTTCAAAGTTCCAGTGCAAATCAATAATAATAGTGCATTATCAAGTTTGCTCACAGAATTCAACACAACATAACAACATCACCCAACCGGGATTTGAACCAGGGATCTTTAGGTTGCAGAGCAGGTACCTTAACCCCTAGTCTACCACCAGGGTTGGTAACAGGAGAGGTTGTGACTTTCATGAACACAAGATTTGTCAATGATGCTTAAAAAAGAAGAGATGGGTAGAAATGAGCCACAACACGAAAGTAGAAGACTTTTTTTATGACTTTTGAATATTTTTTGGTGAAATTAAACAAAGTATAATGGCCATTCCAGTGAATTACAAAGTTTAGCTGCTCCTCCACTGATGTGAAAAAAAAATGCATGGGGTTGAATGGCAGAGAGAGAGCTCCCAGGCTGCATTTAAAAAATATTTTAAATTATTCTCTAAATCTGTTTGCATTTTTGATGGGATTGTGAGACAGTAGACAAGTGTAGCTACAAACTGTGTACAAAATCTTGAGTAC
This sequence comes from Decapterus maruadsi, assembly GCA_030347415.2. Lineage (NCBI taxonomy): Eukaryota > Metazoa > Chordata > Actinopteri > Carangiformes > Carangidae > Decapterus > Decapterus maruadsi. Next base: position 4,729,345 of record CM064898.1, read on the forward strand.
AGAGTATCATTTGTGGCTTTGGGGACAGTTTTAAAACAAAAGCTCCAGTCTGTGATTCACCTCCTCTCCACTCTGATGGTGAGTCACCTGCTCTAAGCTCTGCTCGTTAGACCCGATACACACCCATTGTAAAGGTGGATTTTGGCAGAAATCTTAATGATTTAAAAACTGCCACACAGCTGAAACTGTTGATGATATCAGTAAGATGAGACATAGCTGAATAGATTAAAGGTTTGTCTACAGTTTAAAAGAAAAATGGAGTCTGAGGGAGAAAGCATGCTGGAGCTTTAGACGTTCAAAGTAGTACAAAGATTTTAAAAGTTTGAAGACGTTTTCAATGCATTCCTATGGGGAAAAAAATTGCAGAAAAAGTTAAATATTGTAAAAAGTATAAATGGTATGAAAGAGAAAAGTAATAGCAACACTGTCCTGAAAAAGCTGCACATTTTGATGTATGAATTGTTGAAATTGCACAAAGTATGAAGGAGTAGTTAGATGCCAAAAAAGAGCGGAAGAAAATGGCCGACCAGAAGAACAATAGTGTGGATGCATTCTGCATCCACACTAATAAGTTTAAAGAAATAAAAATGGCCGACCAGAAGAACAATAGTGTGAATGCATTCTGCATTCACACTAATAATAAGTTTAAAGAAATAAAAATGGCCGACCAGAAGAACAATAGTGTGAATGCATTCTGCATTCACACTAATAACTAGGAAAAAATCCACAGAATAACAATAGTGCCCGGCTTCGCCGGGCACTCGTCCCTACAGCTATTTCATAGCTGTTGGGTCGAGTGCCCTGGCGATGGCCGGTGCCCTAATAACTATATACAGGATATTTAAAGCATGTTTCATTTTTCAGACTAATTGTGATGTTAGATAAATGACCTGTTACAGGGACAGTGGGCTCCTTCCACATCATGGCTGAAGATAAGACAGATAAGACTACACAAATACACATAATTGATCAACTGATTGGCTTCACTCACTGAAAACAAATGCATATGATCGGAATGAACGGTTCCTGTTCACGCTAGATAGGATGTGAACAGGAAGTCATTGTCGAGCCCATCAAAAATTTTAAATTAATTAACTCAGACCACATAATTTTTTCTGGAAAAGCAATACTTTTATTCTGCACCACTGACATTTTTTTTTTTTTAAAGGTACATTGCATAGCTTCTCGATTTTTCCGTTCAAAAGTACGTTTTTCATTCATCAGTGTCGTCATGTTTTTACCTTCAGTGGCAGCGTGACCGTGGGAAACCACGGAAACTCAGTGGAGACACCGGAGCTGTCGGCTCAGGTCCAGATGGCGTCTGTGAAAAGTCGGAAAAAGGCCGTCGGTAACAAACCAGATGTAATTTTAGTCACAGAAGTCCAGGGAAAGACGGTAAAACGTGGGTCAGGTCAACAATACAACATCGCCATGACAACTATTGTCATGTGTATTGTTTTGCATAGAGACTTGTTCAAGCCGTTACCTGCAGCGGCGGTCGTCTGTCTGCCATCTAACTGATTTGACGTGAATGCAGCATGAAAAATACGTCTGAGTTGGTTGCGATCTACAACCGCAACGCTAGATGGGAGAAATTCTTACACAATGCCCCTTTAAATAAAGCTTTTAATACGTATTCTCCATATTCAACCTTTAACTTGACAACTTGAATTTGGTTTTCAACCCACTAATAATTAAATTCAAGTTTAAATAACATGCAAAATTAAGTTGATGTAATTACTAACAACGATTTATAAAATAAAGGTTGCTCTAAATCAACTAATTAGAATTTTTAACTTGTGTCCATGTATTAAATGAAGTGGTGGTAACAGGTCCTCTGAGTTACTGAGTGGCTTCATGGTTGGTCCAGAGTGAACTAAGTAGTAATAATAGTCAATAGTAATAGTCTCATGTTGGGGACAGGTGACGGACTGGTCAGTGAGTTCTGAGGTGATCACTTCAATGGACACAACATGATCACAGTGGGTGGTGGTTTAATATGACCTGTGGATGTTGTGTCACTGCTCTGATCTGATTCTACGAAGTTCATTGGGGGGGGGACATGTCATAGCAGTCAGAGGAAACTATGAGGGAGGGATGTGTAGGCACAGTGTAGGAGCATACTTAATTTCAGTTTGCTGTGCAGAATGGTCTGAGGGCCAAAATGAAAATTGTACAAAAGGTCGACATTGCATCATGATATGTTTTAACATATAGCCTAACCAATACATCAGCAATAAGCAACTACACAGGTTTCTGTCTTACTAAAGCTAAGGAAAATAGATTACCGTTACCATTATCATTATCCCCGTAGAAAGAAAATGCAGCACTGATATTTTGGTGTGATTGGGTGAGGGTTGGTTGATAGTCCATCATCCTCCTGTGTTTCTGCGGCAACAGATTTTTACTCTGGAACTAAAACTACTTTGTTGTAGATTTATTCTACAGTTTGTATCATTGTAACAGAGTCACACACCTCTACCCACTGATCTCTCTGATTGTTGTGTTGGTAGAAAGAAGAAGCAGTCTGGTCCTGAGTGAAAGAAGTGAGTGTAGATGTTGTGGAGAAGATGATGAGCCGCTATCTCCTGCTGCTCCTCACACTGACCTCCTGTGTCTGTGGTGAGTTTACTCCTTCACTTTATTCTCTACAAACTGATACAAGTCCTCAGTTAGTCTGCTCCTCACTTTCCCTCTGTCTCCTCAGAACCAACATTTGTAGTGAAGGTGACACAGAGCTCCTATCAGGCAGAGGAGAACCACCACGTCACACTGGAGTGGACCTTCAACAACACTCAGGGGTCGACAGAGCCTCTCAGTGTCTACTGTGAAGTGATCACTGATGACAAGGAACTAAAAGTCCTGTATCATCTATCTGAAGGTGTCGAGGACTCAGAGTCTCAGGATAAACAGTTTTCAGGACGAGTCCAGTGCAACAGAGACGTCCTCAGAGAAGGACGAGTCAGACTTCATGTGTCCAGACTCAGGACTGAAGACTCAGGACTTTACTGGTGTCAGGTCTTCACTGGACACAGGACTTTGTCACTGGTGTCAGGTCCTCAAGCTGAATATGTTGTACAGACTCAGGAAGAGGCTGTGGTGATGGAGGGGGTTACCAGTGTTGTACAGACTCAGTAGAGTCAGTCACTGTGGTGATGGAGGGTTACCAGTGAGACTCAGTAGAGTCAGTAGAGTCAGTAGAAGCTGTGGTGATGGAGGGTTACCAGTGTTGAACACAATTATTTACTAAGACTGTCATTAATGAATAAATAAACTGCACATGGAAACAAACATCAGGAGCTTCAGACACAAACAGTCCACATCTGAACTTTGGACCTGAAGGACCAACAAGTGTTTATGTCTTTTACAGAAGCTGTTGCTGAACCTGAACCAGTGAGACCACGACCAGGACCAGGACCAGAACCAGAGAGTTGGGGAATGATCGTAGCCCATGTAATATTGACAGTAGCAGTTTCAGTTTTACTGGTTGTCAGTCTGCTCTACTTTAAGCTCCAACTCCGTATGTGTAAACTCAGGAGAAGAAACATCAACCCAGATGCAGAGACGTGGAGTCTCTCTAAGCTTCAGCTTCAGTCCATCAGATCCAACAGGACTCTGTCTGAACCACCGTCCTCTGTCGTATCAACAGAACCTGAGACAAAGAAACTAGAGACAGAATCCAGGACTGACTCTGGATCAGATACTGATGGAGACACAGACGAATAATATAAAATGTATATTTTTAAGTGTTAATCGATTTTCATAAAGTTTCAGATGATGATCTTTAAATCATTAACAACTACTGTCAGTGTAAATAAAGTTTCTTTTTGTTGTGAAAAATCTCATTCTGCTGCTTCAGTTAAAGTTAGGCTACATCCTCCAGTGCTTTACTTTATCATTACTACTCTACATCGGCGTTGTAACGATGAGAAAAGTAATTAATTAGATTACTCGTTACTGAAAAAAATAACGCTGTTATACTCCAACACCGTCATTACCAACACTGCCCAGGTCAGACTATCAAATAATACTATATGGCCTTTAATACTACAATGATGTATATTAGAGTTGCTGAATAATAACTGATTATTATAGTCTACGAGTGTGGTAATGACTGTAGAAACTGTTCAACCCAGAGCTCTTTAATCAACTGCAGCATTTCTGCTCTGAACGATGAGAGGGAGTTGGACAAGAGTTGAAGGAGACCAATCTTCAACTCTTTCCAACTTATCGTCCTGTTAACAAGCACCAGACAGTTGCATTAACGTAGCTACACTGTTTCCCTCTTTAACAGGAAGTGTTATGTGTTTCTGTGTGTACTGCTCTACTTAACTGCTCTGATTACCTGAAGTTTCTTTTAGTGTTATCACCAAACACCATGATTCGATACAGTTGCCTCCTGACACTTGGCTCAACAACTGAGCAGGATATTCATCTGAACATCTGTCTGCAAACTCCCGCTGAACTCGTAGTGTCGTATTTCAGTAAAGAATCACCAACCGCAAGGTACAAGAGGGTGTGATATGAATCATGCAGAAGCTTAAACTCATTTCAAAAGCAGAGTAAATATGACAACACTACAAAAAGCTGCTGCATCAGGGACACCTCAATCATTTTCTATCTGCTCTGCGTTTCCCCTGTTGTTTTGATTTGACTGTACATGGTTCTGAAACTGTCAGGAATCTTTTTCTGTTTCTAAGAAAAGACAAGAGCGTATTCACACCAGGCTCGTTTGGTCCGTTTGAAGCAGACTTTTCCTCTGGTGGGTGAGGTATGTATACAAACTACCGGATGATCCGCACCAGAGTCCTAAACGAACCCTGGTGCGATTGGTGTAGCCTATGGTGTGAATGCAAACCAAACCTTTCCAGAACCAAATGCAAAATCCAAGTGCATTTCTGGATTCAGCAGGCTTCCGTTGTTGTCAGAAAATGTGGAAATTCTCAACAATGAGCCGTGGGTCAACATGGAGCACAGACAGACACGCTGCCTCCTTGATATTTGGTCCTCCATTGTGTAGCCTACTTTTCGTGGAGGATCCCGCTGATAAGTTTTATCTAACGATTGAGCAACTGTGGGACACACATGCTTTTGTTTTGTTGTTGTTTAGTGTTTAATAAGTTGATCCACTTGTGAAAAAATGCAATGTGAATACAAACTGCACCAAGTACTTGCATTGGTGTAGTCCACACCAAAGCAAGTGAACTATCAGACTTTCCTGAGAAACAAACTTTCTAATGGTCGACAAGGTTTTCAATGGTTTTTCTGCACCCAGGGTTGATTTTTGCAGAGAGTCAGAGTAAATATAATTATAAAAGGAGCAGTCAGTGGAGTTTCTCAGTGTGTCGGCTGACTAGGCTGCTACCACACACAGGTAATCAGTGACTGAGCTGTTTTTAAGTAGAGTTCGGTTTATCAGTCTATTTGCTCTTTTCACTCTGTTTCCTCCTGTGGTGTTACAAATATGAGCTGTAGGTGTAGAGCGCCCCCTGCTGACCACCTGTCAGAACTAACACTACACACACTGTCCTCTGTCTATTGAACCTTTGTCTCATTCTATGAACTCATGTAAACATGATGTTGTTTAAAGGAGTCAGAGTCGCTCCACTGCTTTGACATTCAACTATCAACAACCACTGATCCAAGACTGACACTGGTGATTTCCCACAATGCACAGCAGCAGCAGGAGGTTTACTGACTGATGGGAACAGTGTAGTTGGGTTTTAATATAAATCACTGTGGGTTGAGTTTGATAAAAGGACAAAAGGACGTCACAGTGTGAATGAATCTCAGTATCAAACCTTTGTACTTTCTACATCACTGAACTGAGTCGTCTCTATCACAACTGTGTGTTTTGTGTCGAATTTCATCTGAAACCTCTGCCGTTTGTTTCTCCGCCTGAACTCAAAGGTTTCTGTGTGGTTTCATCTCAGTCCGTCCAACAACTGCTGAGATGTTTCAGTCTGGACCGACGTGGTCTGTACTCACTGAGGGACAATCTGACGGTTCAGAGACACATAGGCCCAGTTCCAATCCGACCCCTCACGGACTCACTGACTTAGAGGCGCGTTGACGGGAAGTGTGTGAGGCTGTTCCGTTGTGAGGTCATCAAGTCAGTGACTGAGCCCTTACTGCCCCCTTACCGTAAGTCAGCACCGATGCTGACTTTGGGTAAGGGAATTACCCACAGTTCATAGCGCTGTGAAGTCAAACACATGGGATGCCGTCGGAACGCGAGTATTAAAAAAAAAGAAAAACGAAGTAAATTAACACACGTGGACAGAGAGCTCCGCCCGTCTCTTTATTGTTAATGAACAGGAGCAACAACAACAAAAGAAAGAAAGAAAGAGAAAAAAAGATTAAGTTTACTGTCAGTAACGTGTAGCCTACAGTTTGTGATTATTGATGATCATTTGATCAGATCTGATCCAGGAACTTTTTTTTAAATAATCCACCTCCCTCACACACCTTATGCATGTTGAAAGTAGCCTACGGTATCAGTCCAAGAGCGGAGTCAACAACGTTTTGTTGTCAAGGTAACGTGTGGTGAGAGTGGGAAAGTGCTGTTCCATTCATGTTCACAGCATCTGGACCCTCACAGACTCTCACACACTGAAGTCAAGGCTCAGGGCTGGAGTCTTTAGGGGGCGGATTGGAGTTGGGCCATTGACTAACTTAAAGCTGACCATCCTGATTACCGTAATTATTACTTATTACATACTGATTACTGCACGTTTACTCTGCCTCATGGAGTCTTGTGAACACGTAAAGATCTTCCTGTTGGCAAAATGTCTCATCACAAAACTGCAACTAATTATTTAAGGTGTCTTAACTCTACCTACTGCCTTACATGTACTCCACCCACACTACAAGAAAACAGTTTAACTTCTGTATGGACTCTCATGTGGTCTTTAAGATAACCTCTTTGACTAAATCTTTTACCACAGGTAGCACAGTCAAATGGTTTCTCTCCTGTATGGACTTCCATGTGCTGCTCAAGACAACACCTGAAGTTTCCCTCTTTTATGGGATTTCATGTGTGTCGCCAAATTCTCCAGCTCCATAAATGTTTTCCCACAAACACTGCAACCAAATGGCTTCTCTTTTGAATGGACTTTAGTGTGAAAGAAAAGTTGTGTCTTCTGGATAAATCCTTTACCACAAATAGCACAACTAAATGGTTTCTCTCCTGTATGGATCCTCATGTGGCGTTTAAGATGAGTTACTTGACTAAATGTTTTACCACATGTACCACAGTCAAATGGTTTCTCTCCTGTATGGCTCCTCATGTGTCTCTTCAACACATAGGCTGTATTAAATGTTTTCCCACACTCTGAGCAGCGGTGAGACTTCTTACCAGTGTCACATTCTTCATCACTTGCATGAACAGCTTCACTGTTCAAACCTGACTCAGGTGCTCTGCTTTCTCTCCAGTCATCACTGTATTCAGTCTCACAGGACGACTCTGAGACCTCATCATCTGGATCTGGTTGAAGATCTTCATGTTGATCTGAGTTCCTGGCTGGTTCAGATCCTCCACAGTCGTCTCCATCTGCTTCTATCTCAACCTCTATCTGTTCAGCTGAGCTGCTGGATGGAGGCTCAGCCTCAGTTTGTCTTTGATGAGGTTGTAGGGACTGAGGTTCTTCCTCCTCATCCTCACTCTTCACATGAACAGAAGTGAAGGGAAACTCTGGAGTGGTCCATAGTTCCTCCTTTTCTTCTTTTAGATGTAGACTCTCTGGGTTCTCCTGATCCAGACTAGAGGTCAACTCAGGAGGATCCTCTGCTTCAATCATCAACAGGTGCTGATCACCTGCAGAAACAATGAAACGCATCATAAACAACAGTGTCTTCATGCTGTCACTCATATAACTGGTGTCTCTATGAACTTCTTCTCAGTGGACGCTAGTCTGAGCTGAAGGAATTTTGCTCCTGCTATGAGTCTCTGATTGGCCGGAAGTCTCTGAACTACTTTTTACTTTTGCTTGAGTGGATTTTTACACTAGTACTTTTACTTTTACTCTAGTAATATTTCATCAAGGCAACAGAACTTCTACTTCTACTACCTCCTCATGGACAGAGTAATCACTACTGTGCTGATGTTTGTACAAAACAGGCTATAGACCGTTTCAACGGTTAAAACATCCGGTTACAGTTGCAGCGCTAGTCAGCTAGCCCGTGGATGTATGATACGAAATGACAAGCCAGTACTTCTTGAGTGTTAAACCGGCCTGCCCTCCCTTCCTATGAACCAGTCTGCCATCCCATTAAGCTGGCGTGCTCTCCCTGCCTCCCTTGCCTACCAGAAGCTTCCTTCTTCAGCTGTTGTTAAAGGGGTAGTTAACTCAAAATTCAAATTTCTCACTATTACTCATTATCTACTGAACCTCATGTCGACTAAGGGCTGGGAGAAGTTTCAGAGTCCTCCGTGGCTTCTCTGAATTACAGAGGGTCTCGGCGTAGCAGTGCATGTCCATATAACGGTTGCAAATGGACACCAACTGTCTTCGTAACAAAAAGACACACCAAAAAACATCCAAATACCTCCATGTTGCTCGTTTGTAGCGTCCGTCTTGTATTGAAGCCCCGAAATGAGAAATTGTCCCGAAAAAAAATTAAGCAAGTCTACATTTCAAACGTGTTTGCAGCGGAAGCTCCTCCTGGTCCATCCAAATTTTGCGACAGAAATGGTCAAAGTTGCATCCAACCAGATGTTTCACTCAGTCATTCATTCTCATTGTACTATACTAAAGAGGCAGTTTAACAGGGAGAATTTGCAAAGACAATGATATTATGAAGTAGCCTAATTATCAGACGATTCGTCTGAAAAACGATCAGTAAAATAAAATTTACACCTGATTAAACCAAGGGGGCAGTTGTTGGTCTGAGAAATGAAGCCAGGTGAACCTCACTTCTGCGTTAAAAAAACTGCAATCCCCGGAGATTCCTGTGGGGGCTGGTGTCAGAAGACAGACAGACAGAATGTCTCCATAGACCCCCATGTTAAAATCGCAGACTTTACATCCTAAATAAACATGATCAAAGCCTGGTGTCAAGACGTTTTTTGGTCTCAGTCGATAGTTTCTACCCCCGTACACACTCTGAGGGGGGTGAATTTTTTTTTCACGCCACCGTTTTACTGTTATTTGGATTAGATTCTGGCCAATCAGGACGCGGAAACGTTCAGCTACAGGTCCGGAGCGGTCTGGAGACAGGCTGCTTGGAGGCCAGTGGGCAGGTTTTTGGCCGGCCAATCCCAACATGGCGCTGTCTAGTCCGCCATATTTGAGTCACAAAAACGACTCCACAAAACCAGTGGGTGACGTCACGGATGCTACGTCCATTCTTTTTACAGTCTATGGATTAAACACGGGGAAAACGCTCAATCTCCGTAAATAACAGATATCAGCAAAATCAAATAGGCTTTATGTATCTTTTAGGACCTTCACTTTGCTCAAGGACTGAGCCTACTGTATTTACTCTAGATCGGGCGCAACGGAAATCAAACAGCGGCTCACATTACCAGGATAAATGTAGTACAACGTGTCCTCTTTCTCTACAAACCACAGCTTTGACGTGAAATGATTTAAAATTTTTACAAACCTGTTTTGTTGAGAACGACTCGAGGCTGCAGGAGAACATCCAGCAGGTTCTTCTGCCGCTCGATCTCCTGTCTGAAGCCCGAAGCCTCGGCCTCGTACCCGGCTACGACTCTGTCCACGGCCGCTAAGATTTCCTGGGAGGCGGCGGTGAGTCTCTCGGTAATAAATCCTCGCAAAAACTCCATCTCAGACATTTTACTCAAAGTCTTTGTTGTTCCTGGCAGCCAGGAGACCTGAACCGTTCCCCACTGCTCGACTCTCTTCCCGTTTGGGCACGTGGTCCGGTTGGCAACGCCCACCAAAGCGTCACTTCCGGTTAGAGCCACGTGTTTTAAAGGGAGAGAAAATCAATAGGCTTTACATAAAGTCAGATCATCAGTCACTTTATTCTTGGCATCTTGACAAGCAGGTTAGGCCACATTTCATTCATAATTGATTTTCATTACAACTATACACAACTCATTATTTACTACGGTGTAACAGTAACAAAGGAGATGGAATGTGAGTGGACCCTCGATTTCTTTATTAAACCAACATTAAGGAACTTTGACACACACTGCTGCTGCCTTCAGGAACAGTCCTGAGTTTACATACACTCATACGTCTCTTCTTGCCAGAAACATTCTTCACATTCAAAACTTCAACACTACGTTTACTCTCCTTCATGGATTCTTGTGAACACGTAAAGATCTTCTTGTCATCACAAAACTACAACTAAATGATTTAAGGTGTCTTAACTCCACCTACTGCCTTACATGTACTCCACACACACTACAAGAACACAAATTGCTAACTAAATGGTTTCTCCTGTGTGTGGAGTCTCAAGTGTGCATTAAAACTCACTGTATGTCTAAATTGTTTCCCACAGGTAGGACATTCAAATGGTTTCTCTTGTGTGGATCCTCATGTGGACTTTCAGATGAGTTCTTCGACTAAATTTTTTACCACAGGTAGCACAGTCAAATGGTTTCTCTCCTGTATGGATCGTCATGTGGAGTTTCAGATGATTTCTTTGACTAAATTTTTTACCACAGGTAGCACAGTCAAATGGTTTCTCTCCTGTATGGATCCTCATGTGGAGTTTCAAATTATTTCTTCGACTAAATTTTTTACCACAGGTAGCACAGTCAAATGGTTTCTCTCCTGTATGGACTTTCATGTGTTGTTTAAGAGGATATGTTTGACTAAATGTTTTACCACAGGTAGCACAGTCAAATGGTTTCTCTCCTGTATGGACTTTCATGTGGACTTTAAGATTACATGCTTGACTAAATGTTTTACCACAGGTAACACAGTTAAACGGTTTCTCTCCTGTATGGATCATCATGTGGCGTCTAAGATGAGTTCTTAGACTAAATGTTTTACCACAGGTAGCACAGTCAAATGGTTTCTCTCCTGTATGGATCCTCATGTGTCTCTTCAACGACGAGGGTGCTTTAAATGTTTTCCCACACTCTGAGCAGCAGTGAGACTTCTTACCAGTGTCACATTCTTCATCACTTACATGAACAGCTTCACTGTTCAAACCTGACTCAGGTGCTCTGGTTTCTCTCCAGTCATCACTGTATTCAGTCTCACAGGACGACTCTGAGACCTCATCATCTGGATCTGGTTGAAGATCTTCATGTTGATCTGAGTTCCTGGCTGGTTCAGATCCTCCACAGTCGTCTCCATCTGCTTCTATCTCAACCTCTATCTGTTCAGCTGAGCTGCTGGATGGAGGCTCAGCCTCAGTTTGTCTTTGATGAGGTTGTAGGGACTGAGGTTCCTCCTCCTCATCCTCACTCTTCACATGAACAGAAGTGAAGGGAAACTCTGGAGTGGTCGATAGTTCCTCCTTTTCTTCTTTTAGATGTAGACTCTCTGGGTTCTCCTGATCCAGCCTAGAGGTCAACTCAGGAGGATCCTCTGCTTCAGTCATCAACAGGTGCTGATCACCTGCAGAAACAATGAAACACATCATAAGCTAGTCTGACCTGAAGGAATTTTGCTCCTGCTATGAGCCTCTGATTGGCCGGAAGTCTCTGAGCTACTTTTTACTTTTGCTTGAGTGGATTTTTACACTAGTACTTTTACTCAAGTAAAATTTCATCAAGGCAACAGAACTTCTACTTCTACTACCTCCTCATGGACAGAGTAATTAGGCTACTACTGTGCTGATGTTTGTATAAAACAGGCTATAGACCGTTTAAAACATCAGGTTACAGTGACAGCGCTAGCCTGTGGATGTACGATACAAAATGACGAGCCAGTACTTCTTGAGTGTTAAACCGGCCTGCCCTCCCTTCCTATGAACCAGTCTGCCATCCAGTCCTCCCATTAAGCTGACCTGCTCTCCCTGCCTGAAACTGAATCTGTGTCTCCTGATTCGTCTGGCACATTGCCACTGACGGCAGTTTGGATCAGGACAGACGCGGTGCGCACAATAAGGACCGAGAGCGCTGGGGTTGCCGGTCCCCCGTTTTTAGTCAGACCGCTTTTTTTCTTCTTTTTAAATCTCCAGTGTCTGTGGCTCAGAGCTCACCGAATTTATTGCACCCAGAAATTTACCTTGGTTTTAGTTGGCATGCCAGAGTTTAAGCTTCCAAATAATACATATTTTCTTTGATCATTTTCTTCAACCATTACTTCTATTTCACAATCAGTGAAATGACGCTTCTTGTTCAACTGTTTCTTTCTGGCTTCCGCTATTTCTCCTAAAATGAAATCCCGGCCTTTTGTATGCAAAATAGGTAACTGGGCGTGTGTCGTAAGCCATCTATGGTGAATCGTGGGTATGGTCTATAAGGACTCGTGCAGGTGCGCATAATTTCAGCATGATTGAGATGTATGAGGAAAAAAACGTGGGAATATACGTACGTGGGGTTTTATACATCTGACGGGAACACTGCGTATGTATGTTTCCTGTTTTGTGCACACACAGATTTTTACACCTAAATATACACAGAGTTTTATACATTTGGCCCCTGGTCCATCCAAATTTTGCGAGATTCGCACCAACATCAGTGCGATTGCGCGAGATTTGGACAGAAAATGTCAAAGTTGCATGTTTTCCTCCAACCAGATGTATTCATTCCCATTGTACTATATTATACTATAGAGGCAGTTTAACAGGGAAACTTTGCAAAGACAATGATATTATGGAGTTGCCTAATTATCAGACGATTTATCTGAAAAACGATCAGGGAAAACGCCGAAAATAAAATCTGCACCTGATTAAACAATAAATATTTTTGTTTGGAAATGAAAACGCCGAAAACGCTGAATCTTCGTAAATAACAAATATCAGCAAAATCAAATAGGCTTTATGCATCTTTTATGACCTTCGCTTTGCTGAAGAACTGAGCCTAGATCAGGTGCAACGGAAATCAAACAGCGGCTCACATTACCAGGATAAATGTAGTACAACATGTCCTCTTATACAGACCACAGCTTTGATGTGAAATGATTTAAAACTGAATCACCAACCGGTTTTGTTGTGAACGACTCGAGGCTGCAGGAGAACATCCAGCTTTGATGGTTCTTCACCAACCGGTTTTGCCGAGGCTGCAGGAGAACATCTCTTCTGTCGATCTCCTGTCTGAAGCCCGAAGCCTCCGCCTCGTACCCGGCTACGACTCTGTCCACGGCCGCTAAGATTTCCTGGGAGACGGCGGTGAGTCTCTCGGTAACGAATCCTCTCAGAAACTCCATCTCAGACCGTTTAGGCACGTGGTCAGGTTGGCAACTTAAAGGACGTCCACCAAAACGTCACTTCCGGTTAGAGCCACAATAAATGGAGACAAAATCAGCTGTCCATGGAGTGGCTTTACATAAAGTCAGATCAGTCACTTTATTCTTGGCATCTTGACATTTTAAACAAGCAGGTTAGGCCACATTTCATTCATAATTGATTTTATTTACTGCACTGTCAGCCGCTGCCACACACTGCTGTGTTTTGAATTTGACTGCAGCAAAACTCAAAATCTTATTTTTTTCTTGTCACAATGTCTCATTTCTAGTCTCTCTTTCCACTTAAAATAAGACTCATCACCTAAAGATTAATTTGCCAGTGAATCAAGTTTTTCTGTGCTTGTTATAAGAAAGAAAAACTTGCTCCACTATCAGATTTCTCTATTCATATCAAGTGAAAATATTCTTGAAAGAAGGAAGAAGCTCCTTTTTTCCATTATTGGTGAATGAGCAAGTGCGGTGTTTTCAATAGCCTAATTTAAGGACATTACTAGATCACCCACGTTAATAGCATCATTGAGGATCCTTTACAGATAAACATTAACACAGCAAACCCTTCAGTAGTTGTTTTCCCTGGGGTTGACTCTGTAGGAAAAAGGCAAACAACTAATAATAAACATTAAAATCAGTCTACAAAACAAACAAATTGCACAGTATTAATTGACATTTACAGCTGTTGGATCCAAACTGTAGTTCTCATGTTTTAACACTAGGTGGAACCCTTAGACAGGTTCAGGTGAGACACAGGACATTACTGTGTACACTCAGGTGAGCACTTAAATACACAGAGTAAAATAAATACGTCACTGCACTCAAATGTAATCACAGATGTGATTTGATTTGATTTTGATTTGTCTTAGTGTAAGTAATCAACTCAGTAATTTTCATGGTGATTTCTAAAGGTTAGAAATTTTACCCTCATGTAATAGACGTAGGAATGGGCTATATTTTGGTCTTCTTCTAAACTTTCCCCTAATGGGATTCTTTGGGGCTTTTTTCCCTTCACTCAGGACATGTTGAGGAAACAAACCAGATGAGTTTGAGTATGTTGCAGTTTGTTCAACCTTTTTTCATAAAATGACTGGACTAGTATACCGGCTCACCCAGCTACTCCTCAACGTTGACATGATGCACCTGCTACGAACCCATCACAGGGTTCCCTCATATCCTGGAAAACCTGAAAAATGGTTGACTATCTTTCCTGTCCTGGAAAAAAAAGAAAAAAAAGTCAAATAAAAGCTTGAGTTGTCCTAGAAAATTATTTATTACATCGTGACATCAGCTCTGTTTGACTGAGATGCACAAGTAAGGAAGGTGTTGGACTCATATGTCTTGAGGTGGTAAATTATTACATGCTCTCCAACAACTGTGCTCATGGCGGCTCCAGTAGAAGTCCAGTTTTCTGAAGTTGGAATTACAACCTAAAGAATTAATTGATCTTCTATATCAAGTTTAGCCTGATCCTGGTCAGATGTCATTGTATTGTGTTTGTTTTCAGTAGTACTGATTTTCAGAAGAGGAACCCCCACTCACTCAATCAGACGTCCCCAAGCCACAAGCCTGTTGAGGACAATCAGCTTAAACCGATCCAATGTTAACAGCTTCTTTGAAAACTTGACCAGGACTTTGGAAAAACACAAGTTTGAACCACAAAATATGTGGAACATGGATGAAACGTGGACAACAACCGTCCAAACTCCCAAAGTCAGGTTGGTGCAGTCACCTTGGCAGAAAGAGGCACAATGCACTTGGTAACACCATGCCATGCTTTATTCATTTTTCCCACTTGTGCATTTTAAAATCGCATTTTATCCAAGACGGCCCACCTGGCTGCATTGTCAAGTCAAAGGAACCCCCATCGTCAATCAATATTGGTGAAACTGTTGAAATTCATCACCACCTGTGTGATTGTCTGCTCCTGTGTAAAACTTCACCTTCCTTCACCTTGACACACTGGAAATAATTTGGGACTGAAAACTATGAGAACTATGAGAGCAGTCTGAGAGCAACCAAACCACAACAACACTACACTCTGCTCTTTTTAGCGTTTTGTTTAAGGGTGAGTCGGTTTTACCTGTCCAACAGGTTGTGGCCTCCCACTGGTACGGTAAACTATAAAGGTGTACCCGTCAGTGCACAGCTGTACTAGTTTCCTTCCAGTCCTCATCGTCTGGTCTCAGTGTCCTTCTGTTTCTCTGTCTGTTGAGTCATTAAAGGGATAGTTCAACATTTTGGCAAATTGGCCCATTGCCATAATCGCTATAGTCATAGCAGTAGGTTCGTTACCTTTAATTGTAGGTGTAAGCTATTTTTAGTACGGCGAAGCGGAGCAACAGGCTGCTCAGGGCTATTCTATGGAGGCAAAGGGAATTTCTTGGTTTCCCTCATCAAACTCATCTAATACACAACCCAGCAACTCAAAAGCGCTGTTGTGGACACGTTGTGAGCTGCAGAACCACCACGCTATGAGATAATGACGGAACGATACGAAACGGAGCCGTTTCAGAGGTAAATTCATGCCAAACCGCTGATGCGCGTTGCGTTCAGGGACAGTTTTTCAGCAAGCAGTCTCCGCATTTACCCTGTATTTACCTCGAAAACGGCTCTGTTTCGTATCGTTCCGTTATTATCTCATAGCGTGGTGGTTCTGCAGCTCACAACGTGTCCACAACAGCGCTTTTGAGTTGCTGGGTTGTGTATTTGATGAGTTTGATGAGGGAAACCAAGAAATTCCCTTTGCCTCCATAGAATAGCCCTGAGCAGCCTGCCACTCCGCTCCGCCGTACTAAAAATAGCTTACACCTACAATTAAAGGTAACGAACCTACTGCTATGACTATAGCGATTATGGCAATGGGCCAATTTGCCAAAATGTTGAACTATCCCTTTAAGGCTCTGTCAGGTCTGATCCTCTACAGGAGAGACTGTGTTCCAGCAGCAGCAGCAGCAGCAGCAGCAGGTAAGATGTTTGTTCCTGTAGTTTTCTCTCCATGGTTATATGGCTATTTAGAGTGTCCGATGTAGCTCTGCATATGACCGGGGGAAAAAAATATTTTCGAACGTGTTGTGTGTGTGAATAGCAAATAATAGTGAGACTTCCAAATGTATAAAATATTTGATACATGTAAATGCTAGTCCACAATGGAAGACAGCGACTACATTGTGTATTTATAACAGGAGCAAACAGTGTAGGGTTATGGCTGGCAGCTGAGGTGCCGTATGGATTAAGAAAAAAAAATCTGGTGAATATTCGACTATTCGTCGACTATTGGGAAGTATTCGGCGAATACTAAAATCCACTATTCATCAATGCCCTTCTGTATGGATCCTCATGTGGAGTTTAAGATAATCTCTTTGACTGAATTTTTTACCACAGGTAGCACAGTCAAATTTCTCTCCTGTATGGATCCTCATGTGGCGTTTAAGAGTACCTCTTTGACTAAATGTTTTACCACAGGTAGCACAGTCAAATGGTTTCTCTCCTGTATGGATCATCATGTGGAGTTTAAGATGAGTTTTTTGACTAAATGTTTTACCACAGGTAGCACAGTTATATGGTTTCTCTCCTGTATGGATCCTCATGTGGTTTTTAAGACTAGTTCTTCGACTAAATGTTTTACCACAGGTAGCACAGTCAAATGGTTTCTCTCCTGTATGGATCCTCATGTGGAGTTTAAGATGAGTTCTTAGACTAAATGTTTTACCACAGGTAGCACAGTCAAATGGTTTCTCTCCTGTATGGATCCTCATGTGTCGTCTAAGATGAGTTCTTTGACTAAATGTTTTACCACAGGTAGCACAGTCAAATGGTTTCTCTCCTGTATGGATCCTCATGTGTATCTTCAGCACCGAGGGTGCATTAAATGTTTTCCCACACTCTGAGCAGCGGTGAGACTTCTTACCAGCGTCCCATTCTTTATCACTAACATGAACATCTTCACTGTTCAAACCTGACTCAGGTGCTCTGGTTTCTCTCCAGTCATCATCACTGTGTTCAGTCTCACAGGACGACTCTGAGACCTCATCATCTGGATCTGGTTGAAGATCTTCATGTTGATCTGAGTTCCTGGCTGGTTCAGATCCTCCACAGTCGTCTCCATCAGCCTCCATCTGTTCAGCTGAGCTGCTGGATGGAGGCTCAGCCTCAGTTTGTCTTTGATGAGGTTGTAGGGACTGAGGTTCCTCCTCCTCATCCTCACTCTTCACATGAACAGAAGTGAAGGGAAACTCTGGAGTGGTCGATAGTTCCTCCTTTTCTTCTTTTAGATGTAGACTCTCTGGGTTCTCCTGATCCAGACTAGAGGTCAACTCAGGAGGATCCTCTGCTTCAATCTTCAACAGGTGCTGATCATCTGCAGAAACAATGAAACACATCATAAACAACAGTGTCTTCATACTGTCACTCATATAACTGGTGTCTCTATGAACTTCTTCTCGGTGGACACTAGTCTGAGCTGAAGGAATTTTGCTTCTGCTATGAGCCTCTGATTGGCCGGAAGTCTCTGAACTACTTTTTACTTTTGCTTGAGTGGATTTTTACACTAGTACTTTTACTTTTACTCAAGTAAAATTTCATCAAGGCAACAGCACTTTTACTTCTACTACCTCCTCATGGACAGAGTAATCACTACTGTGCTGATGTTTGTATAAAACAGGCTATAGACCGTTTCAACGGTTAAAACATCAGGTTACAATTGCAGCGCTAGTTAGCTTGCCCGTGGATGTACAATACGAAATGACGAGCCAGTACTTCTTGAATGTTAAACCGGCCTGCCCTCCCTTCCTATGAACCAGTCTGCCATCCAGTCCTCCCATTAAGCTGGCCTGCTCTCCCTGCCTCCCTTGCCTACCAGAAGCTTCCTTCTTCAGCTGTTGTTGAAACGGTAGTTCACACAAAATTCAAATTTCATTGATTATCTACTCAACCTCATGTCAACTAAGGGCTGGGAGAGTGTGATTACGTGAGATTTCAGATTTGGACGGAAAATTTCAAAGTTGCATGTTTTCTTCCAACCACATGTTTCACTCAGTCATTCATTCCCATTGTACTATAATATACAAATATAGAGGCAGTTTAACAGGCAGAATTTGCAAAGACAATGATATTATGAAGTTGCCTAATTATCAGACTGAAAAACGATCAGTAAAACAACATTTGCACCTGATTAAACACGGGGAAAACGCTCAATCTTCGTAAGTACCATCAGCAAAATCAAATAGGCTTTATGTATCTTTTAGGTTCTTCACTTTGCTCAAGATCCGAGCCTACCGTATTTACTCTAGATCAGGCGCAGTGGAAATCAAACAGCGGCTCACATTACCAGGATGAATGTAGTACAACGTGTCCTCTTTCTCTACAAACCACAACTTTGATGTGAAATGATTTAAAACTGAATCACCAACCTGTTTTGTTGAGAACGACTCGAGGCTGCAGGAGAACATCCAGCAGGTTCTTCTGCCGCTCGATCTCCTGTCTGAAGCCCGAAGCCTCCGCCTCGTACCCGGCTACGACTCTGTCCACGGCCGCTAAGATTTCCTGGGAGGCGGCGGTGAGTCTCTCGGTAACGAATCCTCTCAGAAACTCCACCTCAGACATTTTACTCAAAGTCTTTGTTATTCCTGGCAGCCAGGAGAGCCGAACCGTTCCCCACTGCTCGACTCTCTTCCCGTTTGGGCACGTGGTCAGGTTGGCAACTGAAAAGACGTCCACCAAAACGTCACTTCCGGTTAGGGGCACGTGTTTTAAAGGGAGACTTAGGTGGCTTTACATCAAGTGAATTTGACTGAAGCAAAACTAAAGAAATATTTGTCTTATTTCTTGTCACAATGTCTCATTTCTAGTCTCTCTTTCCACTTAAAATAAGACTACCTAAAGATGAACTTGTTTTAGATAACTATTACTTATTTCAAACGAATTGATTTTCACTTGAAATAACTAGAAAAATCTTTTGTGCTTGTTATAAGAAAGAAATACTTCACTCTCAGATTTACTCATATCAAGTGAAAATATGCTTGAAAGAAGGAAAAAGTATCTAAAAACGAGCTCCTTTTTAATGTGATGAGTCCAAGGGGGCAGTTGTCGGTCTGAGAAGTGAAGCTCACTTCCGCGTTCAAAAAACTGCAATCCCTGCCGATTCCTGTGGGGGCTGGTACCGGAAGTGAGCAACTCTCCATAGACCCCCATGTTAAAATCGCCGACTTTACAGCTTTCAAAAACATATTTACAGCCTGGTACCAAAACGTTTTTTGGTCTCAAATAACCCCCGTACACACTCTGAGGGGGTGAATTTTTTTTAACATTTTTGCTGTTATTCGGATACGATTCTGGCCAATCAGGGTGCGGAAACGTTCAGCTCAGGTCCGTAGCGGCACAGAGACAGGCTGCTTCGAGGCCAGAGGGCGGGTTCTCACAAAATCCAAAGATTCAAACCGCCATATTTGAGGCACAAAAACGACTGCACAAAACCAATGGGTGACGTCACGGATGCTACGTCCATTCTTTTTACAGTCTATGGATGAGTCTTATTTTTCGTATAATGAGATTTGTCTTGACAAGAAATTACATTTTTACTTAAAATAAGACATTTTTGCAGTGCAGCTCGTTTCATCACAAAACTAAAGAGAAAATTGTATTCCAATTTACGGACCCTCAATTTCTTTATTACGTAATGTCAGAAACCCAAAAGGAGACACCAAGACTTAACACCGTCCATTCACAACAAGAACAAGAGGAAACGTTGCAGGTAGTTTCATGAATAGAGTGAGCTGCAGGTCTAGAGCGCCCCCTGCTGACCATTTATCTACCTGTCATGTTTTACATAGGATGGCCTCTCACACCACTTGTTGTCTGACGAAGAGCAAACTCAGCTCGAAATGTAAATTATTTATTTTGCAATAAGTCCTGCAGTGCTGCAAGTCATTCATCCTTTTTCTCATGATTCCATAATTGACTCAGCACCCACGCTTCCCTGAGGAGATGTGTGTGTCTTTCATCTGGTTGTTGATGGTTTTGTTTTACAAAATGCATTTTCCTATATTTGAAGAATGAACATTATTTCTGCAGCTTTATGACCATTGTGTTGTTTTTTTCTGTTCAGTGGTGTTTTTCATTTTGATTGACTCGGGGTCTGATCTGACGACAACGTTTGGTTTTGAGCTCAGTTTGAACTGTTTTGAGGCAACAGTTTGGTTTTGCAGAAAAGAGTTAGAGGTTTTGTGAAAGTAGTTTGAAAACTGGGTTTTGTGTTTACAGTTTAGAGAAAAGGACGGAAGGAAAACAACCTTTTCATTTAAAAACACACACATCATTCATATAAAAAATCTTTAACAACATAAATTTATTGATAGTTAACATTGTGAACACCCCTCCTCCCAACACTCTTAACAGTACACAGAATCAACAGCAGTACTGATTATTGTTAAGGCATGCAGTTTCAACAAGTGCAGTCAATCAAATTTACAAATTAATTTCAGTCTGATCACTTTTGAGGAACTCCATATAGGTGTCCCGTATTTCTCTACACTTAATAAGTTTCACTTTGGCAACATGAGGTGATGAAGACGTCGTTCCACCTCTGAAACATGGCTAAAGTGTCAATGTCACATTTCATATGATGAGCATAAACTCAATGTCCTTAAGGATAAAAAGCAAGAT
Organism: Decapterus maruadsi; assembly: GCA_030347415.2. Lineage (NCBI taxonomy): Eukaryota > Metazoa > Chordata > Actinopteri > Carangiformes > Carangidae > Decapterus > Decapterus maruadsi. Next base: position 4,750,335 of record CM064898.1, read on the forward strand.
GGCTATACATGTAAAGTGCATATTAAAACAAAAGCTAATATGTAAAAAAAAAAAAAGAAAGAAAGAAACGAAAACAAATTAAAATCTTGTAACAAAAGATATGTTTAGTTTATATTTAAGAGAAGATGTTGTAGACGAGCAGAGTTCAACAGGAAAACAGCTCCACAGTGTTGGACCATAATAACTAAAGGTACCCTGAGCTGATTTTGAATATATGTATTGAGGAGAGCTTTGAGGATTGAGGATAAACTTACCGCATATTCGGGATCTAAACTTGTACTTTCTCGCATGAAAAAATATTTAATCTTAATAAAGTGACGAAATGACAGCACTAGAGTGGGAAATAAGACGACAAGTAATGGCAGTGCTGCGGAAGTCGGGGTGGGTTTATGAAAGCAGGCTCCTGTGGTGACGTCATCATAGTCAAAATCTCGTAATTTTGCAATGTGCATCCTCCTGAGCTACTCTGGTGTAAACAAAACGAAAAAACACAACCACTTTCAAACTCCAGATTTTATGGCAACTTTCCACTGAGGTCCAAAACCAATATAGCTACGTGTTTTAACAAGGAAAAATGCTATTTCCAGGTGATGACTCCTTTAAATGGAGAAAAACCAACTGTCCATCAAGTGGCTTTAGTCAGATCAGTCACTTTATTTTTGGCATCTTGACATTTTAAACAAGTAGGTTAGGCCACCTTTACAACTATACACAACTTATTATTTACTACGGTGTAACAGTAACAAAGGAGATGGAATGTGAATGGACCCTCGATTTCTTTATTAAACCAACACTTAGGAACTTTGACACACACTGCTGCTGCCTTCAGGAACAGTCTTGAGTTTACATACACTCATACATCTCTTCTTGCCAGAAAAATCTGAGAATTGACGGCCACAAAAACTTCAACTGTACGTTTACTCTCCTTCATGGATTCTTGTGAACATGTAAAGATCTTCTGTTGACAAAATGTCCCATCACAAAACTGCAACTAAATGATTAAAGGTGTCTTAACTCTACCTACTGCCTTACATGTACTCCACACACACTACAAGAAAATGGTTTAACTTCTGTATGGACTCTCATGTGGTCTTTAAGATAACCTCTTTGACTAAATCTTTTACCACAGGTAGCACAGTCAAATGGTTTCTGTCCTGTATGGACTTCCATGTGCTGCTCAAGACAACACCTGAAGTTTCCCTCTTTTATGGGATTTCATGTGCGTCGTCAAATTCTCCAGCTCCATAAATGTTTTCCCACAAACACTGCAACCAAATGGCTTCTCTTTTGAATGGACTTTAGTGTGAGCCAAAAGTTTTGTCCTCTGGATAAATCCTTTACCACAAATAGCACAACTAAATGGTTTCTCCTGTGTGTGGAGTCTCAAGTGTGCATTAAAACTCGCTGTATGTCTAAATTGTTTCCCACAGGTAGGACATTCAAATGGTTTCTCTCCTGTATGGATCCTCATGTGGAGTTTAAGATGAGTTCTTCGACTAAATGTTTTACCACAGGTAGCACAGTCAAATGGTTTCTCTCCTGTATGGATCCTCATGTGTCGTCTAAGATGAGTTCTTTGACTAAATGTTTTACCACAGGTAGCACAGTCAAATGGTTTCTCTCCTGTATGGCTCCTCATGTGTCTCTTCAACACATAGGCTGCATTAAATGTTTTCCCACACTCTGAGCAGCGGTGAGACTTCTTACCAGTGTCACATTCTTCATCACTTACATGAACAGCTTCACTGTTCAAACCTGACTCAGGTGCTCTGGTTTCTCTCCAGTCATCACTGTCTTCAGTCTCACAGGACGACTCTGAGACCTCATCATCTGGATCTGGTTGAAGATCTTCATGTTGATCTGAGTTCCTGGCTGGTTCAGATCCTCCACAGTCGTCTCCATCAGCCTCCATCTGTTCAGCTGAGCTGCTGGATGGAGGCTCTGCCTCAGTTTGTCTTTGATGAGGTTGTAGGGACTGAGGTTCCTCCTCCTCCTCCTCACTCTTCACATGAACAGAAGTGAAGGGAAACTCTGGAGTGGTCGATAGTTCCTCCTTTTCCTCTTTTAGATGTAGACTCTCTGGGTTCTCCTGATCCAGACTAGAGGTCAACTCAGGAGGATCCTCTGCTTCAGTCATCAACAGGTGCTGATCACCTGCAGAAACAATGAAACACATCATAAACAACAGTGTCTTCATACTGTCACTCATACAACTGGTGTCTCTATGAACTTCTTCTCGGTGGACGCTAGTCTGACCTGAAGGAATTTTGCTCCTGCTATGAGCCTCTGATTGGCCGGAAGTCTCTGAACTACTTTTTACTTTTGATCGAGTGGATTTTTACACTAGTACTATTACTCAAGTAAAATTTCATCAAGGCAACAGAACTTCTACTTCTACTACCTCCTCATGTACAGAGTAATCACTACTGTGCTGATGTTTGTATAAAACAGGCTATAGACCGTTTCAACGGTTAACACATCAGGTTACAGTTGCAGCGCTAGTTAGCTAGCCTGTGGATGTATGATACGAAATGACAAGCCAGTACTTCTTGAGTGTTAAACCGGCCTGCCCTCCCTTCCTATGAACCAGTCTGCCACCCAGTCCTCCCATTAAACTGGCCTGCTCTCCCTTGCCTCCCTTGCCTACCAGAAGCTTCCTTCTTCAGCTGTTGTTGAAACGGTAGTTCACACAAAATTCAAATTGAATTCATTATCTACTCAACCTCATGTCAACTAAGGCCTGGGAGAGTGTGATTACGCGAGATTTCAGATTTGGACGGAAAATTTCAAAGTTGCATGTGTGACAGGTTACTTTTCTCAGTCAATGTAGCTCCACTACCATGGCTTCACATATGACAGACGACAGTCAGGTGGATTACAAGGGGTTTATTTTCCTGCAACACAGCAGACAACACAGCATCGGCATGGGTTAGAGTCAGTCTCGGTCGGGACAATCACAGTCAGTGCAAGATCCTCTCTCCTCTGTGCTCAGCTCAGCAAACAGAAAAATAACCAATTCTGGTTATATAAAATGGAAACAAAAATATAAATTACAGTGATCGTATAGTGTATTTTGGTCTATAAAACATTCATTAAAACCCCCACATAATCCATTATATGGCTTTAAATTGAAGAACACATTCAACATTCACCATGAGGTACTACACAGTTCAGATGTGGCATAAACACTAAATCCAAGCTCGTAAATGAATGAGCCACTTAACATGTAAATAAAACAGTTCACAGGTGTAATTTTCAATAAAACCGTCTTGAAAATGACATAAAATAAAATATACAGTACGTTACCTGCAACACAGCAGACAACACAGCATCGGCATGGGTTAGAGTCAGTCTCGGTCGGGACAATCACAGTCTGGACACGTAAAATGAAAACAACATTCAAGCTAGGTTAGCTTCACTAACAAAGTCTCCAAACAACGTGTTTTGGGCTGCAAATTACAGCAATGCTTAACCCGGTTGGCATAAAACATAACGAAAGTCATACACAGTAAAATATAAAGTATGAAACACAAAAAATCAATAATTGTCTCGGACCGTGCGAGAGCACGTCTTACCAGTGCAAGATCCTCTCTCCTCTGTGCTGTTCCCACGCCCCTCGCTATGTCAGTAGGTGGCAGTGTTGCGACTGTTTTGCCATAATTTAATATGGACACATCTACTCTGTTACATACACCCCCCTTAAATTATGCAAAATAGGGGCGACACCAAGAAAAAAACATAAACAAAAACACAGGCATAGTAATAATGGATTCAAAGCAGATAAAAGAAAAAAAATTCTGTGTATCCTGAGCAGTGATGTACATAAAAAAATGTCAATATCAGAAATTCTTCATTTAGAAGTGTGTAAGCCCAGGAGGGTACCAAAACCTGTACTTATCACAGACAAACAGAGATGCCATTTACATCTCACAACCCTGTACATGTCTATGCTCTATGAGTGTAGGGAATTACTCACATCTCAAACCACATTGAACCCATAAAATGAGAGAAAATAAATTCAAGTGACTACTTGACACAGAAACCACAACGGTTAACCTACACACAGACTGGCATGTGCACATCAGCTGCAATGGCACCAAAAGCAGACCCCAAAAGAGGGTCAGTATCCCTCACAAATCTCTGGCCCAACATCTCACAAATAAGCCTATTTGGATGCTTAATGGGTCTCCCACATCTTGAGAAAAGTGGAGGGGCCTGTGTACTGTGTGTTACTGGATGTGTGCACACTACCTCTTCTAACTCAACCTCATCTGGACTGAGGGAGTCACTGAAGGCAATCGGCACATCAGTAGGTAAGTGGCCTGTGTCATGCACTGAGTCTGATGATGAGTTATATGCACGAGTGGTGGGAGGCAACAGATGCTCAACATCAGCAGCAGCACTGGTCGTCGGCTCCTCCAACTGGCCTGTATCCATGGCAAGCACAAGTGAGGCGTTGCTGAGGTCACCATCATCTGAAACACTCTCCATCTCCTTTTCAGCCTGGACGGGAGACTGCATGAGCCAATCCATAGTGCGCAATTGAGCAACCTCCTGATTATCCACAACAGAACTCTGGCCACTTCCACATGGCACCGCCGATCGTGACTCACCAGAGACTGCTTGAGAGCCAGCCGGCTCAGGGAACGACAGGAAGTCCACAGGCAGCAGCATGTTTCTGTGCACAACCTTCTCCTTTCCTGTAACAGCATCCTGGATCCTATACACATTTATTTCAGGCCTCACAGACACCACATCAAAAGGGTTTGAGTCCCACCGGTCTGCGACCTTCTTCTTGCCTTTCTCACCACGATTGGCCAGCAGAACTCTGTCACCCACAGACAGTGGCAACCCTTTGACTTTGCGATTGTAGATTTTTGCATGACGGTCCTGCTCCTCACTGGCATGCTGCCGAGCAATCTGAGCGGCCTCAGAAAGATCCCTCCTCAGATGGTTCACAAACTCCTGGTGGCTGACAACGCCGTCATTCTCCAGCACATGATGGAACATGATGTCGATGGGTAAGCGTGGGACCCGCCCAAACATCAGGTAGAATGGCGCAAAGCCCGTGGTCTCGTGCACTGTGCAGTTATAGCAGAAGGTTAACATCTGGAGCATCTGTGGCCATTTACACTTGTACTTTGGAGGAAGAGTTCTTATCATGCCACCAAGAGTCCTGTTGAACCTCTCTGTTATACCGTTACCCATTGGGTGATACGGAGTTGTGTGGGACTTATGCACACCTGCCATCTCAAGAAGGTCTCTGATGAGCCTGCTCTCAAAATTAGCCCCCTGATCAGAGTGGATTCGTTTGGGGAACCCATAGATGCAGAAGAATTTGTCCCATAAGCAGCGGGCGACTTGCTTCGCAGATTGGTTCCTACAGGGAAAAGCTAGAGCTAGCTTTGAGAAATGGTCCGTCACCACAAGAACATCAGTGGTCTTCTGGTCACCTGACTCTGCAGTCCAAAAATCAATGCAGACTAGCTCCATAGGAGCTGAGGTGCGGATACTCTCAAGAGGAGCCCTGGCAGCCGGTTCAGGAGTTTTCCCCAGGATGCATCTCTGGCAGCGCTTCACATGTGCCACTACATCCTTATCCATGCCTGTCCAAAAAAATCTCTCACTGGCCAGAGAGAGGGTTCTCGCACGGCCCTGGTGACCGGCTGCATCATGAACACCCTGCAGGACTTGTTGTTTCAGGGACTCGGGTACAACAACCTGAAAGATCTTCTTGTTCATGTGGCGGTCCTTCTTCACTCTGTAGAGAATCCCATTACGCACCCTCAATCTCTCCCAGTGCTTCAGAAGCCGCAGAACACAACTCGACTCAGCTGCCTTTTCATGTGCATTTGGCTTCCTATGTCGCTGAACATAGAAGAGCACACTGTTAATGGTAGCATCTTGTCGCTGCAGGTTGTACAACTGACTGCGTGGAATGACAATGGATGGATCTTCCTCTGGTAACTGCAGCAAAGACGGGCCCGCCCCGGACAGATGAGAGACACCACCAGTGCGATGGGCGTCCAAGATGGCTGACACCTCCTCAGCACCAATGGCGCCACCAGGCAGCAGGCCGGTATCCTGCACTGGACTAAGATCCCCATCTGCCGAGTCACCAGCAGGCTGAACAGCCTGGCAGTTGGTCGTTAGGCGAAAGGCGTCCTGCACTGTCCCAGTGACGACTCCATTGACTTCCTCCAACAAAGACAGGTAAGGTTCCTTTATCAGCCGATGACCTATGCTGGACTGGACGAAGGGCTCGCGGCTCAGTGCGTCGGCGACGGTGTTCCTGGTCCCTGGAACATACTTCAGGTCAAAGTCATATGACGCTAACTTCGCCACCCACCTTTGTTCACAGGCATCCAGTCTGGGCTTCGTTAGAATGTAGGTCAAAGGGTTGTTATCAGACCATGCAGTGAAATGTCTACCTTTGAGCCAGTGGGAGAACTTGTCACATATGGCCCACTTTAAGGCAAGAAACTCAAGCCGGTGAGCTGGATAGTTCAACTGGGATTTTGACAATGTTCTGCTAGCAAAGGCGACCGGCCTGGCAACTCTCTCACCCGGTTGAAGCTGAGAAAGTACAGCTCCGATCCCATCAAATGAAGCGTCCACAGCAAGAATGAAGGGCTTCTCGAAATCAGGATGAGCTAGGGTCACACTGTGAGACAGATCTTTTTTCAATGTGTCAAAAGCATCCCTACACTCAGGCGTCCAGTCATCTGCCGAGAGCTTAACTTGACTAGAGAGCTTTTTCTTAGGCATCCTCCTGCGTCGGGATTTTCCTCCAGTCTTTTGTTCTGAGAGAAGCTTGAAAAGGGGCCTGGCTTTAGTGGAACAATCCTCGATGAAATGCTGATAGTACAGCACCATCCCCAAGAACGACCGAAGCTTCTTCTGTGAAGGCGTGACACCGTCGCTGTCCATCAGATCAGACACCTGTACTTGGGTAATGGCTTCAACCTTTCCAGGGTCTGTCTGCACGCCTGACCCAGAGATGACATGTCCCAGAAACTTCACGGTTCTTCGCAGGAAGTGGCACTTTTTCGGTGCCAGCTTGAGGTTATGGTTCTTCAAGCGAGAGAACACCATCTCCAAGCGTTCAAGTGCCATCTGTTCAGTCGGCCCAAAAACCATGAGATCATCTAAATAGCACAAGAGGCTGGTGAAATTCTCATCTCCAAAAATAGAGAGCATCATACGCATAAATGTCGCCGGACTGTTTGACAGACCCTGAGGCATCCGGTTGTATTCATGTAGGCCAAACGGGGATGAAAAAGCAGTATATTTCTTGTGGTCCTCATGCAAAGGCACATTATAAAAACCGGAGGTGAGGTCCATAGTGGAAAAGAAAACATTTCCGCCGAGCGCTGCGAGGGCATCGGCCTGGTGAGGCAGCGGATGCGCATCCTTCACCGTCCTAGCATTGAGCCATCTGAAGTCTGTGCAGAGGCGCAGATCGCCATTTTTCTTCCACACAAGGACGAGGGGTGATGCATACTCACTGGATGATTTGCGAATAATGCCTCTTTCTTCCATCTCATTGAGAGCTGTCCTCAACTTCTCATAATGGCTCGGTGGCACTCTGCGGTAGGGCAACCGGAACGGCCTCTCATCCACCAGATGTATCTTATGCACAAAGTCAGATGCCTCACCGCAGTCCATCTTGTGTCGTGAGAAGATTGACTCATGTCTCTCAATGATCTGTAGAAGTCTGTCTCTCCAGAGGTCAGAGACGGCGCATGAATCCAAGTCCAGATCAGACAGACCAAGCTTGTCCAACGCGCGTCTGACATCCTCCTTGGACCTTGGCGTCACAGCATCCGCAGTAGATTGAGAGTGAACATGGATGTGGTCAGGATGAGACAGATCCTCAGCTGCAACACAGGGAAACACATCTGCCAGTTTTATGTTCCTTTTTAGCATGATGGGCTCATTGGTGGGGTTAATAACTCTCATGGGCAGACATCGATCACCCCACATAGGTGTAACAATCCTACCAACCAAAACATTTCTGGGTCTGCATCTTGCTTGGGTTGGTTCAACGACCACTGTGCTGCCAACTGACATCGGTGCAGAAGCAGGAAGCTTGCCCCACACCAGATGCTCACTTTGTGGTTGTAGAGTCACACAACGCTGCAACTTCAGTGTGCCAACCTTGTCAGGCACTGTGTCACCTCTCCACCTCTCTGTGTTGGAAAGAAGAGAGAAGAAGTGGTGACAGTCATCATCAGTGAGACTACTGGGCTCAGACATTAAGCGCCAATAGCTGTCAGTCTTTCTCATCAAGTGAAGAATTTTCTTTATGGCGTTGCTGCCCAATATGAGATCATCAGTCTGTCCAGGCACAACAAACATAGGAATAATCATTTTGCAATCATACACTTCAACTTCCACATCATATGCAGCTGAAGGCGTGACCTGATGACCTGCACATCCAATAATAACAACATCATCCGCAGAGTACCGTCTCACATCTGGATCACGCTGCAGGAGGCGCTGCACAGCTGGTTCACTCAGCGTGCATCCTGTAGAGCCACTGTCGATCATCGCCTTCAATGAAACACCTGCTGCAGTGACAGTGGTGTAGAACAAGCTGTCTGACTTTTGTATTCTGTGCGTGCCTTGAAACATGACAGTTTTACTTGGGGGCATGCTGGAACAGACCGATTCAAAGACTGACTCAAAATCCTCAACATCACTTATGGGAGGGACACCAGTAGGATCCGCACCGTCCTCCCCTGGGCACAGATCCACTAGTTTCCCACCTGCGCGGATGGATTGGACGGCGTCTGCACAGGACAGCTGCGTCTGGAATGATCAGGTGAGAAACATTTAAAGCAGAGTTTCTTGTCTCGACAATGAGCGAGTGCAGAATGTGTTGAGTTGCCACAAACAGCACACGGCAGATTATTCAGACCCTCTATCCTAGATGGTCTCGATCTAGTCTGTCTGGAGGCATTAGCTTGGGTTGGAGCAGACCTCTCCAGCAGAACTTTCTCCAGCATGGTAATGACACGTTCAAGAGCAGCCAAGTCTGATGTGGGGGGATTACTGGGTCTGGGAGAGTCTTTAAAGTCAGGTGGAGGTGCCGCAGTGTGAAGCATTTCAACTTTATTCACATATACATTCTCACTGGGCCTCCTACTCACTGTGGCAGCAGCTGCACCCCTCAAACCTCTCTCAGTGTGGTACTCATCCAGCACATCCTGGACCTCAACTGCAGTCCATTTGTCAATTGTCTTTGACCTGAAAGTCATGGCGAGCTCCTTGGAAGGACAGTTCTTGATAAACATGCGCGTCACTTCAAGACTGGGGCAGTGTAGCTCCTTGCCCTGCTCTTTGAGGCGGTCAGCAGCGACATCTGCAGCTTGGTTGAGCCTCAGCCAGTAGTCGTATGCATCCTCATTACCTCTTGGCAGTGTAGTGTAAAAGTCTGCCAGGGGGAGAGGTGAATAGGGGACAGCAGCAAAATGTTTACGGAGGAGAGTATAGATGGCATCTGGGTTCAGAGTCACATCAATACCACTGTTCCTCAAACCAAACTTCACAACATCTTTAGCACGACCTCTGAGGTGAATGAGTATTTCCTCAGCCTGCTGCTCTGGTCTGATGTTCGCCCTCTTAATGTAGTTCTTCATCAGATCTTCCCATCCGTGCACATCCACAGCGTCCGTGTCATCACCTTTGAAGGTTGGAGGCTCTTTCACTTTCCTCTGAGACACCAGCTGGACTTGTGACAGGTCCATGTTGTGTGCAGACATGTTGGTGGGCGCACTGTGCACAACTGGGGTGTTAGATGTTGGTGTACTATGAGCTGGGCCGAGGTGTGCAACTATACTATCAGCCACCTGCTGGCCAACAAGTTTAATTATGTCGCTCATCTGACTGACGACATCATGTGGAGGTTGGATAGGGGTCTGTGTGGGGTTAGCAGAAACCTGTGTGCTTGGTGTGTGTTCAGTGTGATGGCTCTGAGAAGGAACCCTGTCTCTACTGACTGCAGAGGACCCAGCTAGAACCTGTCTATCCCCCACCACATGAACACCATCCCCCTGAACAGGACTGTCAAACTGCAACACCATACCTCTTCCCCTCCCTCTACCAATAAAGGGTGTGCTAACATTCCCTTGTATGTAGCTCATTGTTAAACAAAATAAAAAAATGACAAAACCACATTAAATAATATCAAAACAGAAAAGCATACAATAACACAAGGAGACTGGCTGAGGAAACCAGGTGCGTCAGTCACACCATATCCCGACTGAAACACTGTCCACCTGAGAGCACAAAGTAGAAGCCGTCCAATGGAGTGGTCCCGGGCCGGGGTGAAGACGAAGCTCCAAATCAACAAGTCACGGCACCAATGTGACAGGTTACTTTTCTCAGTCAATGTAGCTCCACTACCATGGCTTCACATATGACAGACGACAGTCAGGTGGATTACAAGGGGTTTATTTTCCTGCAACACAGCAGACAACACAGCATCGGCATGGGTTAGAGTCAGTCTCGGTCGGGACAATCACAGTCAGTGCAAGATCCTCTCTCCTCTGTGCTCAGCTCAGCAAACAGAAAAATAACCAATTCTGGTTATATAAAATGGAAACAAAAATATAAATTACAGTGATCGTATAGTGTATTTTGGTCTATAAAACATTCATTAAAACCCCCACATAATCCATTATATGGCTTTAAATTGAAGAACACATTCAACATTCACCATGAGGTACTACACAGTTCAGATGTGGCATAAACAGTAAATCCAAGCTAATAAATGAATGAGCCACTCAACATGTAAATAAAACAGTTCACAGGTGTAATTTTCAATAAAACCGTCTTGAAAATGACATAAAATAAAATATACAGTACATTACCTGCAACACAGCAGACAACACAGCATCGGCATGGGTTAGAGTCAGTCTCGGTCGGGACAATCACAGTCTGGACACGTAAAATGAAAACAGCATTCAAGCTAGGTTAGCTTCACTAACAAAGTCTCCAAACAACGTGTTTTGGGCTGCAAATTACAGCAATGCTTAACCCGGTTGGCATAAAACATAACGAAAGTCATACACAGTAAAATATAAAGTATGAAACACAAAAAATCAATAATTGTCTCGGACCGTGCGAGAGCACGTCTTACCAGTGCAAGATCCTCTCTCCTCTGTGCTGTTCCCACGCCCCTCGCTATGTCAGTAGGTGGCAGTGTTGCGACTGTTTTGCCATAATTTAATATGGACACATCTACTCTGTTACACATGTTTTCTTCCAACCACATTCACTCAGTCATTCATTCCCATTGTACTATAATATACTAATGTAGAGGCACTTTAACAGGGAGAATTTGCAAAGACAATGATATTATGAAGTTGCCTAATTATCAGACGATTCGTCTGAAAAACGATCAGTAAAACAAAATTTGCACCTGATTAAACACGGGGAAAACGCTCAATCTTCGTAAGTACCATCAGCAAAATCAAATAGGCTTTATGTATCTTTTAGGTTCTTCACTCAAGGACTGAGCCTACCGTATTTACTCTAGATCGGGCGCAGCGGAAATCGAACAGCGGCTCACATTACCAGGATAAATGTAGTAGCCTACAACGTGTCCTCTTTCTCCACAAAACCACAACTTTGAAGTGAAATGATTTAAAACTGAATCACCAACCTGTTTTGTTGAGAACGACTCGAGGCTGCAGGAGAACATCCAGCAGGTTCTTCTGCCGCTCGATCTCCTGTCTGAAGCCCGAAGCCTCCGCCTCGTACCCGGCTACGACTCTGTCCACGGCCGCTAAGATTTCCTGGGAGGCGGCGGTGAGTCTCTCGGTAACAAATCCTCTCAGAAACTCCACCTCAGACATTTTACTCAAAGTCTTTGTTGTTCCTGGCAGCCAGGAGAGCCGAACCGTTCCCCACTGCTCGACTCTCTTCCCGTTTGGGCACGTGGTCAGGTTGGCAACTGAAAGGACGTCCACCAAAACGTCACTTCCGGTTAGAGGCACGTGTTTTAAAGGGAGACGAGGTGGCTTTACATCAAGTGAATTTGACTGAAGCAAAACTAAAGAAATATTTGTCTTATTTCTTGTCACAATGTCTCATTTCTAGTCTCTCTTTCCACTTAAAATAAGACTACCTAAAGATGAACTTGTTTTAGATAACTTTTACTTATTTCAAACGAATTGATTTTCACTTGAAATAACGAGAAAAATCTTTTGTGCTTGTTATAAGAAAGAAATACTTCACTCTCAGATTTACTCATATCAAGTGAAAATATGCTTGAAAGAAGGAAAAAGTATCTAAAAACCAGCTCCTTTTTAATGTAATGTCTTATTTTTCGTATAATGAGATTTGTCTTGACAAGAAATTACATTTTTACTTAAAATAAGACATTTTTGCAGTGCAGCTCGTTTCATCACAAAACTAAAGAGAAAATTGTATTCCAATTTATGGACCCTCAATTTCTTTATTACGTAATGCCAGAAACCCAAAAGGAGTCACCAAGACTTAACACCGTCCATTCACAACAAGAACAAGAGGAAACGTTGCAGGTGAATAGAGTGAGTGAGCTGCAGGTCTAGAGCGCCCCCTGCTGACCATTTATCTACCTGTCATGTTTTACATAGGATGGCCTCTCACACCACTTGTTGTCTGACGAAGAGCAAACTCAGCTCGAAATGTAAATTATTTATTTTGCAATAAGTCCTGCAGTGCTGCAAGTCATTCATCCTTTTTCTCATGAGTCCATAATTGACTCAGCACCCACGCTTCCCTGAGGAGATGTGTGTGTCTTTCATCTGGTTGTTGATGGTTTTGTTTTACAAAATGCATTTTCCTATATTTGAAGAATGAAAATGATTTCTGCAGCTTTATGACCATTGTGTTGTTTTTTTCTGTTCAGTGGTGTTTTTCATTTTGATTGACTCGGGGTCTGATCTGACGACAACGTTTGGTTTTGAGCTCAGTTTGAACTGTTTTGAGGCAACAGTTTGGTTTTGCAGAAAAGAGTTAGAGGTTTTGTGAAAGTAGTTTGAAAACTGGGTTTTGTGTTTACAGTTTAGAGAAAAGGACGGAAGGAAAACAATCACACAAGTAGGCTAATATCTACTTAAATGTATAATAACACAAATAGTTAAACCTTTTCATTTAAAAACACACATCATTCATATAAAAAAATCTTGAACAACATAAATGTATTGATAGTCAACATTGTGAACACCCCTCCTCCCAACACTCTTAACAGTACACAGAATCAACAGCAGTATGGATTATTGTTGAGGTATGCAGTTTCAACAAGTGCAGTCAATCAAATGTACAAATTAATTTCAGTCTTATCACTTTTGAGGAACTCCATATAGGTGTCCCGTATTTCTCTACACTTATTAAGTTTCTCTTTGGCAACATGAGGTGATGAAGACGTCGTTCCACCTCTGAAACATGGCTAAAGTGTCAATGTCACATTTCATATGATGAGCATAAACTCAATGTCCTTAAGGATAAAAAGCAAGATGGCTATACATGTAAAGTGCATATTAAAACAAAAGATAATATGTAAAAAAAAAAAAAGAAACGAAAACAAATTAAAATCTTGTAACAAAAGATATGTTTAGTTTATATTTAAGAGAAGATGTTGTAGACGAGCAGAGTTCAACAGGAAAACAGCTCCACAGTGTTGGACCATAATAACTAAAGGTACCCTGAGCTGATTTTGAATATATGTATTGAGGAGAGCTTTGAGGATTGAGGATAAACTTATATTCGGGATCTAAACCCGTACTTTCTCGCATGAAAAAATATTTAATCTTAATAAAGTGACGAAATGACAGCACTAGAGTGGGAAATAAGATGACAAGTAATGGCAGTGCTGCGGCAGTCGGGGTGGGTTTATGAAAGCAGGCTCCTGTGGTGACGTCATCATAGTCAAAATCTCGTAATTTTGCGATGTGCATCCTCCTGAGCTACTCTGGTGTAAACAAAACGAAAAAACACAACCACTTTCAAACTCCAGATTTTATGGCAACTTTCCACTGAGGTCCAAAACCAATATAGCTACGTGTTTTAACAAGGAAAAATGCTATTTCCAGGTGATGACTCCTTTAAATGGAGAAAAACCAACTGTCCATCAAGTGGCTTTAGTCAGATCAGTCACTTTTGGCATCTTGACATTTTAAACAAGTAGGTTAGGCCACCTTTACAACTATACACAACTTATTATTTACTACGGTGTAACAGTAACAAAGGAGATGGAATGTGAATGGACCCTCGATTTCTTTATTAAACCAACACTTAGGAACTTTGACACACACTGCTGCTGCCTTCAGGAACAGTCCTGAGTTTACATACACTCATACATCTCTTCTTGCCAGAAAAATCTGAGAATTGACGGCCACAAAAACTTCAGCTGAACGTTTACTCTCCTTCATGGATTCTTGTGAACATGTAAAGATCTTCCTGTTGACAAAATGTCTCATCACAAAACTGCAACTAAATGATTTAAGGTGTCTCTTAACTCTACCTACTGCCTTACATGTACTCCTCACACACTACAAGAAAATGGTTTAACTTCTGTATGGACTCTCATGTGGTCTTTAGGATAACCTCTTTGACTAAATCTTTTACCACAGGTAGCACAGTCAAATGGTTTCTGTCCTGTACGGACTTCCATGCGCTGCTCAAGACAACACCTGAAGTTTCCCTCTTTTATGGGATTTCATGTGTGTCGTCAAATTCTCCAGCTGCATAAATGTTTCCCCACAAACACTGCAACCAAATGGCTTCTCTTTTGAATGGACTTTAGTGTGAGCCAAAAGTTGTGTCTTCTGGATAAATCCTTTACACAAATTGCTAACTAAATGGTTTCTCCTGTGTGTGGAGTCTCAAGTGTGCATTAAAACTCACTGTATGTCTAAATTGTTTCCCACAGGTAGGACATTCAAATGGTTTCTCTCTAGTATGGATCCTCATGTGGAGTTTCAGATTAGTTCTTCGACTAAATTTTTTACTACAGGTAGCACAGTCAAATGGTTTCTCTCCTGTATGGATCGTCATGTGGCATTTCAGATGAGTTCTTCGACTAAATTTTTTACCACAGGTAGCACAGTCAAATGGTTTCTCTCCTGTATGGATCGTCATGTGGAGTTTCAGATGATTTCTTCGATTAAATTTTTTACCACAGGTAGCACAGTCAAATGGTTTCTCTCCTGTATGGACTTTCATGTGTTGTTTAAGATTACATGTTTGACTAAATGTTTTACCACATGTAGCACAGTCAAATGGTTTCTCTCCTGTATGGACTTTCATGTGGTCTTTAAGATTACATGCTTGACTAAATGTTTTACCACAGGTAACACAGTTAAACGATTTCTCTCCTGTATGGATCCTCGTGTGGATTTTAAGATGAGTTCTTCGACTAAATTTTTTACCACAAGTAGCACAGTCAAATGGTTTCTCTCCTGTATGGACCCTCATGTGCAACTTCAACACAGAGGGTGCCCTAAATGTTTTCCCACACTCTGAGCAGCGGTGAGACTTCTTACCAGTGTCACATTCTTCATCACTTACATGAACAGCTTCACTGTTCAAACCTGACCCAGGTGCTCTGGTTTCTCTCCAGTCATCACTGTCTTCAGTCTCACAGGACGACTCTGAGACCTCATCATCTGTGTCTGATTGAAGATGTTCATGTTGATCTGAGTTCCTGGCTGGTTCAGATCCTCCACAGTCGTCTCCATCAGCCTCTATCTGTTCGGCTGAGCTGCTGGATGGAGGCTCAGCCTCAGTTTGTCTTTGATGAGGTTGTAGGGACTGAGGTTCCTCCTCCTCATCCTCATTCTTCACATGAACAGAAGTGTGGGGAAACTCTGGAGTGGTCGATAGTTCCTCCTTTTCCTCTTTTAGATGTAGACTCTCTGGGTTCTCCTGATCCAGCCTAGAGGTCAACTCAGGAGGATCCTCTGCTTCAGTCATCAACAGGTGCTGATCACCTGCAGAAACAATGAAACGCATCATAAATAACAGAGTCTTCATACTGTCACTCATATAACTGGTGTCTCTATGAACTTCTTCTCAGTGGACGCTAGTCTGACCTGAAGGAATTTTGCTCCTGCTATGAGCCTCAGATTGGCCGGAAGTCTCTGAACTACTTTTTACTTTTGATCGAGTGGATTTTTACACTAGTACTTTTACTCAAGTAATATTTCATCAAGGTAACAGAACTTCTACTACTACCTCCTCATGGACAGAGTAATCACTACTGTGCTGATGTTTGTATAAAACAGGCTATAGACCGTTTCAACGGTTAAAACATCAGGTTACAGTGACAGCGCTAGCTAGCTAGCCTGTGGATGTACGATACAAAATGACGAGCCAGTATTTCTTGAGTGTTAAACCGGCCTGCCCTCCCTTCCTATGAACCAGTCTGCCATCCAGTCCTCCCATTAAGCTGACCTGCTCTCCCTGCCAGAAACTGAATCTGTGTCTCCTGATTCGTCTGGCACATTGCCACTGACGGCAGTTTGGATCAGGACAGACGCGGTGCGCACAATAAGGACCGAGAGCGCTGGGGTTGCCGGTCCCCCGTTTTTAGTCAGACCGCTTTTTTTCTTCTTTTTAAATCTCCAGTGTCTGTGGCTCAGAGCTCACCGAATTTATTGCACCCAGAAATTTACCTTGGTTTTAGTTGGCATGCCAGAGTTTAAGCTTCCAAATAATACATATTTTCTTTGATCATTTTCTTCAACAGCTACTTCTATTTCACAATCAGTGAAATGACGCTTCTTGTTCAACTGTTTCTTTCTGGCTTCCGCTATTTCTCCTAAAATGAAATCCCGGCCTTTTGTATGCAAAATAGGCAACTGGGCGTGTGTCGGAAGCCATCTATGGTGAATCGTGGGTATGGTCTAAGGACTCGTGCACGTGCGCATAATTTCAGCATGATCGAGATGTATGAGGAAAAAAACGTGGCAATATACGTACGTGGGGTTTTATACATCTGACGGGAACACCTATGCATGTTTCCTGTTTTGTGCACACACAGATTTTTACACCTAAATATACACAGAGTTTTATACATTTGGCCCCTGGTCCATCCAAATTTTGCGAGATTCGCACCGACATCAGTGCGATTGCGCGAGATTTGGACGGAAAATGTCAAAGTTGCATGTTTTCTTCCAACCAGATCTCATTCATTCCCATTGTACTATATTATACTATAGAGGCAGTTTAACTGGGAGAATTTGCAAAGACAATGATATTATGGAGTTGCCTAATTATCAGACGATTTATCTGAAAAACGATCAGTAAAATAAAATCTGCACCTGATTAAACACGGGGAAAACGCCGAAAACGCTGAATCTTCGTAAATAACAAATATAAGCAAAATCAAATAGGCTTTATGCATCTTTTATGACCTTCGCTTTGCTGAAGGACCGAGCCTAGATCAGGTGCAACGGAAATCAAAGAGCGGCTCACATTACCAGGATAAATGTACAGTACAACATGTCCTCTTATACAGACCACAGCTTTGATGTGAAATGATTTAAAACTAGTGATGTTACGCTCGACACCGCCTGCTCGACACCGACTCGAGCAAAATGAACCGGAAGTGTCGGCCGGCGGTGTTTCGATCGCTGCTTCAGCACGCCAAAAATCACGTGACTGCTCCAAACGAGGCCTCGTTCTGTCGAGCGGCTCCGCGGTGATTTCGAGTGGGCTGGGCTTGTCAATATCTCAGTGCTTTGGGGGTTGTATCGCCCCCAGACCAGTACAAATGTTTCATCAATAAAATCTTTTAAACGTTACACAAAGCCTTGTCTCACAGTGATCACTACTCTGGTTGCATAAACATAAAAATCCTTCAGATGATGATTCGTAAAGCTAGACTCCAACAAATCAGGCACTCACTATATCAGACTTATATTCCAACATTCTCTTTTTAATGTTTAGATTGACTACAGTAACATTATGACACAAGTTTGGTGAGAGAACATACATTTTATTAAAAACTGAATGAAACAATGAATGAGACTTGCTCGTGACAGTCATGACGTCATGACGTATTGCCAATTATTCCCTCAACAGCCAGCAGATGGCACTATTTTGACTGTATCGAATGCTTCGAAGCAGTGCATCACTTTCAGGGCAACTGTGTCAAAGTGGTTCAGTGCTTCAGAAAGCTTCGGTTTCACCATCACTATTTAAAACTGAATCACCAACCTGTTTTGTTGAGAACGACTCGTGGCTGCAGGAGAACATCCAGCAGGTTCTTCTGCCGCTCGATCTCCTGTCTGAAGCCCGAAGCCTCCGCCTCGTACCCGGCTACGACTCTGTCCACGGCCGCTAAGATTTCCTGGGAGGCGGCGGTGAGTCTCTCGGTAATAAATCCTCTCAGAAACTCCATCTCAGACACTCTCTTTCCGTTAGGCACGTGGTCAGGTTGGCAACTGAAAGGACGTCCACCAAAACGTCACTTCCGGTTAGAGCCACGTGTTTTAAAGGGAGAATCAGCTGTCCATGGAGTGGCTTTACATAAAGTCAGATCAGTCACTTTATTCTTGGCATCTTGACATTTTAAACAAGCAGGTTAGGCCACATTTCATTCATAATTGATTTTATTTACTGCACTGTCAGCCGCTGCCACACACTGCTGTGTTTTGAATTTGACTGCAGCAAAACTCAAAAATTTCTTTTTTTCTTGTCACAATGTCTCATTTTTAGTCTCTCTTTCCACTTAAAATAAGACTCATCACCTAAAGATTAATTTGTTTTAGATACTTGTTTCAAACACATTTTCACTTGAAATAACTCTAAAAATCTGCCAGTAAATCAAGTTTTTTGTGCTTGTTATAAGAAAGAAAAACTTGCTCCACTATCAGATTTCTCTATTCATATCAAGTGAAAATATTCTTGAAAGAAGGAAGAAGCTCCTTTTTTCCATTATTGGTGAATGAGCAAGTGCGGTGTTTTCAATAATTTAAGGACATTACTAGATCACCCACGTTAATAGCATCATTGAGGATCCTTTACAGATAAACATTAACACACAGCAAACCCCTCAGTAGTTGTTTTCCCTGGGGTTGACTCTGTAGGAAAAAGGCAAACAACTAATAATAAACATTAAAATCAGTCTACAAAACAAACAAATTGCACAGTATTAATTGACATTTACAGCTGTTGGATCCAAACTGTAGTTCTCATGTTTTAACACTAGGTGGAACCCTTAGACAGGTTCAGGTGAGACACAGGACATTACTGTGTACACTCAGGTGAGCACTTAAATACACAGAGTAAAATAAATATTTCAATGCACTCAAATGTAATCACAGGTGTGATTTGATTTGATTTTGTGTGTTGATTTGTCTTAGTGTAAGTAATCAACTCAGTAATTTTCATGGTGATTTCTAAAGGTTAGAAATTTTACCCTATTCATGTGAGAAAAAAATATGTAATAGACGTAGGAATGGGCTATATTTTGGTCTTCTTCTAAACTTTCCCCTAATGGGATTCTTTGGGGCTTTTTTCCCCTCACTCAGGACATGTTGAGGAAACAAACCAGATGAGTTTGAGTATGTTGCAGTTTGTTCAACCTTTTTTCATAAAATGACTGGACTAGTATACCAGCTCACCCAGCTACTCCTCAACGTTGACATGATGCACCTGCTACGAACCCATCACAGGGTTCCCTCATATCCTGGAAAACCTGAAAAATGGTTGACTATCTTTCCTGTCCTGGAAAAAAAAGGAAAAAAAGTCAAATAAAAGCTTGAGTTGTCCTTGAAAATTATTTATTACATCGTGACATCAGCTCTGTTTGACTGAGATGCACAAGTAAGGAAGGTGTTGGACTCATATGTCTTGAGATGGTAAATTATTACATGCTCTCCAACAACTGTGCTCATGGCGGCTCCAGTAGAAGTCCAGTTTTCTGAAGTTGGAATTACAACCTAAAGAATTAATTGATCTTCTATATCAAGTTTAGCCTGATCCTGGTCAGATGTCATTGTATTGTGTTTGTTTTCAGTAGTACTGATTTTCAGAAGAGGAACCCCCACTCACTCAATCAGACGTCCCCAAGCCACAAGCCTGTTGAGGACAATCAGCTTAAACCGATCCAATGTTAACAGCTTCTTTGAAAACTTGACCAGGACTTTGGAAAAACACAAGTTTGAACCACAAAATATGTGGAACATGGATGAAACGTGGACAACAACCGTCCAAACTCCCAAAGTCAGGTTGGTGCAGTCACCTTGGCAGAAAGAGGCACAATGCACTTGGTAACACCATGCCATGCTTTATTCATTTTTCCCACTTGTGCATTTTAAATCGCATTTTATCCAAGACGGCCCACCTGGCTACATTGTCAAGTCAAAGGAACCCCCATCGTCAATCAATATTGGTGAAACTGTTACAATTCATCACCACCTGTGCGATTGTCTGCTCCTGTGTAAAACTTCACCTTCCTTTACCTTGACACACTGGAAATAATTTGGGACTGAAAACTATGAGAACTATGTGAGCAGTCTGAGAGCAACCAAACCACAACAACACTACACTCTGCTCTTTTTAGCTTTTTGTTTAAGGGTGAGTCGGTTTTACCTGTCCAACAGGTTGTGGCCTCCCACTGGTACGGTAAACTATAAAAGGTGTACCCGTCAGTGCACAGCTCTACTAGTTTCCTTCCAGTCCTCATCGTCTGGTCTCAGTGTCCTTCTGTTTCTCTGTCTGTTGAGTCATTAAGGCTCTGTCAGGTCTGATCCTCTACAGGAGAGACTGTGTTCCAGCAGCAGCAGCAGCAGGTAAGATGTTTGTTCCTGTAGTTTTCTCTCCATGGTTATATGGCTATTTAGAGTGTCCGATGTAGCTCTGCATATGACCGGGGGAAAAAAATATTTTCGAACGTGTTGTGTGTGTGAATAGCAAATAATAGTGAGACTTCCTAATGTATAAAATATTTGATACATGTAAATGCTAGTCCACAATGGAAGACAGCGACTACATTGTGTATTTATAACAGGAGCAAACAGTGTAGGGTTATGGCTGGCAGCTGAGGTGCCGTATGGATTAAGAAAAAAAAATCTGGTGAATATTCGACTATTCGTCGACTATTGGGAAGTACTCGGCGAATACTAAAATCCACTATTCATCAATGCCCTTCTGTATGGATCCTCATGTGGAGTTTAAGATAACCTCTTTGACTGAATTTTTTACCACAGGTAGCACAGTCAAATTTCTCTCCTGTATGGATCATCATGTGGCGTTTAAGAGTACCTCTTCGACTAAATGTTTTACCACAGGTAGCACAGTCAAATGGTTTCTCTCCTGTATGGATCTTCATGTGGAGTTTAAGAATAGTTCTTAGACTAAATGTTTTACCACAGGTAGCACAATCAAATGGTTTCTCTCCTGTATGGATCATCGTGTGGAGTTTAAGATGAGTTTTTTGACTAAATGTTTTACCACAGGTAGCACAGTCAAATTTCTCTCCTGTATGGATCCTCATGTGGCGTTTAAGAGTACCTCTTCGACTAAATGTTTTACCACAGGTAGCACAGTCAAATCTCTCTCCTGTATGGATCCTCATGTGGTCTTTAAGATTATTTCGTTCACTAAATGTCTTACCACAGGTACCACAGTCAAACGGTCTCTCTCCTGTATGGATCCTCATGTGGTCTTTAAGACTAGTTCTTCGACTAAATGTTTTACCACAGGTAGCACAGTCAAATGGTTTCTCTCCTGTATGGATCCTCATGTGGAGATTAAGATGAGTTCTTAGACTAAATGTTTTACCACAGGTAACACAGTCAAATGGTTTCTCTCCTGTATGGATCCTCATGTGTCGTCTAAGATGAGTTCTTTGACTAAATGTTTTACCACAGGTAGCACAGTCAAATGGTTTCTCTCCTGTATGGCTCCTCATGTGCCTCTTCAACACATAGGCTGCATTAAATGTTTTCCCACACTCTGAGCAGCGGTGAGACTTCTTACCAGTGTCACATTCTTCATCACTTACATGAACAGCTTCACTGTTCAAACCTGACTCAGGTGCTCTGGTTTCTCTCCAGTCATCACTGTCTTCAGTCTCACAGGACGACTCTGAGACCTCATCATCTGGATCTGGTTGAAGATCTTCATGTTGATCTGAGTTCCTGGCTGGTTCAGATCCTCCACAGTCGTCTCCATCAGCCTCCATCTGTTCAGCTGAGCTGCTGGATGGAGGCTCAGCCTCAGTTTGTCTTTGATGAGGTTGTAGGGACTGAGGTTCCTCCTCCTCATCCTCACTCTTCACATGAACAGAAGTGAAGGGAAACTCTGGAGTGGTCGATAGTTCCTCCTTTTCCTCTTTTAGATGTAGACTCTCTGGGTTCTCCTGATCCAGACTAGAGGTCAACTCAGGAGGATCCTCTGCTTCATTCTTCAACAGGTGCTGATCACCTGCAGAAACAATGAAACACATCATAAATAACAGAGTCTTCATACTGTCACTCATATAACTGGTGTCTCTATGAACTTCTTCTCGGTGGACGCTAGTCTGAGCTGAAGGAATTTTGCTCCTGCTATGAGTCTCTGATTGGCCGGAAGTCTCTGAACTACTTTTTACTTTAGCTTGAGTGGATTTTTACACTAGTACTATTACTCAAGTAAAATTTCATCAAGGCAACAGAACTTCTACTTCTACTACCTCCTCATGTACAGAGTAATCACTACTGTGCTGATGTTTGTATAAAACAGGCTATAGACCGTTTCAACGGTTAACACATCAGGTTACAGTTGCAGCGCTAGTTAGCTAGCCTGTGGATGTATGATACGAAATGACAAGCCAGTACTTCTTGAGTGTTAAACCGGCCTGCCCTCCCTTCCTATGAACCAGTCTGCCACCCAGTCTTCCCATTAAACTGGCCTGCTCTCCCTGCCTCCCTTGCCTACCAGAAGCTTCCTTCTTCAGCTGTTGTTGAAACGGTAGTTCACACAAAATTCAAATTTCATTGATTATCTACTCAACCTCATGTCAACTAAGGGCTGGGAGAGTGTGATTACGCGAGATTTCAGATTTGGACGGAAAATTTCAAAGTTGCATGTTTTCTTCCAACCACATGTTTCACTCAGTCATTCATTCCCATTGTACTATAATATACTAATATAGAGGCAGTTTAACAGGCAGAATTTGCAAAGACAATGATATTATGAAGTTGCCTAATTATCAGACTGAAAAACGATCAGTAAAACAACATTTGCACCTGATTAAACACGGGGAAAACGCTCAATCTTCGTAAGTACCATCAGCAAAATCAAATAGGCTTTATGTATCTTTTAGGTTCTTCACTTTGCTCAAGGTCCGAGCCTACCGTATTTACTCTAGATCAGGCGCAGCGGAAATCAAACAGCGGCTCACATTACCAGGATAAATGTAGTACAACGTGTCCTCTTTCTCTACAAACCACAACTTTGATGTGAAATGATTTAAAACTGAATCACCAACCTGTTTTGTTGAGAACGACTCGAGGCTGCAGGAGAACATCCAGCAGGTTCTTCTGCCGCTCGATCTCCTGTCTGACGCCCGAAGCCTCGGCCTCGTACCCGGCTACGACTCTGTCCACGGCCGCTAAGATTTCCTGGGAGGCGGCGGTGAGTCTCTCGGTAATAAATCCTCTCAGAAACTCCACCTCAGACATTTTACTCAAAGTCTTTGTTGTTCCTGGCAGCCAGGAGAGCCGAACCGTTCCCCACTGCTCGACTCTCTTCCCGTTTGGGCACGTGGTCAGGTTGGCAACTGAAAGGACGTCCACCAAAACGTCACTTCCGGTTAGAGGCACGTGTTTTAAAGGGAGACGAGGTGGCTTTACATCAAGTGAATTTGACTGAAGCAAAACTAAAGAAATATTTGTCTTATTTCTTGTCACAATGTCTCATTTCTAGTCTCTCTTTCCACTTAAAATAAGACTACCTAAAGATGAACTTGTTTTAGATAACTTTTACTTATTTCAAACGAATTGATTTTCACTTGAAATAACTAGAAAAATCTTTTGTGCTTGTTATAAGAAAGAAATACTTCACTCTCAGATTTACTCATATCAAGTGAAAATATGCTTGAAAGAAGGAAAAAGTATCTAAAAACGAGCTCCTTTTTAATGTGATGAGTCTTATTTTTCGTATAATGAGATTTGTCTTGACAAGAAATTACATTTTTACTTAAAATAAGACATTTTTGCAGTGCAGCTCGTTTCATCACAAAACTAAAGAGAAAATTGTATTCCAATTTATGGACCCTCAATTTCTTTATTACGCAATGTCAGAAACCCAAAAGGAGTCACCAACTTAACCGTTCATTCACAACAAGAACAAGAGGAAACGTTGCAGGTGAATAGAGTGAGTGAGCTGCAGGTCTAGAGCGCCCCCTGCTGACCATTTATCTACCTGTCATGTTTTACATAGGATGGCCTCTCACACCACTTGTTGGCTGACGAAGAGCAAACTCAGCTCGAAATGTAAATTATTTATTTTGCAATAAGTCCTGCAGTGCTGCAAGTCATTCATCCTTTTTCTCATGAGTCCATAATTGACTCAGCACCCACGCTTCCCTGAGGAGATGTGTGTGTCTTTCATCTGGTTGTTGATGGTTTTGTTTTACAAAATGCATTTTCCTATATTTGAAGAATGAAAATAATTTCTGCAGCTTTATGACCATTGTGTTGTTTTTTTCTGTTCAGTGGTGTTTTTCATTTTGATTGACTCGGGGTCTGATCTGATGACAACGTTTGGTTTTGAGCTCAGTTTGAACTGTTTTGAGGCAACAGTTTGGTTTTGCAGAAAAGAGTTAGAGGTTTTGTGAAAGTAGTTTGAAAACTGGGTTTTGTGTTTACAGTTTAGAGAAAAGGATGGAAGGAAAACAATCACACAAGTAGGCTAATATCTACTTAAATGTATAATAACACAAATAGTTAAACCTTTTCATTTAAAAACACACACATCATTCATATAAAAAATCTTTAACAACATAAATTTATTGAGTTAACATTGTGAACACCCCTCCCCCCAACACGCTTAACTTGTTGCTGAAATAAACTAATAAATAATAAATAAACAGTACACACAATCAACAGCAGTATGGATTATTGTTGAGGTATGCAGTCAATCAAATTTACAAATTAATTTCAGTCTGATCACTTTTGAGGAACTCCATATAGGTGTCCCGTATTTCTCTACACTTATTAAGTTTCTCTTTGGCAACATGAGGTGATGAAGACGTCGTTCCACCTCTGAAACATGGCTAAAGTGTCAATGTCACATTTCATATGATGAGCATTTGTCTTTACCTGGATTCAAACTAAGACTAAAAAATGCTCTGATCACAAAACATTGTCGCATATGATATTGACAGTTTGCACGTTGTAATACTTTGCATTTAGTTTTAGTTTTTTTGTTTTGTTTTTCTGTTGTTTGTTCTTTTTTTGTTGTTGTTTTTCTTCTTAATTGTGTATGTATGATTTATATATTTTTTTTCTCATTTTATTTTGTATTTTTTGTTTTTAATGTTTATCAAGATATATTAAGTTTTTGTTTTGTTTCGTTATGCTTTGCTATTTGTGCAATTATTTTTATAGGTGAGGTTTAAACATAAGCCCGTAATGGGTTTCTACCTCACCCGCACATGTATTTTCTTTATTTTGTTATTTGTTTTTATTGTTGTCTTTATAATTGTGCAAATAAACATAAACATAAACATAAACAAAGCATAAACTCATTGTCCTTAAGGATAAAAAGCAAGTAGTCGGGGAGCCACAGGCTCAAAAATGAGTTGAACCTGACATGGTCTGTTATACTTTTTATTTGTGTTTTTTCTGTTAATGTTGACACTAAGGAACAATAATTGAGGGGTCTGCTCTGCCGGAAATATCGCGAAAAAAAATTGTGGCCATTTTACTGTATGCACCCTTTATTTTTCGACAGGAAATTGTAAAAATTGATTTTTTTCTTCAAATCCTCAGTAGCCTGGGTAGGCTCTCAATGAATGCATTTCAGATACACAGAACACACGTGGTAACAACATCCACTGAAAAAATAACCCTTAAAACACATTTTTACATGATTTTATATCAATTTTATGGCAAAAAATTAGGCGTTTTCTCACTTTTTTCCAATATTTTCATCTTTACTTCATTGGCAATCAACTATGGGTCCAGGTTATGACATCAGTCAATATGCCATCATTTTAAGCAAACAGTATACTCATTCCAGTGAAAAAATTATAAAAATCCAACCAAAATCATTGATTCTATGATGATTTTACTACTAGCTGGCGATCAACAGGCTCAGTGCCTCAATAGAATTTTAGGCTAGGCCTACTCACAAAATTCCATAAGACATAGTGGATGTTTAGCATCATCATACACTCACACACATGAGCTTAGTATTTGAATGAGTTTGAAACAACAACATTTACATTTAATGTCACAAAAACACT
This sequence comes from Decapterus maruadsi, assembly GCA_030347415.2. NCBI lineage: Eukaryota > Metazoa > Chordata > Actinopteri > Carangiformes > Carangidae > Decapterus > Decapterus maruadsi. The sequence goes on from CM064898.1 coordinate 4,776,790, forward strand.
TATATTACTACTAAATAATTAAAGGGATAATTCACCCAAAATTCAAATTTCACTCATCATCCCCCCCTCCTCATGTGCACTAAGAGCTGTGAGAATTTTCAGAGTCCTCCGTTCCTTCTCTGAGTTACGGGGGGGTCCACGCAGCAGGATTTGTCCATGGTTGTCAATGGACACCAGGTTTCTTAGTCCAAAAAGACACACCAAAAAACATCCAAATACCTCCATACTGCTCGTCTGTAATGTCCCTCTTGTATTGAAGCCCCGACATGAGAAATTGTTTTGAAAAAAATTAAATAAGTCTATATTTTAAGCTTGTTTTTAACCAAGGGGGGAGTTGTCGGTCTGAGAAGTGAAGCCAGGTGAAACTCACTTCCGTGTGCAATCTCCGCAGATTCCTGTGGGGGCTGGTGTGAGAAGGCAGGATGTCTCCATTGACCCCCATGTTAAAATCGCTGACTTTACATCCTCCAAAAACATGATCAAAGCCTGGTGTCAGGATGTTTTTTGGTTTCAATCGATAGTTTCTACCCCCACACACACTCTGAGGGGGGTGAATTATTTTTTAATGCTACCGTTTTACTGTTATTAGGATTAGATTCTGGCCAATCAGGGCGTGGAAACGTTCAGCTACAGGTCCAGAGCGGCACAGAGACAGGCTGCTTCGAGGCCAGTGGGCGGGTTCTCGGCCGGCCAATCCCAACATGGCGCTGTCCAGGCCGCCATATTTGAGTCACAAAAACGACTGCACAAAACCAATGGGTGATGTCACGGATGCTACGTCCATTCTTTTTACAGTCTATGTTTGTAACAGAAGCTCTCAGTGTCTTGGTTCACTGCTCTTCCTGTGTCAGTGCAATTCTCACGTGATTTGTACTGACCGGCAGAACAAATATGAGCCAAAACGTGTGCTAAAGTGCCCTCATGGGAGCCAAAACGCATGCTCAAGTGCCCTCTTGGAGCCAAAACGTGTGCTAAAGTGCCCTCATGGGAGCCAAAACGCATGCTCAAGTGCCCTCTAGGAGCCAAAACACGTGCTTAAGTGCCCTCTAGGAGCCAAAACGTGTGCTAAAGTGCCCTCATGGGAGCCAAAACGCATGCTCAAGTGCCCTCTTGGAGCCAAAACGTGTGCTAAAGTGCCCTCATGGGAGCCAAAACGCATGCTCAAGTGCCCTCTAGGAGCCAAAACGCATGCTCAAGTGCCCTCTTGGAGCCAAAACGTGTGCTAAAGTGCCCTCATGGGAGCCAAAACGCATGCTCAAGTGCCCTCTAGGAGCCAAAACACGTGCTTAAGTGCCCTCTAGGAGCCAAAACGTGTGCTAAAGTGCCCTCATGGGAGCCAAAACGCATGCTCAAGTGCCCTCTTGGAGCCAAAACGTGTGCTAAAGTGCCCTCATGGGAGCCAAAACGCATGCTCAAGTGCCCTCTAGGAGCCAAAACGTGTGCTAAAGTGCCCTCATGGGAGCCAAAACGCATGCTCAAGTGCCCTCTAGGAGCCAAAACACGTGCTTAAGTGCCCTCTAGGAGCCAAAACGTGTGCTAAAGTGCCCTCATGGGAGCCAAAACGCATGCTCAAGTGCCCTCTTGGAGCCAAAACGTGTGCTAAAGTGCCCTCATGGGAGCCAAAACGCATGCTCAAGTGCCCTCTAGGAGCCAAAACGTGTGTTAAAGTGCCCTCATGGGAGCCAAAACACGTGCTTAAGTGCCCTCTAGGAGCCAAAACGTGTGCTAAAGTGCCCTCATGGGAGCCAAAATGCATGCTCAATATATGCTTAGTGCCCTCTTGGGAGCCAAAACGTGTGCTAGAGTGCCCTCATGGGAGCCAAAATGCATGCTCAATATATGCTTAGTGCCCTCTTGGGAGCCAAAACGTGTGCTAGAGTGCCCTCATGGGAGCCAAAATGCATGCTCAAGTGCCCTCTTGGAGCCAAAACGTGTGCTAAAGTGCCCTCATGGGAGCCAAAACGCATGCTCAAGTGCCCTCTTGGAGCCAAAACGTGTGCTAAAGTGCCCTCATGGGAGCCAAAATGCATGCTCAAGTGCCCTCTAGGAGCCAAAACACGTGCTTAAGTGCCCTCTAGGAGCCAAAACGTGTGCTAAAGTAAACCTCAAGGCAGCCAAAACATGTATTAAAGTGCCCTCTAGGAGCCAAAACATGTGCTAAAGTAAACCTCATGGCAGCCAAAATGTGTGTTAAAGTGCCCTCTTGGAAGCCAAAAATGGGGGTCAATGGAGACATCCTGCCTTCTGACACCAGCCCCCACAGGAATCCGCGGGGATTGCACGCGGAAGTGAGTTTCACCTGGCTTCACTTCTCAGACCGACAACTCCCCCCTTGGTTAAAAACAAGCTTAAAATATAGACTTAAGCCCTATTCGCACGGGATTAGTATTACCTGGGGACCTCTGGTAATTTGTAATAATTACGGAGGACATTGGTGATCTTAATCCCGTGCAAATGCGCCATGTCAGTAATTTGTAGGGTAAAAATTCCCCCGCAAATTACCTACTATATTTCACCAAAGACCGACGTCCTGTGGTAAAACTAGTCCTGTGCGAATCTGCATCTCAGTAATTGAGGGGCAGTTTTTGTTTTCGTTGTTTTTATTGCGTGCCTTTTCTACTTCTTCTGCGGTCAAAACCATACTGTACGGGTTGAAATATGGAGGCTGTGGTGGAAATTATGAGCGGCAATTTCGACAGGTGCAAATTAGGGGACATCCACGTGTAAACAGATAAACGGATAGCAAATCATAACCGTCTAGAAAAATCAATAATCGTTTACACGCCTTTTTTCCCTCCTCCTCCTTAATTTCTCACCAATATTTTTAGGGGTGCTAACGTTGCCTAAAAGCTTCAGATAATAATGGAACTGCGCGTCAACCCCCCCCCTCACTTTATCTCCACATAGTCTGCCCGTCTCTCTCCAGCTGAGCAGCGTATCCCCAGCTGAACATCGCGGAGACGCTCAGAGAGAAAGTCAACAGCAGCGGATCAGCTGATCTCTGCCTCCGTACACACACTTCGGTCTGATCCAGATCCACTGTCAGAGCTGAAAATGAGTGAAATGGTTAAACAGCGGCGCTTTTATAGCCGATTTTATTATTAAACTCTGTGCATAAATAACCACGGTGATCTAGTCATGTTAAAGGAGTACAGGAGAGCCTGGCTTTAGACTCAACACCTCGCTAACCCAAACTTGCTTCACAATAGATCCACCCCTCCGTCTCCTCTCTCTCTTCACGCTCTGCGCCAGTGGGGAGCGTTCATGCCAGCCCATTTGCTTCTCACATGAATGTGACAGCAGCGGATGTTGCGGCGTGCGCGACATCATATCGGAGCCGGGATGTCAGTAAATTCGAGTAAAATAGAGACTTCACTTATCCCGTGCGAATGCACTGCAAGAAACACAGACGTGGTAGGGTAATTTACAAATTACCAGAGGTCCCCAGGTAATACTAATCCCGTGCGAATAGGGCTTTTTAAAAAATGTTTCAAAACAATTTCTCATGTCGGGGCTTCAATACAAGAGGGACATTACAGACGAGCAGTATGGAGGTATTTGGATGTTTTTTGGTGTGTCTTTTTGGACTAAGAAACCTGGTGTCCATTGACAACCATGGACAAATCCTGCTGCGTGGACCCCCCCGTAACTCAGAGAAGGAACGGAGGAGGGGGGGATGATGAGTGAAATTTGAATTTTGGGTGAATTATCCCTTTAATTATTTAGTAGTAATATAAGTGTTTTTGTGACATTAAATGTAAATGTTGTTGTTTCAAACTCATTCAAATACTAAGCTCATGTGTGTGAGTGTATGATGATGCTAAACATCCACTATGTCTTATGGAATTTTGTGAGTAGGCCTAGCCTAAAATTCTATTGAGGCACTGAGCCTGTTGATCGCCAGCTAGTAGTAAAATCATCATAGAATCAATGATTTTGGTTGGATTTTTATAATTTTTTCACTGGAATGAGTATACTGTTTGCTTAAAATGATGGCATATTGACTGATGTCATAACCTGGACCATAGTTGATTGCCAATGAAGTAAAGATGAAAATATTGGAAAAAAGTGAGAAAACGCCTAATTTTTTGCCATAAAATTGATATAAAATCATGTAAAAATGTGTTTTAAGGGTTATTTTTTCAGTGGATGTTGTTACCACGTGTGTTCTGTGTATCTGAAATGCATTCATTGAGAGCCTACCCAGGTTACTGAGGATTTGAAGAAAAAAATCAATTTTTACAATTTCCTGTCGAAAAATAAAGGGTGCATACAGTAAAATGGCCACAATTTTTTTTCGCGATATTTCCGGCAGAGCAGACCCCTCAATTATTGTTCCTTAGTGTCAACATTAACAGAAAAAACACAAATAAAAAGTATAACAGACCATGTCAGGTTCAACTCATTTTCTTGAGCTTTTGAGCCTGTGGCTCCCTGACTAAAGATGGCTATACATGTAAAGTGCATATTAAAACAAAAGCTAATATGTAAAAAAAAGAAAAAGAAAAGAAATGAAATTAAAATCTTGTAACAAAAGATATGTTTAGTTTATATTTAAGAGAAGATGTTGTTGTAGACGAGCAGATGTTTTTTCAACAGGAAAACAGCTCCACAGTGTTGGACCACAATAACTAAAGGTACCCTGAGCTGATTTTGAGGTATTGAGGAGAGCTTCACCTGAAGATCTGAGGAGTCTGTCTGGTACACAGGGAGGGGCAGCACCGTTGGGAGATTTAAAAACAAGTAAAATCTTGAAATCAATTCTGTACTTAAAGGCGTACAGAAATGGCCGTTTGTCGCGCGAGTTGTCACGAGCTGCAACACGACTTTACCCGAGTGAGGAAAATGGATTTGATTGGTCGTTATCGAGCGGGCGGGATATATTGAATGACGGATGACAGATCCAATATCAGTGGCTTTTGAATCGTGTACAGGCTGACGTATAATCCGTGCGCCTGCAATGTCCAATGGGAAACAAAAAAACAACACTTTCATCCCGGATTTACTCAAAAATAGAAATTTGCACAAAGTTTGGCCTCCATCGTCTGATAGATGAGTTTTTACACTAATTTTATGACCCAGAGTGGCTCAAATTCAGTTTTCTTTTCTCTACACCTTTAACCGGAATTAAAAACTAAAGTGATGTGTCCATTTTGTTCTTGTTAGGTCTGTAGCTGCAGCATTTTGAACTTGACCAGACTTCATTGTTCCTCTTGAAAAGTAAAGCTAAAACCGTATCTGTTCACCTCCAGCCGATAAGTAGCTTCTAATTACCCAGGGACTAAAGATCCGAGCTGAAATCTCTCCTTAGTGCTCTGTGCTAATCCTAGAACAGGATTATATTTTGTCGTTTTATCCCTTTGAACTGAAACATGCTATACAAAAAAAAAAAAAGTTAAGTCATAAGTTAATTTCTCCAGTGCCAAGACATGACACCATTTCCTGTAACCACATGTTTAGTTTAGTTTAGTTTAGTTTATTTCGGTCAATACGTTTCATTAAAAAAAAAAATATATATATTTTTACAATCAAAAGGAAAATAATAATAAAAAGAACATCAGAATACAGTAAGACAATAATGTACAAAAGAAAAACAAAAGAAGAAAAAAATAATAATAATAAATCAAGGAAAATTTGAGTAAACAGTTGGACCGAAAAGGTATAGGCTGAAGCATAGCTTATAATGCCTACCCTGTTACAACTCTTACTTTAAGTTACTTTGAGCATTTTAAATGTACAATTTGTTATTTTAAGAGAGAGAAAGAGAAGAAGAGGAAGAAAAAATAATAATAATAATAACAATAATACTAAAATAAAATAAATAAATACATAAACAGTCACAAAGGAGTGAGAAGAAAGGAGCTGCTTAAATTTCCCTTTCTTCTTCCCTTCATCTTTTCCTTTCCCTTCTTACTCCCCTATTCTTCCCCCTCAAAAGATAGAGAGAGAGAGAAAGGAAGACACTGTTCAGACATTCAAAACAAAACAGACAAAGTTAACAGCAAACATGTGTCGCTACTCATTTCTCTAACGTATACAATTTAATCATCCTATTTTTGAGTACTTTTTTAAATAAGAGTATGGTATTGAATGTTTTTAGGTCATTATCCAAATTGTCATGTCATGACATGTCAAGTACGATAGGACCGTCCCTACTTTTCCACCTCAGTGCCGTCGCTCTCTAGACTGAAGCAGGTCCATCAGCAGGAAGTTGGTTCACATTCTGCTGCTTCGTGGGTTTTGTGAACAGAAAAACAGAAGAACAGCAAGAATACACGATAGAAATACTGCACTGAGTATCAGCACTACATGATGGTTCCTGTTTCCTTCATCCTTGTTTCTGATGTCCACTTCTGTTCCATTCACGTTTTGTCCAGTTGTGTCTCCTCCGTCCTCTTTTCTGAGGTCTCCTCTCTCCTCCTCACCTCCAGCTGTTTGGTCTGTGGAGCAGAAGCAGAAGCAGACGATCAGCTGTCAGGTCTGTGGTTCAGTCATCACATCAGCAACCAGGACTCTGAGTCTGGACTCTACTGACTCACCTCGGACATCCAGGTTGATGTTGTAGGAGGATTTGGTGCCAAAGCTGCCGTTTCCATCAGTTTCTCTCCCGTTGGTGATGAAGTGACACTCGTAAACCCCTGAGTCGCTGAGTGTCACGTTCTTGAGGATCAGAGTCACGCTGTTCTTCATCAGAGGCTCCACCAGCTCCACACGGCCTTTATAGGATGAAAGCTGGTTTTCTACATCAAGCCGGCCGTCCATAAGAAGGGAGACGTATCCGCCCTTAAGGTCACGTTTGATCACCTCCAGAGCTTTAAATGACACGTCTGAGGGAGCGAGGCAGGTCAGAGGGACGTTGTCTCCAGGACAAACTGTGATAGTCTGACCTGATGGAGAGAGAGAGGAGACACAGAGCAGAGTAAAATACACAAGTCAATCAAAAACATCCTGTTGATGTGTTTTATATTTTGGTAAATGTTAAAATGTATTCACATGAATGTTTAATTGTTTTACATTTAATATATTGTAATTTTCTATATTTGTTGCCTTTGGCCCAGGTCATTATGGTAAGTGAGAACTGTTGACATAGCTAGATTAAAGCAGAAGTAAGCGATCCGGTCGTTTTCGCTAATGCTGCGTTCCAGGCAGGCTTTTGAAATCGTAAATTACAGCTTCAAGTCACAACTTACGACTTTGTAGCGTTCCAGGTAACCCACTCGTGTTTCTCCGACCTGTTTTACCGGTGAAAGTCACTATAACAGCCACTCGTAACTTCCGACCGGTGAACTCGTACCAGATCGAACTGGTACCACTTCACGGTCGGAAAAATACGAGTTTCCTTGAACGCACCATAACAGTCCTCGTCCCTACGTCGCCACATTCACGGCGTTCCTTGGCTGCACACACAGCCCTGCATGCCGTTCTCTCTCCTCATTGGATAAAAACTGTAGGATACGATAAATGTTTTCTCCTCGGCTCAGAGCAGAGCAGAGTGACTGACAGACCCGTGTTTTGGTCCAAACACTCTATGTAAGTGATTGCTGTCGGAAGATATAACTATTTAAGACTTATATTAACACAAATATATCACTTACTTCTGCTTTAATAAAGATTAGGCTATACTAGTTTTTTTTTTCTCTTTTTCTTTCTTTGAAATTGTTTTTTCACTAAATTAAATCATGTTTTTTGGAGGACCACTTGACAAGCCCTTAGGGGGTTTTTTGGTTTCTCCGGCACATTTGCCGTATATCCTGTATGTCTTTTTGCCGTTGTTGTTCCTTTTTTTTAATATGCTGTTTTATATACACATATATCTTGTGTGCTAATAAATACAATACAATACAATACAATAAAGATTAGGCTACTACAAGAGTGTGATAGTCCCGCTGCTGGTCCTCAGAACACATGGCTTCCTGCTTTGTGGCGGCAGCGCTGTGTGAAGGAGAACTGTCCGCTGCAGGGAGAACGCCTGTGACGTCACAGAGATTGTTGTTCTCCTGTCATGCACTGTTGAGTGAAAACCACGCTGTGGTCCGTCATCGAGCCAAGTACCTACTCCATCGAGCTGCACTAGACCCTGACTGACTCTGACCTGAATGTGAACCTCCTCGTCTTCATTCACATGTACGATTGATTTTTATGAATGAAATAATCAAAAATAATCTGGTTATGAGTCACGATAGTGGCAGCTAATTCAGCAGAAACAAAATAAAGTACAAAAGTCCTAAACGTGTCACAGTCGAAATTAACATGAAAGAGTATCGATGGGAGTTAAATGAGTCACAGCGGAGCAGAAACAGGTTCTTCTCCCCTTATTCACAGCCTCTGTCGGCGGTTTTTACGTTAACTGGACAGCTTTACTAGCGCCTGACTTTCCACGTAGTATTCAGCATTAACGCGTTTTGTAGGCTACACACAATTCAAGACACTTACGAGGAACAGCAGGGGCGAGAACCGGAGTTACGGGGATCCCCCAACCGGCGGCGGGAGTCATAGCTGACAGCAAGCCGGTTGACATCCATAACATCATCCTGCAGACACACACACGTGAAACGTCAAAACACACAAAATAAACATTAATCGCTCAACATTCAGACAAGATTAGGATCTGCTCACGATACCATGGGCAAAGCGTCTCTGGCATGGCTCTCTTGGCGACAAATGAGTTTGAAGAAAGTTTAGGCTACAGAACAGACCCGCAGCACAGAAGGCAGTGGACATACTGCACATACGGAGTAAAGGGGGGCGGCGTGACTGCCGTTTCAGGACTTCGTCACTCCACGTGAAACCAAGAGGACCGGAAGCAGAGACGTATCCTGGAAGACAGAGTTATTGCACAAAGCGCCCAAGAACTAACATCTGCATTCTTTACAGATAAACATTAACACATTGGCGAGTAAAAAGAAAAAAAAAAACGTTTTCTACATGAATGTTTCATTCTACATTTTATAATAAACAAAGAGGTGTAATCTGATGTGACAGGGACAAACACGCGGTCGTTTTCATCAATTTTAGAAGCAAATGGGCAACACACATACATTAGAGTGAATGGGTTTTCATATTCTTAGAGCTCAGGTTGTTTTGGGAAAAAAAAAAGTAAAATACTTGATTGTGTCGCACAGGGTTGAGAATTTATAAGAATTCATACACAAAGTGTCCAGAAGAACATTCCACAGACCTCACAGTATAATGACCTCAGCTTGTTTAGACTTGTGTGTTTAAAAGATCCCCAGAGGATGAGCTGCTGTGAAAGCTCAGCAACTAATGCAGATGTTACAAACTTTTAGTTACTTCTGGATTTACTCTCTGCTCCGTGGCCGTTCTTCTAAACATAGATCTGCACCTGAAAGTGTCAGAAGTCGATGAATGGCAACAGGAGGTCCTGTTGTGGTATTTGTTTCTGCTGCCTGTAGGCTGTGAGTCATACAAATTGTGTCATTATTGTGAGAGGCTCGACAGGTTCAAAGTTATGAGTCACAAAATGTAAGTTATAATAAATCCATCAACATAACAAGTCGCTCAACATTAAATACGAGTCATATTTCAGAGAAGCGCCCATCTGTGTTTATCTAACTGCTTGTTAATAGGAGTTCAGACCCTCTCTGTCTAACATCTCCTGATGTAGTAAACTACAACAGCAGCAACAGGAGGAATTATTTGCTAAGCTTCATTTCACTGAATTTATTTCAAGATGTTGAGTTTACTGGGAATTTGCTGCTTTCATTGTCATTTCTTTTTTTGATGTGTAGGCTACTTCTAGTGTGGACTTTCACACGTTTATGTGCAAAAAACCAAAAACAAAGGGGACTTTTTGGTCCAGCTCATTTTCATAAGTCTAGAAATTAGTCGTACTCTGCTGCGTCAACACACTGGAACCAGCTTGTTTTTTCACATTGCATGTTGCGGTCACTTGTTATGAATGAAAGCTGCGACTGTATAATCATATTTCAAGCCTTTGTGTCCCTGAACGCACCACATTGACCTGTTACATAGCGGACCGATGGATGAATGAGGAGACGAACTGCTCTGGGATCAGTTATAATCAGTTTATTATCAGTTGCTGTAAATGCATGAGTGTTAAAATACGCTGCTGAACGCTCCACAATGTCGCTGGTTTGTGAATTCAGCCCAGTATGTTCAGGCTGACGGACACAGAATGCAATGCACCTTTTTTTATTCTTTTTTTTCAACGGGTCACAACATTGCTGGCTATTGAACGCAGCCCAGATACATGAAGGCTGATGGTTTATTTATTCTCCTCTCTCTTGCTTCATATGGTTTATTTTTATTCTCTTTTTTTTTTTAAACGTTAACTGCTGATTGGTCACAGTCGGTCGCTTCAGTCGTCCAGGAAGAAATAGTTTCCGCTCTTCTTCTGTTCGGTGTCCTGGAGGAGGCAGAAAGGTCAAAGGTCAGTGTGTGAAGACGGCAGAGGTCTGTATCTGATTAGTAGAAGTTATTCTATTATTGTAGTTAATATAATTAATTAATGTGTTATTCTTAATGCTCTGTTAATAATTAGGATTTTCTTGACTCTTATTCATGGGAACTTGTACAGGAGGAGGAAGAAGAGGAGTCACCTTGATGGAGTTGAGCTTGTTGATTCGTGGCCTGAAGTTGTTCGGGTCTCGTCTGAACGTGATCTCCAGCAGCGACAGGAAGCGGTTCATCCCCGCCAGCAGACTCTGAGGCCTGGAGAAGAAAAAGAAGAGATTTTACACTTTATTTACATTTTAACCAAGTACAGTTCACGTTGTGTATCTGCCTAAAGAAACTAAAGATTTACATCTGAATAAAACTAATCAATAACTCAGTGGATCAACCTGTCAGATAGAAAAGGTGCAAATTGCAGTTCAGCTTAAACAACACTTCAAAGGGTTTTTGTGGTACCGAAGACGAAGGAGGAGGAGGAAAAGAAGAAAGAAAGAGGAAAAAGGAGTAGTCGTAAATGTCTCTGTGTGTGTGCCTCAAAACGCTTCAAAACGGAACCTCAATGTTCTAAACGGAACCTCAAGGTTCCAAAACGGAACCTCACGTTCCAAAACAGAACCTCAATGTTCCAAAACGGAACCTAATGTTGCAAAACGGAATCTCACGGTTCTAAAACGGAATCTCACGGTTCCAAAGCGGAATCTCACGTTTCCAAATGGAACTTCAAAGTTCCAAAATGGAACCTCAGGTTCAAACCTCAAGGTTCCAAAATGGAACCTCAAGGTTCCAAAACGGAATCTCACGCTTCAAAACGGAACCTCATAGTTCCAAAACGGAACCTCAATGTTCCAAAACGGAACCTCAATGTTCCAAACGGAACCTCAAAGTTCCAAAATGGAACCTAATGTTGCAAAACGGAATCTCACAGTTCCAAAACGGAATCTAACGGTTCCAAAACGGAATCTCACGGTTCCAAACGGAACCTCAAAGTTCCAAAATGGAACGTCAATGTTCCAAACGGAACCTCAAGGTTCCAAAACGGAACCTCAGTGTTCCAAAACGGAATCTCAGGTTCAAACCTCAAGGTTCCAAAATGGAAGCTCAAGGTTCCAAAATGGAATCTCACGCTTCAAAACGGAACCTCATAGTTCCAAAACGGAACCTCAATGTTCCAAAACGGAACCTCAATGTTCCAAACGGAACCTCAAAGTTCCAAAATGGAACCTAATGTCGCAAAACGGAATCTCACAGTTCCAAAACGGAATCTAACGGTTCCAAAACGGAATCTCACGATTCCAAAATGGAATCTCAGGTTCAAACCTCAAGGTTCCAAAATGGAACCTCAAGGTTCCAAAACGGAATCTCACGGTTCCGAAACGGAATCTAACGGTTCCAAAACGGAATCTCACACTTCAAAACGGAACCTCACAGTTCCAAAACGGAACGTCACGGTTCCAAACAGTACCTCAATGTTCCAAAACGGAACCTCAGTGTTCCAAAACGGAACCTCAATGTTCCAAAACGGAAGCTCAAAGTTCCAAAATGGAACCTAATGTTGCAAAATGGAATCTCACAGTTCCAAAACGGAATCTCACGGTTCCAAACGGAACCTCAAAGTTCCAAAATGGAACCTCAACGTTCCAAACGCAACCTCAAGGTTCCAAAACGGAACCTCAATGTTCCAAAACGGAACCTCAATGTTCCAAAACGGAGCCTCAATGTTCCAAAACGGAACCTCAATGTTCCAAACGGAACCTCAATGTTCCAAAACGGAACCTCAATGTTCCAAAACGGAACCTCAATGTTCCAAACAGAACCTCAATGTTCCAAACAGAACCTCAAAGTTCCAAAATGGAACCTAATGTTGCAAAACGGAATCTCACAGTTCCAAAACGGAATCTAACGGTTCCATAACGGAATCTCACGATTCCAAAATGGAATCTCACGGTTCCAAAACGGAATCTAACGGTTCCAAAACGGAATCTCATGGTTCCAAACGGAACCTCAATGTTCCAAAACGGAACCTCAACGTTCCAAAACACACTGTTCAAACCTCAAGTCACATCATGACATGTCATTAGTTAGTAAACAGCTGACCAGAAATGGCTTTTTCCGCTGAGGAAATCTCCAAACTCAGGAAAATGGTGTCACAAAATGACTTGGAGCTGATCATTCATGCATTTGTGTCTTCGCATTTAGACTATTGTAATAGTTTGTTTTCATGTCTGAACAAGAAGGAGCTCTCTCACTTGCAGTTAGTGCAAAACTCTGCAGCTGCACCCGCTCGACGACACACATGTGACATATCCCCTGCTCTTAAAGCTCTTCATTGGCTGCCAGTTTCCTCCAGGATCAATTTCAAAATTCATCTGATCCAGCCTTACGCCTCAGCTTAGGCTCTTAATTGTGAAGCGTTTTGTGACCATGGTCCGTGAAAGGCGCTGTATAAATAAAGTACTTGTGTGTCTGTGTATGTGAGTCTTACGTGTTGGCGGCGGTGGACCTGGAGGGAATCCCGTCGAACACGATGACTCTGTCGGCGAGGTAGGTCGCCATGATGAAGTCGTGCTCCACCACGAACGCCGTCTTCTTGGCATGGAGGATGTACCTGAGGACGGAGAGAGAGATGAAGAGGGTGAGGAGTAGGAGGAGGAGGGGGGAGGAGGGCGTAGACAGGAAGTGACCTCTGACCTCTTGATGACCCTGGCGGCCATCAACCTCTGCTCAGAGTCCAGGTACGCAGACGGCTCGTCGATCAGGTAGACGTCGGCCGGTTTCCCCAGACACAGAGTCAGAGCGACTCGCTGCAGCTCTCCTCCAGACAGGTTCTGGACCTGGAGGGGGTCACATGACTGATTAAAGATGGCCGACAGGAGAGAGGACGCACACTAGAGAAGAAACCTGGCCTTTGCTTTCAAAATAAAAGACATGATGTTAAGACTCTTGAATGAACAGACCAGTTAGAAAGACAGAGAGAGGGAAGAGGGAGAAAGAGGGGAGGCACTGAGTGATGTCACTCTTTCAACATGGCCGACCTGAACCGGAGCGGAGGGAAGATTATTTCTGTTTCTGGTGCGTGAGGCTTTCAAAATAAAAGCCTGTTTCTCTCTGCTTGAATTAACTAACTGGTCACCTAGCAACAGTGTGTGTGTGTCTCTTACGTCCTGGTCGATGATGCTCTCGATCTGCATCGGCTTCATGACGTCGGTGATGAACTGAGGGTGAGTGTAGGCGTCTCTGATCTTCTCATGCAGCAGAGCTCGCACGCTGCCCTGAAACACAATAACACACACGTTAACGTTAACACAGTGTCGACATTCAATTCATCTAAACTTTATTGTTCATCCTGTACAAACAGACATCAGAGCTGAAAGAGAACGAACCTTAAACTTTGGACTGATGGTCTGAGGTTTGTAGCTGACGTTCAGGATGGGAACTTCACCTGGAGGAGAAAACGAGAGAAAGGAGGGAGAAAGTGAGGGATGATGGGAAGAAATGGTGTCAGTACCACTACTACTAAACATTGGTATTGTGTTAACACTACAATGGCCCAGATGTTCTAGTGTCTATGTTCTGAAGGCTGCAAGACAGAGCAGTGAATTAACCACGCCCGGCCACTAGGGGCGCTATCGCGCTCTACTGCGCCAGGTGCTGTGGCTTGTCAGAGAGAAGAAGAAGAGACTGACGACCGTGAGTCGTATGTACGGCCGGCCGGAGTTGTGTTGTTACTTTGTATCAGTTGATCTGCCGTTTGTGGCTCAGTGTGCGTCCAGAGAAACGTAAGTTCTGTGTTTATTTACTGGCTGCATTTTCATTGCCGTATATTGTTTGCTTCACATATTACTAGCGGAGGTATTAGCTTGTGCTAACGTGGTCTGCTACATGTGTTGCTAGCTCAGGTATTAGCATATGCTAACGTGGATATTGCTAGCTGTGTTAGCCTTGTGATGGGTTTAATGGTAATTTCTGTTACATTCGTACCACTGACCGTATTCTAAGATGTCAGTTAAACATGTGATATCATGTGTATTTCATACATGTTTGAGCTAATGATAATTATATTATTATTTCGGATTGTGTGCTATGATTAAACATACTGTGAGCTGTTTTATTGATGGCTATTATTATTTTTGGTTTATTCCAGAACCACACACACACTCACACGCCACTTCACCACCTTGTGTGTAATATTTACCTTGGATTAAAGCACAAGAAAAGGGATCAACTGTCTCCTGCTTCCTTCTTTATTAAGTCTTGGGGGAACATCATAGACTGCGTTCTAACAGACGTACACTACGCGATTACAAATCAGAGCAACCAGTCTACATCTAGTAGCCTCCATCACATATGGTCCTTCGAGCCGGATAAGGTAATTACGTAGTGACAATGGCTCATGTTCCCCCAAGTGAAGACGCACGTCCACGCAGACGAGCGCGCCAACCAAGATGGATGGAAGATTATGAAGGATACACCCTCCCACAGGCCGTGAGCTACCCACCATGCACTGCTGCTGCCATAGAGGAGACTGGCTGGACCAGTAGAGAGGGATTCGCCGAGATGACGCCCCTCACCCAGCGCCCACAGCAGCATACTCATTATCCTGCTGAGTTTACGGACACATCTCCCAGTCACATTGGAGCTGCAGCACCTGGGTATGTGAGTACGCCACAGCCATATCAGCGCCCACCTGTAATGATGGATGTATTGCAACAGATACAAGAAGATTATAGGAGGTTGCAGCTGATGATGAGGGATATGAGACGTCAGATGGACAGGAGTGGTGCACCACCTCCCAGCTTACAGCTGCATCATCCCCACGACAGTCACCACCCTGCCAGAGGAACAGACATCAGACCCCCACCATCACAACCCCCCATGCCGCATCCACCACCTGGAACGCGTCATGCACAGACAGGAGATCACGACAGCCGGCCAATGCCACCACCACCCTTGCAGGCCGCACCACCGCCTCCACCAAGGGAGCTGCCTCGCCCGCCCGCAGCACAAGACACAAATATAGCAGACGATGATTGGCCGCTGCCTCCACCGCCAGTGGTCTTCCCTGATGATGAGTATGAGCCACCAAGAGCCCAGCCTACACCTGTAGGGCAACCAGCTGATGTTGTGGAGAACCTAAGAGAACGTCTACAGCAGCTGGAAGCACGCCTGTCACCAGCTCCATCTATGCTGTCAGAACCACAATATGACAGCGTTCTGCCATCGGTTGCACCGCCTCAGCCACCACAGCGGCTAACCTCAGCAGTGCCACACCCGAATAGCAGCGAGAGGACCTACAGGGGCCCAGCACCATCGATCCCTAAGTTCACACGAGGCGACCCCAGAGAGTTTTCTAGGCTAAAGCTCGCACTCGACAATATCCTGCCAGCTGATGCGACGGAGATGTTCAAGTACCAAGTGCTCTGTGATCACCTCAAGTTTGAAGAGGCTCTACTAATAGCTGACTCATATAGCAACTCCTTATTCCCCTACTCCGACACTATGGCTTCCCTGACCAAACACTACGGTCAGCCCCACCAGCTGTCTCTACAGCGCATTGCAGAGCTCATGGAGGAACCCGCTATTCGAGCTGGCGACGCTGCAGCATTCAGGAGGTTTGCTCTGAGGGTCCGAGCTCTAGTCGGGATGTTGGAGCAGCTGGGTGAAGATGGGCGCACAGAGTTAAAGTGTGGGTCTCATGTGGCCAGATTAATGAGGAAGCTTCCCCAGGATCTCCGTGCCACCTTCCGACGTCATCATCACTCCTGGAAAGCGGGAATCCCGTCTTTGATGGATTTCGCGGAGTGGCTTGACTATGAGCTGGAAATTCAGGAGGACGGAGACAGGTTTGACAAGATAGAGAATGTCCAGAGAGGGAGAAGCGGGATCAGGAAGGAGTATGAGAAGGACAAGAGGTCCGCTAGGAAGACTATGAACGTGCTGCACGGTACCACCCTTGACACCACCCCACAATCAGGTCAAGCTGAAGTCTCCGATCACCAAGAGGCTCCGGATAAGCCCAAAGCCTACTGCCCCTACTGCAACAATACGCAGCACTTCTTGGACCAGTGTCTGAACTTCAAGCAATTGACCAAGGACCAGAAGACGACCTGGGTGAAGTCTAACAACCGCTGTTGGCGTTGCGGACGGCACCATCAGGCCGCCCAGTGCAGGTTGAAAGTCCTATGTAAGATGTGTAAAGGGAAACACTTTGAAGCCTTGCATGAAGTGAATCTCCGGCCTGGCAGGAATGAGCGCGCCGTGGGGAATGGCACTGGCGCAGACGTGAAGTCAGCCACCGATGTTTTGTACCTGGATCGGCGCGCCGGCTGCAATCAGGTTCTGTTGAAGGTCAGTAAAGTGCTCCTGCGTAATGGCAACCACACTTTGGAGACATACGCCATACTAGACGATGGCTCAGAGAGGACGATCCTTCTACAGGAAGCTGTTCAGAGGCTGCAGCTTCAGGGAACTCCAGAGAGCCTCACCCTGAGAACAGTCCGGCAGGACGTGAGAACACTACATGGTTCATCGGTCATGTTTAAAATCTCTCCAGCTGGTCAGCCAACAAAGACATTCACGATTAAGAGAGCCTTCACGGCAGGCGGACTAGGACTCGCAGAACACTCTTACCCAGTTAAGGGACTTCAGCGCAAATACAAGCACCTGAAGGCGCTCCCCTTACAACAGTTCACAGACGTCCACCCACTTCTTCTGATAGGCTCGGACTGTCCACACCTGGTGACGCCTATCGAACCTGTCCGTCTCGGCCCACCAGGGGGTCCAGCTGCGGTGAAGACCAGGCTTGGCTGGACACTGCAAGGGCCGGTCAAGTGTCTTCAACAGTGTAACCGCCCTCAACAGTGTCTGTTCGTGTCCACCACCTCCCCTGCGGCTGAACTCTTAAACCAGGTTGAGAAGCTCTGGCAATTGGACACCCTGCCATACAGACCAGAGAAACTAGTGACTAGGTCACGAAGAGACCAAGAGGCCATGAACCTTCTAGAGGCGAAGACCACCAGAGTGGAGGTGGATGGAGTCCTCAGGTACGCCACCCCACTGTTACGAGTGAGTAACATGCCTATTCTCACAGCACAGCCTGAAGCGACACTTCCCAGTCTCCGCAGCATGGAGAAGCGTCTTGGCAGAGACCCGGTGAAAGCAGAGGCATATCAGGCCGAGATCACGAAGCTGAAGACAGCAGGCTACGTCTCCAGAGTTGGTCAGGAACAGGTGAGGACTTCCAAGGAGTCGTGGTTTATCCCCCATCACCTGGTGACACACAACGGAAAACATCGGATCGTGTTCAACTGTTCATACACCTATAAGGATAAGAACCTCAACGAACTACTGTTGTGTGGCCCAAACCTCGGCGCATCTCTCCTCGGTGTCCTGCTGCGGTTTAGGGAACATTCCATTGCCGTCAGCAGTGACATAAAGGGAATGTTCCACCAGGTGAGGTTGCTGCCTGAAGACCGACCGCTGCTGCGCTTTCTCTGGCGTGATCTACAGAGAGATTCCCAACCCAGTGTATACGAGTGGCAGGTCCTTCCCTTCGGGACTGCCTGTTCCCCCTGCTGCGCCATTTACGCACTGCAGAGACATGTCCACGACCACACGCAGCCAGGGGATGCAGTGCGCGAGTCCATCGAGAACCACTTCTACGTGGACAACTGGCTGCAGAGCTTCCCTGCTCCAGATGTGGCCCAAGACGTCGCGGACAAGGTGAGGGGGCTGTTACTGGAGGGAGGCTTCGAGCTGCGACAGTGGGCCAGCAGTATGCCAGACGTCATCGGCCATCTGCCCAAGGAGATCAGGTCAGAGAGTAGTGAACAGCTGCTTAACCACACAGACATGGACCCTCAAGAACCTGCCCTGGGTCTGCAGTGGTTATGTCACTCGGATACACTGCGGTATAAGTCACGGCCACTGGAGCACTCCCCTGCCACCATGAGGAACATCTACAGAGTATTGGCCAGCCAATACGACCCCATAGGGTTCCTCACACCCTATACAACTAGGGCCAAAGTTCTTGTTCAGCAGTTATGGGACAAGAAGTGGGAGTGGGACGATCCTCTGCTGCCCGGTGAGTTGCTTACAGCATGGCAAGACTGGGAGAACGAGTTACCACACTTGGACAGCATCAGACTGCCTCGTTGCTATGTCAGTCCAGCCATGGATCAGCCAACCCATAAGCGAGAGGTCCATGTCTTCTGTGACGCGTCTCAACAAGCGTATGGCAGCGTAGGATATCTACGCACAGAAGACACAGAGGGGCATGTAGAGGTGGCTTTCCTGACAGCCCGGTCCAGAGTGGCCCCTAAGCGTCAGCTCTCCATGCCGCGCCTGGAGCTGTGTGCTGCGCTCACGGGCGCCCAGCTTGCAAACGTGCTGACCCGAGAGCTCACAGTGGAGATATCCAGAGTGGTTATGTGGACGGACTCAACCACTGTTCTTGCTTGGATCCAGTCGGACTCTTGCCGCTTTAAGGTGTTTGCAGGAACCCGTATTGCAGAAATACAAGAGTTGACTGATAGCCAGGCCTGGCGCTACGTGGAGACGGCGGAGAATCCAGCGGACGACCTCACCCGTGGGAAATCACTGCAGGATCTCTCAGGTGAGAATCGTTGGAGACACGGACCCCCGTTCCTGCGGCTGCCACCTGATCAGTGGCCAGTGCACCCAGTCCTGACCAGTGAAGATATCACTGAAGAGCTGCGCAGACCCACAACCTGTCTGGTTAGCACGGTAACCAGCACCCACCATTCCTTACCTGATGCTCAGCAGTTCGGCACCTTCAGTGAACTGGTGAAGGCGACCGCGGGGACCCTTCATGGGGCGGCTGCTGATGCTCACGGGACTCCCACAGCAGAGGAGTTCAAGGAAGCGGAACTCAGCATCTTGCAGTCCGCTCAAAGAGACAGCTTCCCTGAAGAAGTCCAGTGTCTGGCAGCTGGGAAACAAGTCCCTTCCTCCAGCAGCTTAATCACACTGGCTCCAGAATATGACGAATCGCTACAGCTGATACGAGTAGGAGGTCGACTGCGGCGCTGCCAGGATCTGGAGGACGACGTGATTCATCCTGTAGTCCTTGACCCGAGACATGCTGTGACCAAACTACTCATCCGTCAGGTCGACCATGATTTGAAACACCCTGGAGCAGAGCGACTCTTTGCGGAACTGAGGAGGAGGTTCTGGATCCTTCGGGGCCGTGAGGCCATAAGGAGAGAGCAGCGCTCATGCTCGGAGTGTCAAAGATGGAGAGCACAACCTGTCAACCCCAAGATGGCAGACTTACCCCCTGCACGGCTCAGGCTACATCAACCAGCCTTCTACTCTACGGGGATCGATTGTTTTGGCCCGCTGCAGGTTAAAATCGGCCGACGAAACGAGAAGCGCTGGGGTTTGCTCTTTAAATGCCTCACGACAGGAGCAGTCCACATTGAAGTGCTGTCCAGCATCAACACGGACTCCTTCCTGATGGCCTTGAGAAGGTTCATATCACGTCGTGGGAGACCAGCAGAGTTGCTCTCAGACCAGGGCACCAATTTCAGAGGTGGAGACAGGGAGTTACAAGAAGCCTTCCAAGCCCTCCATCCGTCGCTCCAAGCCCAGCTGGCAGAGTACCAGATAAAGTTTCGCTTCAACCCACCTAGCGCCCCCCATTTTGGCGGCTCCTGGGAGCGGGAAATCAGGTCTATTAAAGCCGCTCTGACTGCTACCCTGGGCTCACAAGTCGTCAGTGGAGAGGTGCTGGCCACAGTCCTAATTGAGATTGAGGGCATTCTCAATTCCAAGCCCCTTGGCTACGTATCATCCGACGTAGCAGACCCGGACCCAGTCACCCCCAATCTGCTGCTGATGGGGCGGCCAGACCCTTCTCTACCTCAGGCAGTGTATCATGACTCAGAGCTGCTCAGCCGGCGCCAATGGAGGGCCTGTCAAGTGCTGTCTGATCACTTCTGGGTGCGGTTCCTGCGCCATTACCTGCCCACATTGCAAACACGGTCCAAGTGGCAGTCGGATACATCTCCTCTTCAGCTGGACACCATTGTGATGATCGTCGATCCTCAACTGCCAAGAGCATCGTGGCCTGTTGGGAAAATCGTGAAGGTGCTCCCTGGGGCCGATGGTCTGATTCGCACAGCAGAGGTTAAAGTCCAGGGCCGCACCTACGTCCGACCTGTGAGTCGTCTTATCAGACTCCCTGCCGTACCAGAAGGTAATGAACAGTGATGGACTGAATACTGCAAATTTGCTGGAGCAAATTTGGGGGCGGCTGTTCTGAAGGCTGCAAGACAGAGCAGTGAATTAACCACGCCCGGCCACTAGGGGCGCTATCGCGCTCTACTGCGCCAGGTGCTGTGGCTTGTCAGAGAGAAGAAGAAGAGACTGACGACCGTGAGTCGTATGTACGGCCGGCCGGAGTTGTGTTGTTACTTTGTATCAGTTGATCTGCCGTTTGTGGCTCAGTGTGCGTCCAGAGAAACGTAAGTTCTGTGTTTATTTACTGGCTGCATTTTCATTGCCGTATATTGTTTGCTTCACATATTACTAGCGGAGGTATTAGCTTGTGCTAACGTGGTCTGCTACATGTGTTGCTAGCTCAGGTATTAGCATATGCTAACGTGGATATTGCTAGCTGTGTTAGCCTTGTGATGGGTTTAATGGTAATTTCTGTTACATTCGTACCACTGACCGTATTCTAAGATGTCAGTTAAACATGTGATATCATGTGTATTTCATACATGTTTGAGCTAATGATAATTATATTATTATTTCGGATTGTGTGCTATGATTAAACATACTGTGAGCTGTTTTATTGATGGCTATTATTATTTTTGGTTTATTCCAGAACCACACACACACTCACACGCCACTTCACCACCTTGTGTGTAATATTTACCTTGGATTAAAGCACAAGAAAAGGGATCAACTGTCTCCTGCTTCCTTCTTTATTAAGTCTTGGGGGAACATCATAGACTGCGTTCTAACAGACGTACACTACGCGATTACAAATCAGAGCAACCAGTCTACATCTAGTAGCCTCCATCACAGTCTATATGGTAGATGGCTGTGTCCAGCTGTGGTCACAGCGATTATTACAATGTGTGTGTCTTTTTTCTCACTTATTGTTTTCATATATACCGTAGCTATATTTATTTTTATATGCCAATTGAGAGAGAGAGACACAGACACACCGGGTGTGTACGGGCAAAACAGAATACAGGATCTGTCCAGGAGGCTCGTCTCCTCAGGACGTGGGCGGATGGACGATATCGCACAGTTTAATTCAAGGGGTTATGATGCAATGTTAGGTCCTTGTTGAAAGCAGACAAGGCATTTTACAATATGATTCAATGCCATGACGACTGTCAATGTGACATTTCTTTCAAAAAGATTAATCAAAGACTAGAGAACAGGTTTATTAGTGTTTGTCCTCTTCCTTTACGGGGAATGTGCTGCATAACTGGCACCTCTAGGTGCCTCAACTCAACTCAAGTATAAAGTGGTGGATCGGGTGCCAGTCCATAAAATCAACATGAAAGAAGGGGGTAGTGACGGCACTCTCAATCAGTTATCAAAACTAAATGAATAAAAAGCTACTCGGCAACAGAATGGACGCGTTCCGGCTCACAGCCGCCCTCAGTGTTTCAGAGCGGTGGGTGTGTTCCCTCTTTAAAGCTTTAAAGGAAAGAGGTGACACCTCTTTAACACCTCAAGGTGAAATGTAACTTTAAAACACCACCTAGAGGTGTAACCTCTTTGAGGTGGTTTTTTAAGGAGAGGTTTCTTAAAGAGAGGTTTTTTGAAGTTACATGTCACCTCTTTTCTTTACAGCTGTAAAGAGGGAACACACCCACATCTCTGAAACGCTGAGGGCGGCTGTGAGCCGGAACGCGTCCATTCTGCTGCCGAGTAGCTTTTTATTCATTAAAAAGTTCTGATAACTGATTGAGAGTGCCGTCACTACCCCCTTTTTTCATGTTGATTTTATGGACTGGCACCCGATCCACCACTTTATACTTGAGTTGAGCACGCCGAGTTCACTGATCACCTAAAAATGTAACTTTCACATTGACTGCAGTTGTTCCCATGAGAGCAGAATTCAAAATTCAGATTTTGAGATAAAATTCTGATATTTGCCAAACTTCATCAACCGTGACTCCCCTCTGGCAGGAGGCTGTGATCCATCAGGACCAAAACCTCACGCACAAGAACAGTTTTTCCCCGTCTGCTGTCAGCTTTATAGCCCCCCTGAAACTCGTCACCCTCCTCCTCGGACTTGACTCTACTGTCACTTGACAGTATCATAACACCATGCGTTACATTAACACTCAGACTGGACCACTTGCATTCACATTGTTAATAGTAATTCTGCTCACGCTATATTAAACAGATTGTGTATATATATTTATATTGTTATAATTGTACTTTTAGAGTTTAAGTTTATACTGTTATTTTGTTAAATTGTTCTTTAATAGTTAATAATCTTACTTTAATAGTTTATATTGTTATTTTACTATATTGTCATACTTTTATTCTTAATATTTTATATTGTTATTTGTTATATTTTTACTTAATAGCTACTGCATGCACCTTCATCACCACAACAAATTCCTAGTATGTGTAAAACCTGGCAATAAAGTTGTTCTGATTCTAATATGCTCAGTTTTTTTTCAGAAAGATAGAGAATGTATTTAGCAGGAATTTGATGGTATATGTTCACAGTAGTGTTTACAACGTTTTCATGCACTGGAGGCTCAATTTTTGATTTATCAAAAATCCGAGAAACAAGTTTTGTGGAGGACAGTCTGGAGATGCTCTGGAGCAAGTTTGGTGACAATTGAGCAACAATTGGAGGAGATACATTTTAAAAGTTTTACACTTACTGAAAAAAACAGAGTGATGGACTTCATGATTTGTAATAAGTTTAAGTTGACAAAAGTTTCAGCAGCATCTAGGCTACATTGAGATTCATTAGTCCATGTACCGATGCATGCATACTGTATATACTAATAATTCCCTCGGCCGCTGTCTGTCCAGTGGCAACAGGTTTCTGTGAGTGTGCAGCCTAAACTACGGCACTGCCAGGTAGAACAACTGTAAAACATCTGGAGCTGTTAACAAACTGACCTAGCAGAAATACAAATCCAAGTGTAAGAGAGTGTGTGTGTGTGTGTGTCTCACCTCCTCCGTCTGGTTTCAGTCCTCCGGCCAACATCCTGATGAAGGTCGTCTTCCCTGTGCCTGAACATAAACAAACAAACAATAAAGTTTTTATTCTCTTTGATCTGTATCCTCCTCCGTCTGGTTTCAGTCCTCCGGCCAACATCCTGATGAAGGTCGTCTTCCCTGTGCCTGAACATAAACAAACAAACAATAAAGTTTTTATTCTCTTTGATCTGTATCTGGTGTCGTGTGGCGTTCAGGGTCCTGCAGACAGAGTAGTAAATATGAACGCTGCTGCTGCTGCTCACCGTTCTCTCCCAGCATCACCATGATCTCAGAGTCCGTGAACTCTCCTTCTTTTTCTCCAACAGTAGTGAACTCGGACCAGTTTCTTCATGTGGGGATACTACCAGTTCTAAGCGAGAAAGGAAGAAGTGGAGGACCAGTTTTAAACAGTAGAACAGTTTTACATCATCAGGAACAACATCTGTTCATGTTTCCAGTAGAAGAAGAACAGACTTGTCTTAACCAGTAGAAGAAGAGGAACGGGCGTGTTTTAAACAGTAGAAGAAGAAGTAAACTCAACAAGATGCAACACGAAAAAGGAACAGAAGAAGAGATGAGAAGACGACAGGAAATGGAGGATGAGTCTAAACAGTAGAGGAAGAGAAGATGTGGAGGACCAGTTTTAAGGAGTAGAAGAAGAAGAGAAGAAGTGGAGGACCAGTTTTAAACAGCAGAATAAGTGGAGGACCAGTTTTAAGGAGTAGAAGAAGAAGAAGAGAAGAAGTGGGGGACCAGTTTTAAACAGTAGAAGAAGAACAGACGTGTTTTAACCAGTAGAAGAAGAACAGACGTGGTTTAAACAGTAGAAGAAGAACGGACCTGGTAGTGCCTGAGTCTCTTCACTTCCTCCTCGTTCGCCGTCTCCGCGACCTTGAAGACCAGCGACGTCTCACGGAACCTGAGGTTCTCCGTGGGAACGTAACCGTCCAGGAAGATGTTGATCCCTGAGGAGGAGGAGAGGAGGTTATCGATCGATCAGAGCTATTGACGACTGATCAGGACTATCGATCTGTGTCCGTTACCCTCTCGGACGCTGAAGGGCATGGTGACGACGCCGTACGCCGAGGGGACGCCGTACAGGCAGCAGATGAAGTCGGACAGGTAGTCGAGGACGCTCAGGTCGTGTTCCACCACGATGATGTACCTGGAGTAATCGAGTACAAATACTGCAGGATTACTGCTGACAGGAAGTGATGTCACAGTACTAACATTTAGTTTAGTAGTAGCAGGTGTAATAGTACTGTAAACAGAGGAGCACTCACTATAGGATGTGTGATGTAGTAGCCGCAGTGTTCAGCCTCTGTTTATTACAGTAGTAGTACTGTATGAGGGAGTCGTAGTAGTATTATAGTAGTAGGAGTATTACAGTAGAGTGTGTAGTAGTACTCTAGTAGTAGTAGTAGTAGTAGTAGTATGTGTACCTGTCGGGGGTGATGAGGGAGTGTAGTATTATAGTAGTACTCTAGTAGTACTCTAGTAGTAGTAGTAGTAGTAGTAGTATGTGTACCTGTCGTTCATCGAACATAAAACTGAAACAGTAGAAACACAGTAGAGTCACAGTCGAGTCATTGATCATCGGTTATTGATCATCGGTTATTGATCGGTGATCGGTGTCGTCATGGCGTCGTGGCGTGTCCTCACATGTCGGCCCTCTGGATGCAGACGACGGCGCAGGCGAACCTCTGCAGCTCTCCTCCGGACAGATCCTCCACGTTCCTCTCGCGCAGGTGAGTCAGATCTGCCCGGCAACAGCGGCAAAGAAAAACAACCAATCACAGCAAAGATCAGGCTCAAGTTTAAAAACATTATTTCTGGGCTTTTGTGAATTTTTCTACCACATTGATTTGATCAATCTGATCAATTAAATTTCCAAAAGTGTTTGTAATAAGTTAACTATTGTGTTTATTTGTGTTTTTTTATTTTATTTTATTCTATTCAATTAATGTTTGACTGTTAACTATTGTGTTTATTTGTGTTTTTTTATTTTATTTTATTCTATTCAATTAATGTTTCTACATTGTGAATGTAGTTTTATATTTCCAAAACAAAATTAAAACAATTTCTTGCACTTTTCTCCTCATATTGGAGAATTATATCTTATTTTATTATTATTTTTAGCTTAATACCAGCAGTTAAAGTTTCAACAAATGTTCAACTTATTAACATTAACACTGACACCATTCATAAAAACAGTGACAAATATTTTCCTCCTCCTGTTTTTACAGAAACATCTGGAAACATCCTGATTTACAAGGTCAATTAAATGTATAATTTAATGTATGTATAAATGTGTAACTACCTAGCTGGTCACAGACGATGTCCTGTGTGTCCGTGTCGTCCTTCCTGCTCAGGATGGCCCCTACCGACCCCTGCAGGCCGAGGAGAGCAGTTACAACCTGCACTGCGTCACAGCTGCAGCAGATGTTCACATTCACACACACTGAGGGATGTCACCATTATAGGTCGTCTTGGATTATTGTCGGAGAGATAATCTTGATTATTCTGCATTAATTAATGTGTAAAATAAATGTAAATACAGAACTCATTATATACATAAATATCTATTATTACAGAACCAGTTATTATCAATCCTGCAGGAGAATGTTTGAAATCTTATAGTCATTAATGTGTCGTCCATACCAAATGTTTCCTATCACTTCATTGTTACATTACTTTATTTAAAGGGATAGTTCAACATTTAGTCAAATTGGAGTTTGGAGAAAAAAAAGCAGTTTCTGGTCAGCTGTTTGCAGTGTTGCACTAATGATGTCATGACCTGACTTTGAACAGTGTCGTTTCGTTGAGGAACCTTGAGATTCCGTTTTGGAACCTTGAGGTTCTGTTTTGGAACATTGAGTTTCCGTCAAACTGGCCCATCACCATAATATAGTCATAGCAGTAGGTTTGTTACCTTTAACTGTCGGTGCAAGCTATTTTTAGAACGGCGGAGCAGAGCTGTGAGCTGCTCAGAGCTGCTCTCATGGGATTTCTTGGTTTCCCTCATCCCTCAACGTGCATCAATTTTACTTTTCCCTTTTTTTCAGAAAGTGATGTTACATAATCTTTTCTTTTTCAGAAAGTGATGTTATTTAGGAACCTTTTACGGTGAATTTAATTGTACAAACAGGAAGTGGTGACGTCCCTGAAGGTTTCCTCCTGCGTTACCTTGACGGTCTTTGGGATCTGGTCGACGTACTGCGGCTTGACGATGGCCCGCAGGTCGTCCTCCAGGATTTTGGTGAAGTAGTTCTGCAGCTCCGACCCTCGGAAGTAGGTCAGGATCTCCTGCCAGTCTGGAGGATTCTGGGTAAAAAACAACACCACATTTACAGTTTACAACAGATTCATGACTAAACATGTAGGAATGGATAGTATTTATACAGTAGTAGTGTTTTATTATTGTACTGATTCACAATCTTGATCTTTTAACATGTTGATTGTAAATATAAAGAGAACGTCTTTGTTCTAATGATGGACAAAGATGATTCAAGTCATAAAAAACAAACTTAAACTTTATATTATTACATTAAAACTGATGTTTTCCCTCATAGGACACGGTCTATTATAATAATAATTAAATTCCATACTTTTTCCAGACCCTAATTTCCAGTCTTCTCAGTAAAGAAATTAAAATAATTTGTGATATTTGAGTAAATAGATAGAGAAATAGATGCACAATATAAAAAAGGCATGTAATTAATCATTTGTTTTCATTATTCTGAATTAGTATGCCATTATGTAAACAAATAATTACCAAAATAATTTACTCAGACTAATTCAGATCAGACCAAACCCAGATAAGTATTAAGATAAATATATTTCCATTTTCCAGACCTGGAAATGTATAAACTCAAATTCCATACTTGCGTAAGAACCCTGCATAATAATCAGGATAACATTGTATCATGAAGCCTTAGGACTGTTTTATTTTGAAGTTCCAACAACAGGAAGTGGATTTCTTCTTCCTTCCCGTGTCGGTGTGACCGCGGCATGAACCAGCCTGTTGCTCACCGACTCAGAGATGACTGGGATGAACGAGGTCTTTAGTTTCTCTTCCCCCGTCAGATTAAGACTCAGCGCCATGAACGGACGCCGCCTTGCCCAACGACAGGGGACGGATATCTAGATCGATTGTCAGATATTTCGCTTCCTAAACACGACTTCTTTCAAACCAGTGCCAATAAAACGTCAATAACAGACAATTAGTTGTTTATTTTCCTTCATTTTGCCTGATTGTGTTTCATTTATTCACTTTGTTTGTGTTTTTAGTTCATTTTTTGAGGCTTTTGTGAGTTTTTCTTTGACTTTAATTTGATAAATCAGACAAATTATTAATTAAATATCTAATAAATATATTTCATATCGACCAACTGGTTCGACTTCGACTCAGAAAAGACAAAAAAACCGTCTCTCGTTCTGTATCTGATGTTTGTTCTCAGAGCGGCTCCTCCCTCACGTTTATCTCCTCAGCACAGACACACAACACAACACACACCTGACTCTAACTTGAATCTGTGTGTGTGTTAATGTGTGTTAATGTGGATTGACGTGTGTGACTCACGTCGTACTTCCCCAGGTTGGGTTTCTGTTTTCCAGCCAGGATCTTCAGCGCTGTCGACTTCCCGATACCGTTGGTCCCGACCAAACCCAGAACCTCACCGGGCCGAGGGATGGGCAGCCTGCACACACACACACACACACACACACACACACAATAACACACACACACAACAAGATGTAACTGTCAGCTTCATCAGATATTCATTTCCTGTTAAAGGGATAGTTCAACATTTTGGCAAATTGGCCCATCACCATAATCCCTATAGTCATAGCAGTAGGTTCGTTACCTTTAATTGTTGGTGCAAGCTGTTTTTAGAACGGTGGAGCAGAGCCGTGAGCTGCTCAGAGCTACGCTACGGAGGCTCATGGGATTTCTAGCTCTGAGCAGCTCACGGCTCTGCTCCGCCGTTCTAAAAACATCTTGCACCGACAATTAAAGGTAACGTACCTACTGCTATGACTATAGGGATTATGGTGATGGAGCAATTTGCCAAAATGTTGAACTATCCCTTTAACAGGAAATGAATACAATTGAATGAATGAATATAATTTGAACTATCCCTTTAAATTATAAAACATTAGAATTAACTCTCTGTCATACGACATAAAAATCGTGAATAAAGTCGTTGTTTTGCGAGAAAAAAATCACAATTTTATGAAAAAAAGTCATAATATCACAAGAATAAAGTTATGGTCGTCGTAGTTTTCCAAGAACACAACGCGTCGCTGCTGCGTCGTCGTGGTTACCTGTGCAGTTTGAAGGAGTTGGCGCAGTATCTGTGTGTGGTCTCCTTCTCCAGGTTGCTGGGCAGGTTGACGATCGACAACGCTCCGAAAGGACATTTCTACGACGACAAAACACACACACGGAGGTCAGATCATGTTATTGATTATTGATTTATTATCATTATTAATAATAATATTATTATCATTATTAGGGTTATAATAGTCTCACCTTGATGCAGATACCACAGCCTATACACAGAGACTCTGAGATCCAGGCGATCTTACTCTGTGGCGTCACCTCGATACACAGCTTACCTGCACACACACAGACACACACGCACACACACACGCACGCACACACAGACACACACACACGGTTCAATACAGAACGCAAAGCAAAAGTTAGAACAACAGAAAACAGTTGAAGCTTCTCTGTATGTGTGTGTGTGAAACTGGAACCGTCTAAAGTCTTAGAAGAATTAAAGCAACGGAGCTTTTCAAAATAAAAGACCAAAAAAAAAGGATTAAAGCTACGTCCAAATATGGAGTTTTTCAAAATAAAAGACTAAAACACGGGAAAAACTGAACTAAAAACAGTTTTATTTATTTAATCTTTTTTCATTGTCTCTTTTCTTTTAACAAAGGAATGACAGGTAATTAATGAAGTGGGACGATGAAACTGCACAAAAAGTTTCCTATTTTTATTTTATATAAAGAACATATACTGTAAAAAAAAACACTTATTACTAAAAATGTGTAGTTTGAGCTGAGAAAGACACTCCTAAAGTATGGTTATTGCCTGTGTTGTGCTTGATAATCAAGCAAATAGACTCATGGTCATCACAAATCGCAATATTTTCCACCATAATTGCACATTTGTATCAAATCGTGGCAACACTTTATAATAAATACACATTACACATTAATAATTCTTCATTTATAACATGAATACTCATTAGTATGTAGTTTATAAACATGGTTAGTGCTGATTAATGATGAGTTAAACATTTAAACTGTTATAAACTACATAATATTGAGTATTCATGTGTTATAAATTACAAATTCTCAGTATTTAATGCTTAATAGTGTGAACTTATAATAA
The DNA here is from genome assembly GCA_030347415.2 of Decapterus maruadsi. NCBI lineage: Eukaryota > Metazoa > Chordata > Actinopteri > Carangiformes > Carangidae > Decapterus > Decapterus maruadsi. Next base: position 4,806,845 of record CM064898.1, read on the forward strand.
AACGATACCAGCTTTTGTGGGTTTTTTTGGTTCTTCAACTGAAATTGTGCCTAATTTATGTTTAAAAAGGAATAAATAAATAAAAATACTCAAAAAAACCCAGATTGAGGTCAGGTTGAACTCACCCATGCGGACCACGGGGCAGCTCTTCTTACACTCCTGACGGCATTTCTTAGGTTTACACTTGTCATGGTTGACGATGGCGATCCTGGTGTTTTTATCGGCCATGACGACGACGACGGCGGCGGCGGCGGCGATGGAGGGCTGGAATGACGGACGTTAGCACCTGTGGAGCTGAGAGGACGACAACAACAAAACAAAACAGATGATTATTTCCCACGATGGAGGATGAAGAAACCGTAGCATCATCGTCATCGTCATCATCCAGGTGTGTGTGTGAGGCGTTCAGGGACCGGCGGCCAGCGGGGGAAAACAGAGATGCACATGAACTCTGCTGAAGCAACACATTCAATTCTGAACAACAAACCATTTAGCTGAGTAACAATGGAGCGGCCGTACGACCACGACAGCGACGCTGAACCGCAGCGACTGCAACTAAAACATCTGAAATGTCATAAAAACCTTTAGTCAGTTTAAATCAGATGCTGGTTTTAATTAATAAGGTTTAATTTCACTGGTTTTTTTTTATCATAGGGATCAATTGATGTGTTTATTTCAGGCCTGATACTAATTATTAGTAATTAACAAAACAAATAGCCAATATTTAGAGCTGATAATGGTGTCAAAATGTAGAATAACCAATAAAAATACAGTTTAAACTGTTTTTGTACACTGAAAATCTGTGATAAACAAAAAAAAATGTTGAATTTTTGCAGATAATTGGTTTATCCCGACTTTATAGAGGATATTATAAGAGTTATTATATGTATTTATTTGCTTTTGGTCTTTATGCTGCAAATCAAAGAATTAAAGGAGCAGTTATCAACACACAACACTTTTCTTTTCACAGTATTGCACGTCTTATTGTATGTTGAATGTCTTCAGGAGGACAACTTGACAAGTCCTTCCGGTTATTTTTGTTTTGCTTTATTTCTACTGACACATTTGTTGTATTTATGTTGTTGCTGTTTCTTATTCTACTCCTGCATTGTGCTGTTTTATTTGATTTTTATTTTAATTAGGATTAATTTCAGGTCCTCAAGCAACATGAATTAACGTTGCACAATAAACTGCGCAGTGTTTTTTCTTCTGAAGACGTAAAGAGTGAGTCACACCAGAGTCACCACCAAAAAAAAAAAAAAAAAACTGCTTTTGTTGTTTCCTCGCGTCTCTGAACGCACCTGCGTAGTTCAAGGCCTCAGTGGTTTCCTGCTGTAACACGGCCTGCGTTCAACCACATTTAAAGAGACACATATGGTGGTGAATAAAAAAAATACAGATTATAACTTTAATCAGTTTCTCCTCTCCTCTTACACAAGGAGAGCAACGTGAGGACGGGCGGTGCCAGCAGGAATCGGACCTGGACCTGGATCTGTCCTCAGATAACCCACTCATATCGTGAGCCGAAGTCATGAACGCATCCTAATGAATAATAAAAACATGTATTTATATATTTTTACACATTTTGTTTTATCACAGAGGAGGAAAAGATGCAATAAAGGAGATTTCTGACGCCATTCAAAAGGAAACGTCCTCTTCCTCCTCTCTGGGGCTTTTATTTAGACATTTAGAGGAAACTATGGTAATTAAATAACAACTAACCTTTTCATAAACACTCAAATGTGTTTAAAAGCTGATTATAAATAAATAAACGCACCGTTAAATCCGCTGTAACGGTGAGGCTAACGGTTAGCTTAGCATCAGAGGAGGCCCCGACACTTTGACAGCTGCTGCTTCGTCTCTACGTGTCTATTAACCGCCGGGAAAAGAGGCCGATTCCCGGCCCGAGCTGTCGGTAACTCACCCCCCTCCGCTCCCGTCCCCGCGATGTGGAAGAAAAAGGACGATAAACGACGTTTTAGAGACAAATAATCCGCTCTGAAACTTCTTTTTTCCAGCAACGTGTTCGTCTCCTGGAAGCCGGCTGGAGGAAAAGATGGCGGGAGCGACGCAACGACGTACGCGACCACAGCACGATGACGTGATGACGTCGTATTGGCGCGACTCGACCTCGTTGCCAGGTCCGTGGTTTTTCCCATGGGCTTTCCTTGCTGGTCAAGCTGTTACTTGTTTATTCTTTCTCGATAACAGTTTAATGACAGAGAAACTGAGACGTGTCTGAGAGAAAGTATTTGGGATTTCTCAATTTTTCTGTTCAAAGTGAAGCTGAATTTTAAGCATTGATAGAAAAGTTTGAGCAACAACAAACAGGAAACAAACCCAGAACCTCACAGTTCAGTTTTAATGATGTGTTTTCTCTAAATAAAAAGTGAGTACTGTATATCATGTTTGTATTTATGTATTTACCTTTATTGTATTTAGTATTTTTTACTGTTCATTTGTTTTGCTCAGTTTAAAAGTATTGTATGACAGCTCTACAGCAAGGTATAACAGTAAATACATGGTGGAATACATACATACATAAATAACTATATAATATAAGTATATGAATAAAGTATTGTCAATGTCTGAGCTGAAGTATCACATATAGCTGTAAATTACAATGATTAGGCGTTTGTAGGACCTATAGGTGAAAGCATTGTTTCTGGAAAAGTGTCTTAAATGTTTATGGTGTTATTTCATGGATATTATACATTTGCAATGATAGCAATGCTGTTGGACTTAAAAAAGCAACATATATGGATTTTATGGGCATGTTTTGAGTTCGGGTGATTGCCACAGACCTGGCAACCCTGCACCACCACCAGTAAAGTGGGAGAGTGGAAGTGGCTAAACTCAACTAGCCAAACTTAAACGGGTTAAAAATCAAACTGTTCCGACCCGGACTCACGTCTCATGTATTTATACGGCACCTGTGGGACTTTTACCAACCTTTACTGTGAGTTTATGTGACATTATTCTGCGAAAAATTAAGTTTTAGCGGCTTTTTATAGAGTAAACTGTGGGGAAATGCTAGCTCTTAGCAGCTAGCTAGACATCCAAACCTAAACTCTGCTTCAAGTTTATCATTTTTAAAACATATATAATCGTATTATTTAAGCGCCTTGCTCTTGTTTTAAATTTAAATTATATTTGTTATTGTAATGAGCTTTATTCCTTTAAAACACATGGAGTAAAATCACGATGTTATGAACCTCATATTCGCTATTTAATGCAGCTGTTTGCTAAATATAAAGCTACAAGTTATGACACTTATACCGAATCTCACCTAAGGTATTTATCATTATAATAAACTCTTAAAATAGAGTCGGTCGTAAATGTATTGTATTAAAATAAACAAACAAACATCAAAGTGTCAGAAATTTGAATCGAGTTTGGCGAGTTGTAGAATTACAAATGGACAAGATTAGCATAGAAATAGATTATGGAATAAAATGTCTGGATGTGATTGTAGATCATTAAATCCACATATTAAACATTTTAAAGCATTTTACTGCAGTTTTGGGGGAAATGAAGACAAATTCTGGACCATAAATCACTACATTATAGCACTTATGCTGTACCATATCTGAGCTACTGCCTGGAGATAATGAGGTTATAATAATTTACTTACAAATCCAACCTGCAGCCTTTATGCACATTAGAAATTAGTTAGAAATAAAGAGTAATCAATCAATCAGGACTTCTGTTGGGGACAAAACTGTCTTTAAAAATGTCTCGAGTGTTTTCTGAGTTAATGTTTGTGTCTTTTTCTCTCTGTTGTGTAGAGGATGGCGACCCCGAGCAAGACGCCGCCGGGCGCCGACCCGAAGCAGCTGGAGCGGACGGGGACGGTCCGGGAGATCGGGTCCCAGGCGGTGTGGTCGCTGTCGTCCTGTAAACCGGGTCAGACCCAGATCTGTCAGGTGTTTTCATCATGGCCGACCTCAAAGAGATGATGTCGTGTTTTTAAAAAAAAACCTTTTTATTTGTTTATTTGTCCCCTTCTTCAGGTTTTGGAGTCGATCAGCTGAGAGACGACAACCTGGAGACGTACTGGCAGTCGGACGGGTCCCAACCGCACCTGGTCAACATCCAGTTCAGGTACGGAGACTCAGACAACGTAACAACAGAATTGGTAGGAATTTAAATGTTAGCGTGACATTTTTAATTAAAAAACAACAAAAGATTAAAATAAAGGTAAATATTTGGTATAGATTGAATATTTCCCCTGGGGATTAATAATTGTTGTGCTGCTCTGATAAACTTGTGTGGACCAGGAGGAGGACGACGGTGAAGATGTTGTGTATTTACGCTGATTACAAGTCGGACGAGAGCTACACACCCAGTAAGATCTCGGTGCGAGTCGGAAACAACTTCCACAACCTGCAGGAGATCAGAGTGAGTCGGAGTTACATCCTTCATCCTGGAGCTTCATCACAGGGTTCACTGAACAACTCACGGTTCTCCTCCTCCTCTCCTCCTCCTCCTCCTCCTCCTCTTTGTCTTCTTCCTCTCTTCTCTTCTCCTCCTCCTCCTCTTCCTCATCTTCTTCCTCATCTTCTCTTCTCCTCTTCCTCCTCTTCCTCATCTTCCTCATCTTCTCTTCTCCTCTTCCTCCTCCTCTTCCTCTTCTCTTCTCCTCATCTTCCTCCTCTTCCTCCTCCTCTTCCTCATCTTCCTCATCTTCTCTTCTCCTCTTCCTCCTCCTCTTCCTCATCTTCTCTTCTCCTCCTCTTCCTCCTCTTCGTCCTCTTCCCCCCCTCCTCCTCTTCCTCCTCTTCGTCCTCTTCCTCATCTTCCTCCTCTTCTCCTCTTCCTCTCCTCCTCTTCCTCATCTTCTCTTCTCCTCATCTTCCTCCTCTCCTCCTCCTCCTCCACTCCTCCTCTCCTCCTCTTCCTCCTCTTCTCCTCTCCTCCTCTTCCTCCTCTCGTCCTCTCCCTCCTCTTCTCCTCTTCCTCCTCTCATCCTCTCCTCCCCTTCTCCTCTTCCTCCCCTTCTCCTCTCCTCTTCCTCTTCTCTTCCTCCTCTTCTCCTCTTCCTCCTCTTCCTCCTCTCGTCCTCTTCCTCATCTCCTCCTCTTCCCCCTCTCATCCTCTCCTCCCCTTCTCCTCTTCCTCCCCTTCTCCTCTCCTCTTCCTCTTCTCTTCCTCCTCTTCTCCTCTTCCTCCTCTTCCTCCTCCTCCTCCTCCTCCTCCTCATCTTCCTCCTCCTCCTCCTCCTCTTCCTCTCCTCCTCCCCTCTTCCTCTCCTCCTCCTCCTCCTCTCTCCTCCTCTCCTCCTCCTCCTCTTCTCTCCTCCTCTCCTCCGCTTCGTCCTCTTCTCTTCTCCTTCTACTCCTCTTCTCTCCTCCTCCTCTTCCTCCTGCAGCAGCTGGAGATGGTCGAGCCCAGCGGTTGGATCCACATCTCTCTGATGAACCAGG